>SSNR01000268.1:296794-323378 GCA_006937965.1 Callopanchax toddi | reverse complement strand
GTGTATAAGAGACAGCCTACATCCTGAGAACCCCTTCCACCCCTAACGGTAACCAAAACTGCCCATGCTCTGTCTAACTCCCCAGAACAGTCACAACAATGGCCCCATGGACATGGCTGGACCCCTGAACAGGTCAGTGCTGGGAAGAATCGAACTGTGACCTGTCCCTCTCTGGGTTTCTCTTCCAATGTGGCGTGCGCGACGCCGTCCTTGACAAGTCTGCCTGTGGCGACCCTTCTGACCCTGACATCCTACGGTTCATCACCTGACGTGAGTCACTGTCAATTGACAGACACACCTTCCACATCTCATGAGTCGAAACAACCCAGGCATTCGTTGGCTGAATGTCACTGCGTTCAGAGCTGGTTCTGAACGGGCTACGTAACCCAAATCTCAGGGTCCCCACAAACAAGGACTGGTTGTGGGGGGGGGGGGTTCTGAGTGGACGACTATGGACATGCGACTCAGGGTGTGTCTGTGTTTGTTTACTACGAGGCTGGTGTGGGGCCCTGCAAGGAATGCCCTGCACCGCAACGCTGATGTCACGGGGTCAGAGGTCACAGGGAGAAATGGAAACCAACCCAGCCATACCCCCTCCTCAGTCAAAAAGGTCCAAGGTGTTTCTCCTCCTCAATCAAAGACCTCATGTCAAAAAGGTTTCCCCTTGGCCCGGTCAAAAAGAAATGTGTTGGAAAAACATTGTAGAGGTGCCGATGACATCACAGCCTTTGTGCCCTGAAATGTACAGCCCCCTCTGTGCCATGCTTCTGACCACCAAAACAGGACTGAAATCCGTGATAGAGTCCCAGACACTAGTCGCTGTTTCCAGAGTGGCAGGACGGTTTGAAGTTTATGGAATGTTGCCCCAGGTTTTTACCCAACAACACCGCAGCTGATGGCAGCCTGACCAACTTGATTTCATGACCGAAAATCTGAAAGGAAGTGGTCACTGAATGATGATGAGAAAAGAACTAAAGTGGATAAACAGGAGGGAAATGTTGGATTAATTGTATATAAGTTATCAATCTTTAGTTCTTATAATCATTTCTATGCTTAGAATGATGAACTGTTTTGTTCTATGCCTGTATTGTGCTTGTGTGAGAACTGTTTGCAGGAACAAGATGCCTGAGAGGAGGAGAATGCTGGCAGGTTCACACCCTGATAAGGAAGAGACACTGGGTCTCGCCTGATAACGGTGTAGCAGAATGGAGCAATAATTCAACATTCATCTTTGTGTATGAAATTGTACTTATGAATTGTGCGGTTTCAGCTGGTTTGTTTCCCCCTCCCTTTGAGCAGACTGAAACCTCTTTGTAACTAGGGAATCCTGACTCTAATAAATAGCACGGGGAACGGGAGCTGTTTCAGAGTGAGTTGGGAGATTGTGACTGAAACAGCTTCCCGATTCATTCTCCTTGCAAGTAAAACCTTAATGATTCTCTGTGTCTTTGTTCTTACAGATTGTGAATTATGTTAGAGGTTTAAACCTAACACTAGACTAAACTAGACTAGACTAACCTAGATTAGACTAGACTAAACTAGACTAGACTAACCTAGATTAGACTAGACTAAACTAGACTAACCTAGATTAGACTAGACTAAACTAGACTAGACTAAACTAGACTAGACTAACCTAGATTAGACTAGACTAAACTAGACTAAACTAGACTAGACTAAACTAGACTAGACTAAACTAGACTAGACTAACCTAAACTGGACTAAACTAGACTAGACTAAACTAGACTAAACTAGATTAGACTAGACTAAACTAGACTAGACTAAACTAGACTAGACTAACCTAGACTAGACTAGACTAAACTAAACTATACTAGACTAAACTAAACTAGACTAAACTAAACTAGACTAAACTAAACTAGACTAAACTAGACTAAACTAAACTAGACTAAACTAAACTAGACTAGACTAAACTAGACTAGACTAACCTAGATTAGACTAGACTAAACTAGACTAAACTAGATTAGACTAGACTAAACTAGACTAGACTAAACTAGACTAACCTAGATTAGACTAGACTAAACTAGACTAACCTAGATTAGACTAGACTAAACTAGACTAGACTAAACTAGACTAACCTAGATTAGACTAGACTAAACTAGACTAACCTAGAGTAGACTAGACTAAACTAAACTAAACTAGACTAAACTAGACTAAAATAAACTAAACTAAACTAGACTAAACTAAACCAAACCAAACTAAACTAGACTAAACTAGACTAAACTAGACTAAACTAGACTAGACTAAACTAGATTAGACTAGACTAAACTAGACTAAACTAGACTAGACTAAACTAAACTAGACTAGACTAAACTAGACTAGACTAACCTAGATTAGACTAGACTAAACTAGACTAAACTAGACTAGACTAAACTAGACTAGACTAAACTAGACTAGACTAACCTAGATTAGACTAGACTAGACTAACCTAGATTAGACTAGACTAAACTAGACTAGACTAAACTAGACTAACCTAGATTAGACTAGACTAAACTAGACTAACCTAGATTAGACTAGACTAAACTAGACTAGACTAAACTAGACTAACCTAGATTAGACTAGACTAAACTAGACTAACCTAGATTAGACTAGACTAAACTAAACTAGATTAAACTAGACTAAACTAAACTAGACTCGACTAGACTAAAATAAACTAGACTAAACTAAACTAGATTAAACGAGACTAAACTAAAGTAGACTAGACTAGACTAAACTAGACTAAACTAGACTAGACTAGACTAACCTAGATTAGACTAGACTAAACTAGACTAGACTAACCTAGATTAGACTAGACTAAACTAGACTAGACTAACCTAGATTAGACTAGACTAAACTAGACTAACCTAGACTAGACTAACCTAGATTAGACTAGACTAAACTAGACTAAACTAGACAAGACTAAGCTAGACTAGACTAACCTAGACTAATCTAGACTAAACTAGACTAAACTAGACTGGACTAGACTTAACTAGACTAGACTAAACTAGACTCGAAGAGACTAAACTAGACTCGAATAGACTAAAATAAACTAGACTAAACTAAACTAGATTAAACTAGACTAAACTAAACTAGACTAGACTAGACTAAAATAAACTAGATTAAACGAGACTAAAGTAGACTAGACTAGACTAAACTAGAATGGACTAAACTAAACTAGACTAAACTAAATTAGATTAAACTAGACTAGATTAAACTAAACTAGACTAGACTAAACCAAATCAAACTAGACTAAAGTAGACTAGACTAAATTAAACTAAACTAGACAAAACAAGACTAGATTAAACTAAACTAAACTAGACTAAACTAAACCAAACCAAACTAAACTAGACTAGACTAAACGAAACTAGATTAAACTAGACTAGACTAAACCAAAGTAGACGAGACTAAACTAAATTATATTAGACTAGATTAGACCAAACTAAACTAGACTAGACTAAACTAGACTAAACTAAACTAGATTAAACTAAACTAGACTAAACTAAACTAGACTAGATTAAACTAAACTAGACTAAACTAAATTAAACTAAACTAGACTAGACCAAACTAAACTAGACTAAACTAAACTAGATTAAACTAAACTAGACTAAACTAAACCAAACTAAACTAGACTAAACTAAATTAAACTAAACTAGACTAGACTAAACTAGACTAGATTAAACTAAACTAGACTAGACTAAACTAAACAAGACTAGACTAAACTAGACTAGAATAAACTAGACTAAACTAAACTAGGCTAAAATAATATCCTGTCTAGACTAAGTAGACTAGTCTAGACAGATAACTAACTAGACGAAACTAGACTAAACTAAACTAGACTAAGCTAAACTAGACTAAACTAAACTAGACTAAACTAAACTGGACTAAACTAGACTAGACTAAACTAGACTAAACTAAACTAGACTAAACTAAACTAGACTAAGCTAAACTAGACTAAACTAAACTAGACTAAACTAAACTGGACTAAACTAGACTAGACTAAACTAAACTAGACTAAACTAGACTAAACTAAACTAGACTAAACTAAACTAGACTAAACTAAACTGGACTAAACTAGACTAAACTAAACTAGACTAAACTAAACTAGACTAAACTAAACTAGACTAAACTAAACTGGACTAAACTAAACTAGACTAAACTAGACTAGACTAAACTAAACTAGGCTAAACTAGTATCCTGTCTAGACCAACTAGACTAGTCTAGACAGGATAACTAACTAGACTAAACTAGACTAAAATAAACTAGACTAGACTAAACCAAACTAGACTAAACTAAACTGGACTAAACTAGACTAGACTAAACTAAACTAGACTAAAGTAGACTAGACTAAACGAAACTAGGCTAAACTAGTATCCTGTCTAGACTACCTAGACTAGTCTATACAGGATAACTAACTAGACGAAACTAGACTAAACTAAACTAGACTATATACTAGACTAAACTAAACTAGACTAAGCTAAACAAAACTAGACTAAACTAGACAAGACTAAACTAAACTAGACTATATACTAGACTAAACTAGACTATATACTAGACTAAACTAAACTAGACTAAGCTAAACAAAACTAGACTAAACTAGACTAGACTAAACTAAACTAGACTGAACTAGACTAAACTAAACTGGACTAAACTAGATTAGACTAAACTAAACTAGACTGAACTAGACTAAACTAAACTGGACTAAACTAGATTAGACTAAACTAAACTAGACTGAACTAGACAAAACTAAACTGGACTAAACTAGATTAGACTAGACTAAACTAAAGTAGACTAGACTAGACTAAACGAAACTAGGCTAAAGTAGTATCCTGTCTAGACTAGTCTAGGTAGTCTAGACAGGATAACTAACTAAACGAAACTAGACTAAACTAAACTAGACAAAACTAAACTAGCCTAAACTAAACTAGACTAGACTAGACTAAACTAGACTAGGCTAAACTAAACTAGAACTACTGAACTATTAGTGAGGTGCAGCAGATTGTTTATAAAATAAATAATTGTTTACAGCTTGGACGTTGGAATCAGGCCATGTAACTCAGTTAAGGTTTTTTAAATGTTGTACATCGAGGAGATTCTGTCTGATTATCAAAATGACGGTAAATGATCCGGGGCTTCTTAAATGTAAATGAAAATCTTATGTTTTGGTTTACGTATCTGAAAGGATACAAATTCAAATGTAAATGTTGTTATTTTGCTTTTATTTTATTCTTGTAATTATTTTTAAATCTGACTAGGTAAAATGTCTCATAAATGATGAGTCATCAGATCATTAATATCAGATTGACTCTCAAAATAGGTTCTTTTGGGTATCAGGGAATCAAAAGTTATTAATAATTTGACACAGAGGCAAAATATAGTTTTATATAAAAATCAATGTATTGCTATATTTTACTAACTAATGTATTTACAAAAGAAAACAAACAAAACATGAATAAACATTTGTCAAAATGATTAAAGATGTTATAAAAGGGTTTGGTTTCTGAAAGAAGTAACGTTGAGTAATTATAAAATGAACCTGGCTGAGTTGATTTTAGTAATTACTGATAATTGATCAATTTTGATAAACAATCTGACAGCAGATTAAGTCGAAGGTTTTACTGCACCAGGGCAGTGACTTCTGATTGATTCAGACGGCTAGGGGTCAGTGGGGTTTGATGAGTCCAGAGAGGAAGGCTCAGGACTCGGAGGCGACCGAAGGGTTCAGTGTTCTTGTCCCAGATAATCAGGTGTTAGAGGTAAACTGGACTTTGCTGCCTGGCATCGAATGTTTATCCAGCAGTTCTGATATACTGGAGCTGGATTAAAAAATATGGTGGATCAAAATTAGAATTTTAGGTTTGTTGAAAAAGGATGAGTCATCTTAAAACCAGGGTCTGAAATCTGGCTTGACTCCAGACAGGAGAGTTCAGTCGGCATCTTGGCAGAGACCCTGGAGGCTGGAGCTCACACAGAAGACTCAGAGCACACGCAGAGACTGAAGAAATCCAGAAATCATGTTTTTATAGGGTTTACAATCAACCAGTGATTTGCCAGGGAAAATTAGAGGCGTTGAATGTGTAAAAAGGGTCAAAGCTAGGCTTCAGCCCACACGTCTTTGGTTTCTTTTTGTGATTTTGTATTATTGTGTTTTTTTTTTTTTTTTACTTCCAAATGACCAAAATAAATACAAATATTAATATATATATATATATTAATACTGTTATGTTTTTAACATATTAAAACTCTTTTAAAGTAGGTAGTGAAACACAGAGGAATACTGATACACACTGAGACTAGTCCTGCTTTACCTGACGCCCCTCCCCCACCCCCATGTTTAACCACTCTAACATGGATCTATTTGCTCTTTTCAGGCGTGAAATTGCAGTCGATCTATTGTGAGGCTCCTACAGCAGGAGCATTGTCCGACTAAGCAGATTCCATCTTTTCTTGGAGGAGGTGAACAGTGTGTTTCTGCTCCATCATGGCTGAACGGTCACACGCTGCAGTAGGATCCCAGTCCGATGCGTACAGCGGTAATAAGGCGCCCACACACAGAGGGAATGCAGCGCGCTGTAAACACCACATTTATTGTTTTTCTTTCCTTAAGTTGACCCGATCAGAGGACTGGAGCTTAGACACAAACTGGTTTTAAGAGTCAAATATTTAAACATTTGTGATTCATGAATTCGGGCTTTAAAGGGAAGAAGCATTCTATCAGTTATTTATGGTGCATTCGATTTGTCCTCGGAACTCGGAACTGGGAATGACGTCACACCCGAGTTACAGCGTTCTGTTTGCAATGTCAGGAAACCAAAGTATAAAGTAATTTATGGTTGTATTTCTTCACGTGTTTGGTTCACACACAAACACATTGCCATTGTTGACTTTGTTAGCAGCACGCATCCAAAACATTGTTTTAGACTTTCATTAATTCGCTCATGCAAATACCCTGAATGTGTTTAGAGTCAGAAGACACAAAGCACTACATGTAATTCTGAACTTTGATACATCCAAACAAGAAGATCTTGCAAAATAAACGTGTTTTCACGGCATTTTAACTGTTCTTGTGAGGAGTCGCCATCTTTTTCCGAAAGTCGGGATGCAAAAAAATCTCCGACTTTCCGAGTGGGAAGTCCGACTTCGGGGGGCGTTCTATTTTGTTTTTCCCACTCGGAACTCAGAATTTCCGACTTCCGAGGACAAATCGAACGCACCATTATCTACAGTAAAGACCACGCCCACCAGTGACATCACTCAAAAAGTTGTCTCTAGAAACAGGAAGTAATGCTCTGAGCAGAACAGCTGATCCAGATCGGTGACTCATAAGAGGCAGATTATCATTCTCATGTTTCGACTTCTCAAGACTCATAGCTCGGGGGGGGGGGATAACTTTTTAAAGTTGAATGCTAGGACACTGCTAGCATAAAGAAACTCAAAAACACAAAGATCTGCAGCAACAAGCAGGCTGACAGCAGTCACTGAGAAGATGGGAGATTACTTTTGTAAAATCAACCTTTACATTTTTTTATTTTCATTTTCTTATGTTTTAAAACTAATTTTGCACAGAGGCATTTTTTTTTAAGTATTTTAGCTGTCAAAGTGAACTAAACTGGAATGCAATTAGAAAGTGATATTTGTGTGTTTGGAGTGTGAAGGGGGCATGGGGGGGGGGGGGGGACGTGTAAAACCATGGAGGGCCAGAAGAAGTTTGGGAACCACTGATGTAATGAATCCTGGGATCAGTCTGCTCTTTGTTGGTTTTTGTATGTTTTCTCTTTCTGTTGCTCATTTATCAAATTTCAGTTCAGTGTGTGATGACTGATGTGTTGTACAGCGCTTTGCGGAGTGAGATCTCTGGAGACATCTATGGAAACACAGGACATTTCTGCTTTCAGGACAGAAACTTCTTTCGGTAACACCGTCATTCTCATGGATTTCTATGATTGACCTGGACTTACTCTCCTTAAATGACATCAAAGGGATTAAAGACAACTATTAAAAATCCAATTTTTATGTTTGCTGAAGGATAATGTACAACATGTAACAAAGGTTTGGGCTTTAGGAGTTTCATTTTGATTTGGATGAGATTTTCTAATCCTTCAAACAAAGACACAGAGATCCCTCCACCTGCCCCACTATACGCTGCTGGTTCTTCAGGGATTGGACCTGACCACTCCAAATAGAGAGGATGATTACAATAAAGCATGGATTATGGCTGTCGACTGAACACACACACACACACACACACACACACACATCAGGTCCAACGTCCACCAGGGTTTCTGGTTGGACTTTTGACTAGTTTGACAAACAGAAGAACTTTAGTGTCTGTTGAGAAGCTGAGCATCAGATGTCGGTTGAAGTTCACAGCTTGATTAGTTTTATGAAAGAAGAAAAACTCAAAGGGTCTGAAATAAAACAATGGAATGTGTCAGCATTGAGATCTGTATTAGAAAGATGAAAAATGTTATTGTTGGTTGTTTTTATGAGGCTCCAGGATCTAGTGTGGATGTATTTAAAGGAATATTCCACCACAAAGTGATTTATTGTCTGTTACCATATTCCTCATAATTAGACCAGTGGGCAAAAACCATTAGTAACCAGCCCAGCTGTTATCCTGATCCAGCAGTACTCCTTTACAGGGTATCCGCGGAGTCTTGAAAACTATTAAAAGGTGATAAATCAATTTCGGGAAATTCAAGACCCTTATAAAGTATTAAAAAGTCTTATCACGGCTTTATAAAGTCTTACATTTTGGAATGAAAAAATCTGAATTTGATGTCCAACAGTTTGAGTCCTAAAAACATCGTAAATGTGTGTGAATTTAGTCAAAGAACATGAAACAAAGGGAGCGTTAGTAATCCTTCTCTCAGAGCACCAGGGCGGGCGGTGCAGAAGTTCAAAAGCACAATGTACGCTCTGGTGTTCCCGGTGAGTATTACAAATGCACCGAAATGTTAAGATGGAAGAGAATCTCGGTGAACGCTGCCGCATAACCAGAATGGCGGTGAGGTTTTAAAACATTTTGAGGCTGTCTTGAAAAAGTCTTGAAAAGGTTTTGAATTTAACTTCAAGATTCTTGCAGATACCCTGCCTTTAGTTAGCTTTAGCTTAGCAGAAAACACTGTAAGTGAATGGTAACAACTAGCATGGTGAGAAAAAAGTCCTTAAAACTCACTCAGTAGTGATACTAACTCTGCCTAGTGACCCCAGTAAACATATTGACTGGAAGTGAAAATAAAAAGTAACACAAAGGAATTACAGGAACTATTTTAGACTGGGGACTACTTTATGACAAAGAACAGCTGTAAGCCTCTGCTGAATGGAGCAAGGACATGACGCAGCGTCTCCAAAGAGACCTACTTCCGATAACACGTAACCAAACGTTGTTCCAAACCTCACAGACGATGAAAAATAACACAAAGTCAGGAGCTGGTCAGAGATTATCTTCAGAAATCATTACCAGGTTTAGTCTAGTAGACAGGATTTGTTTTTAAGGACGTAGGCGTCTTCAGGGCCGCTGCGTCCTGTCCTTGCATCCTTGGGTTATTTTTTAATTCAGATAAAATGTTGTCCAAAAATACTATTTGAAACATTTATTGAGGGTATTTTGTTTTACAATACATTTTTTTAACCATTTTTCAAATCAAAAGTAGTGCTCATTTTCAGCAAAGCTTCTAAAAACGCTTTATTTAAAAACCTCCAGTTGTGACATAACAAAGGGGTGTTCTATGCTAGGTGGCGCTGCAGTGTTGCCAGATGTAGATATATTTCATATTTGTCGGATAATTTAACAATCTGTATGATCAATAATCCCATAAATATGATACTTCAAGCCCTTTGTTGTGTGGAGTTTGAGTAAGAGATGCTTGTTTTAATTGTGTTAGATTCTTTAAAGCTAAAACTCCTTAAACATCTCCAGACTGGCACCGCTGCAGTCTGCTGGCTCGCTCTCGGCTCACTGTGATGAGTTGTTAGTTATAGGTTAGAGCGGCTGTTTAATCGAGTCAGTGTGTGTTCATTTTTCTCAAAAATGCTAAATTCTTGTGTTTGTGGAGGCTGTACACTCACAGTCTGTCAGGACAGCGAGTCCACGAGTTAGAGCGGGACTTCTTCATTATCTGCGTGAGTGACTTCTGCTTTGGCGACGAAAAACCCAGAGGTCTTTGGTCTCGCCCAGGACTGGATGTGATGGAGTTCCACATGGATACCGAAGAAAAACATCCAGTGTGACTCTAAACAGGATCTGTGCCTTCGAGTCATTCAAATTCCCACCGGGACCGCTGTTAGCCGCAGCTAACAGGAGCAAATAGGAGCTAATATGAGCTAACAGGAGCTAACAGGAGCTAATAGGAGCTAACAGGAGCTAGCAGGAGCAAATAGGAGCTAATATGAGTTAACAGGAGCTAATAGGAGCTAACAGGAGCTAATAGGAGCTAACAGGAGCTAATAGGAGCTAACAGGAGCTAATAGGAGCTAACAGGGGCTAATATGAGCTAACAGGGGCTAATATGAGCTAACAGGAGCTAATAGGAGCTAACAGGAGCTAATAGGAGCTAACAGGTTCAGATGCAGCCGGCCAGGAGGCTCTGTAGCAATTCATAACACAGAAGACTAGAAGAAGAATCCAAATCACTGAGAAGGACGTTATTCTATGCTCTGAAGATGAGGTCATAAATAAGGATGTTTCATATCTAGTACAACTTCTGCTCCTGTTGGGAAAGTTTCATACATCAAAAGACATGGGCACAATCTAAACCAAACATAAATCATTTCTACAAAGAACTCAAGATATATATCAACACAATCGATACTCTTGAAAATCAAAAAAGCAATCAAAACTAAATGTATTATAGACAAACTCAATGTGACTGTTGAATAACAAGATCTCTGGCTGTATGTTTTGTTTTTTGTTTGTTTTATTATTTGTTAATTTTTCTGTTTTGTTTCATTGTGTTTTACTCTAATTTTAATGTTACTTTTTCTATTATACCTTGTTTATTCTGTATTGAAAGTTTTTGAAGTATAAATAAAGATTTTCATGAAAAAAAAAGGGGGAGGGAGGAGATGAGACTGGATCGGAGGCTCAGCAAACAAGAGCAGTTTACAGTTAAGTTATTGTAGACATTTAAAGATGGATCTGTGTCAGAGCCGGCATCAAAATCAATATTTTTATCTTGAGATAAGGGCCCCGCCCCTTCTCCTACGTCACTTCCGTTCTGGTGGGAAAATGGAAATTTCTCACAAAAATGACTCCCAAACTCTAAATAACTTTTATGTTTGTGTAAATGTTTTATTAAGAAAAAGTTTCTATTATATTTCTCTAAGCATTTATTTAAGGGGTTCTTTAACCTGCAACTTGCTCTTTAAACTAAACTTAATAAATCATCATACTTGAACTAGTTTGACAAATTAAAGATGAGACATTTCATTCATTAAAGTAAAATCTATGAATTATTGAACAAGCTAGACATTAATGAGCATTGCATGATGAAGAAGTAAATGTTTGATCAGCAAAACACTTTGAGTCCAAGTCAAACCTGGAGAGAAGAGGGTTTTGTCAGCACAACAACAGAAATGTACGTTATGAAGCGTCTTTATTACGTTCTGTGTGTCAGAGTTCACAGCCTGTGATGGGACTCGAGGACAGACAGGGAGAGGGGACTGTCTCTTCATGTAAATCAGAGCCTTGATAAGTATCCAGGGACAATGAGTGGCCAGAGGGCTGGACCTTTCTGTACCTTACAGCTGTAATACAGCATGGGCTTGTATCCAAACATCCCCCGACCCAGTCGAATCATCACATACTCTGCTACATTATGTAGCATTTTCAAATATGCTATAACCTCTGAACTCTGACCCCTGTGACCATCACAAACAATAATCCATCTTTTTCCCAATAACTTGGATAATAATGACTCTTTATTATGTTTTAACCTGAATTAACATTCTTCCAAGGGTTCGGTCATTCTGGAAGAGCTCAAAAGACTCTCTTTTAGTTACAATAAAACTCAAAGACTTCCTGATGTCTCCTTCTAAACGGCACTACTTTTAATCCACTGCTCAGAAATGTCTTTAATATGATGAATGCATTTTCTTCCACAGTATTATGAATGTTTGATCCAGCTTCAGTATTATTTCATATACATACTTTGCTAAAAGGTTAAATACATATTTGTAGCGCCACCAAATACTACATATTTTAATACTCCCTTCATTAAGGTGAACCGTTTTAAAGACCTGAGTCACGTGACTTAGTAAACTCTCCCTCATTGGTCCACGTTACACTAAGCCTTCCACATAGCTCTCCTGCTCCCGGAAGTGCTCAGTTCTGGTCTAGACACTGATCAGACAAGACACGCTGGCTGTCAACCTCTACACGCTAAGCTATTTTCCTAAGCTGCCGGCTCTTCCCTGGAGCGGGTACCATCAGCCCCGTTGAGCCGATGACTGATCTTTTCCCCTGAGGTCTGACACACACGTCCGCCTCTCTCTCCGACATGGGGAAAGATGACACTGCTCTGTTAGCTCACCCTGCTAACCATCAGCTGAGATGAATCTTCTGACCGCTGTATCCAGGACAAACCCGGTCGCCCCGAGGCGGCGCAGCCCCCCAACGGGCTCCCGACGGTCGAGAAGGAGTTCCACCTTCCAGCGGTCGTCCACCCACACCGGACTTGATCCACGGAACGCCAGTTAAGTAGAAACCCTCTCTGGTAAAGCTGACAGGCCTACTTTGATAAAGCTAACACTCCACGTAGCTTACCACAAGTAACTCCTCCACTCAATCCTTAACCAAATTAGGTTAAATCCCCTAGTCTCATAACATCATGCGACTCAGATCATTAAAACTTCTTTTTAAAGATCAACTTTGAACACTTTAACATCGTGTTGAAAAATGCTAAACACTGCTACCTCTTGCTTATCTGTTGTACTGTCGTCCGTCTCTTTGATAATAAACTTGTAAAGTCTTATTCCGATTCAGACTTCCCTTCGTCAATATTAAAATACATGATCTACTCACTGTAACATCAGCAGAACCTAGAGTTCCTGTGAACACGGTAAGTGACAGCTTCAGAGGACCTCCTCTGTCTCAGACTGACAAAACTTACAAGTGTTTCTACAGAAGTGTGTGCAAATTATAAACTACAAATAGAGTTTATAACGCTACAATTAATAGATCATATATTGACAAATATTTTGGAGAACAACATTTCAAGTGGAAGTTGCAATGTTGTGGTCTCTGTGGGACTATCAACACTAATTCAATATATTAGTTTCTGCACGATTTTGCAATTTTCACCAGTCGCTGCAACTTTTCTGGAAATCTGACCAATCACTGCAACACTGATACATTTTGACCAATCCCTGTAGCGTCTAGCTTTGTTTACCTCCTGTCTTAGAGCCAAAGCTGTACGATGTACAACATTCTATCACTTTCCAGCAGGTGCTGTAGTCAGATATTACTTCCAGTTACGTTGGAAGTTGAACATCCCACAAACAGTACATAACACTCAATGAGTGCGCATGTTGCACACTCTCTTTAGCTTAGTGAGTTCGCCACTTCCGGGTTTCGAATCAAAGTAAACGTCCACATAAAATAGTGCCATCACATCACAGCTATTACGGCTAAGATACACTGTCCTAAAGTCAGAAAAGTGGTAGAAAGCTGTTCAGCATCATATGCAATGTTATGGTGAACAAAAGTCGTCACTTGACCAGAACGCTTCAACTCCAAACCACGTGAGGTGATTGGCTGGAAACCGAGAAGCAGAGACAGCAGCGTTACCATGACGACGTCTGTTACCAGTGCTGAGGTGAGTCTGATGTCCGTATTTGGACGATGTAAGAAAGTAGATTTAAAAAGTCAGAGAGATGAATGGATCTGTGTCCTGAACTGTGAGTCAGCAGTTTGCTATAATAAGAGGACATTTGAAATAAATAAGACCGTTAACGTTGAATTAATCAAAAAAATATTTAATTCCGGTCCCCCCCACCACCACCACCACCACCACCACCCTGTTTATACTGAAGGCAGAGGGAGCTAAATGATGACTGTAGGGGAGCTGGACCTCCCCGCTCCAGATAGACCCTCCAGGCTGTACTTTAGGTTATGATTCTTTCTCATGATAAACAGATTAGGTTTGATGGAGGCTCTGCTCTGGGGTCTTGATGACAGAACAACAAATCAACACCTGGTTTGATCTCTTCTGCTGTATCACAAACTAGAATCCATAAACTCACATTTTACAAAAAAATAGGCAACAAAAGGGAAACAAAGTTTAAGGAGGTGATTTATTCTGATTGAAACCTTGAACTGAACACTGACTAGTTTTTGAAACCAGGCCACTGATGGTCAGCATCCATGAAGGGCACCAGGAGTTGTCTGCTGTTGCTAGCAGTCACGATGTCACTCTAGTAATGTAATTACATCAGACCCATCTGTCTCTCACTGTATGACAAGCGCAAAATGTCCAATTACGCGTTTGTTAAATTGTAATTAGTTCGGCCAAATTTTCCGTCCTCCAGTGTTCTGGATCCGTCTAATGACAGAGAATCTGTGCTGAGGAACCTGGGAGATTACTGCTCACTGGCTTAAACACACACACACGGACACACACACACACACACACACACACACACACACACACACACACACACACACACGGACACACACCTTGGTGGTGGGTACATCTGGTCTCAATCCTCTGCTAACAGTCAGTTGATTAAACTATAAAGTGAATGACCACAAAAAGAGAATCTGATCTAAAACATGAATGGAGCATTAAGACCTGCAGTGTGCCGACAGCTCAGCGTGCCATTCGTCAACTCCAAGGTTGATTTAAGGTTCAAAATGGTACCCTCAAAGGTACCATTTTGTACTGGGGGTACAAATTTTTACCTTTGTAGTTTGTACCTTTTACTAGTCAAACATGTACCTTCGGGTACAAATTTGTTCCCCTAAAGGGTACAAATATGTATCCTAAGGGGTACAAATATGTATCCTAAGGGGTACAAATATGTATCCTAAGGGGTACAAATATGTATCCTAAGGGGTACAAATATGTATCCTAAGGGGTACAAATATGTATCCTTAAAGGATACATATTTGTTTCCCCCTGCAGTTAAAGGTACAAAACTGTACTTTTGAGGGTACCACCCCAGTGACAAAAAAGGTACAATTCTTGTCCTTTATTTCTGACAGTGCAATGCATTATTTATTACTGTCATTTCAAAGTAATTCATTACAGTATTACTGTATTTTAAATGTAAGGCATTACACTACTATTGCTTTACTTTTAAGTTACTCACCAAAATGGATTTGACCATCTAATGAGCTCAGTCCACCTCCAGTGGAAGGTGATGTGATGGATACATGGAGATATACAACTATCTGGATAGAAACCCATCTATCCATCCATCTATCCATCCATCCATCTGTATAGAAATCTGTCTAGAAATCAAACCATGTATTTGTCCACCCATCTGTATATTAATCCATCAGATATATATATTTTCATCTATACACACGTATCTCTGTGCACCAGGTCCCTACTCATTTCTTTGCTCCTACCTCCTCCTCCTGTCCTCCTCCT
This sequence comes from Callopanchax toddi, assembly GCA_006937965.1. NCBI lineage: Eukaryota > Metazoa > Chordata > Actinopteri > Cyprinodontiformes > Nothobranchiidae > Callopanchax > Callopanchax toddi. The sequence continues at coordinate 307,791 of SSNR01000268.1, read as the reverse complement.
TCTGCAGCAGCTGTGTGGAGCACACATGTCTCACTCTGTGTTCTGATTTGAAGAATTCTGTCAGCTCTAGTCTGTTAGAGTGACTCTTTATCCCAAAACGTCTTCTCAGGAAGTGTTTCAGATTCCTGCTCTCAATGTCCTTTCAGGCCTTGGTTGCCATGATGACCTCACACTCCTACTCTGGACCAAGTTCCAGTGCAGGGATTTGCTCCAGACAGAACCAGACTCGCTGCCCTGGCTGCCGTTCACTCCTCTCTGCTCTGTCCGACTACAGGAAGTGAAACATTTGGCGCTGAGTGACGTTTCTTCTCTAGAAAACCTACCACTTCAATCAATGCCTTACATTACCAGCAAACACCAATGCATTACAGTAATTAGTTACTTTTGTAATGCATTACTCCCAACACTGTTGATTATTGCTGCACAATTAATCATTAAAAAACTGTGATCTCAATTCAGACTTTGATGCAATCTCATTTCCAAATGACAACAGTTCTTAAAAAAAAGATGATTGTACCGCATTAGATCCTGGATGTAATCTGCATGAAAACAAGCGCTCCTCTTTCTCCCTCAAATGACAGAGTTCAAAATTGTTAAAATTATTCAAAGGTTGTGAAGACAAGAGAAGAGAAGACGTTCAGTGTCCGCTGTGACGAAGTTGATGTGCAGGTAATGAGTGTAATCAATATTTATACTGGAACATAATCGTGAGCTCAACTCTAAGCAGATCGTGATTCTCATTTTATCCTGAATCGTGCAGCTCTACTGTTGATTACAAAATAATAATTCTTGATCCGACATTACCAGAATGGTTTGGTCTGAACCACGTGACTTCCTGCTGCTAACAGGGACAGTTTTTAACTCCTTTTCAGCACAGCTGCTTCATGTCAACAACTTCATACCATCAACTGTGCTGGTGGTCTACTAGTTTTGTCTTTTTAAATGTTTTTTAAACATAATAACTCTGATCATGATCAGCAGGTCATGTCTGTTCCTCTTAATCTGACCTGGACTGGGTGCAACAAATTAAAGTCAAACGTTTCCTGATGTGGAAAAACGACATAAATAAAATATAAAACCTTCACACCACTGAGCTGACTCCGTTAGCTCCAGCTAGCTCCTGTCATCTCTCGCTGACGCTCATCACGCTACATTAAATGGTGTCGGCTTCATCGAGTACTTTTCTTAGTGTAAGTACATAACCTTAGTACTGGACTGATATCTATATCGGTATCAGGGACTTCCCTAATTTTAATGCATCAGTGAGAAATTTTTTAAATACCAGAACATTTTTCACTAGTTCATACAGTCAGAGGACTACTTCCTGTTTCTAGAGACCGCCCACTTTGAGTGATGTCACCAGGGGTGTGGCTCTCACTGTAGATAAATAACTGATAGAACGTGGTAACCGACGCAGGAGTGAAGCTACACTAGGGGTCACCAGGACGTCTGACCACCGCCAGCAGTAAGGTGGGTCTAACCCCAGGACACAACGACAAAGTCAGCCCGCTGGAGCGGAGATCGAACCAACAACCTGCTGGTTTCCAGACTCTCCTCCATTCAGAATGTATTGAACCATCATGAGCTCTTATTTAAAAGAGACATTTATTCTACTTTGACCTTTAGTGTGTGTGTGTGTGTGTGTGTGTGTGTGTGTGTGTGTGTGTGTGCCTGCCAAGCTTTAATTACACACTAAACATGATCACCCTCAGAACTCCAGCAGAGCTTTGTAATAGATAAAAGACCCTGATTTCATTGTCATTTCCCCACAGATCACTCATCACACGACAGCGGACGAAGGAAATGAAAACCGGTGTAGGAGACGATCTGGTGTATGAGGCGTGATTATCCTGTAATCAGTCGAACACAAACTGGTCATCAGTTATCACAACAAGCCATCCGAAGGCAGTCTGCTCCCTATCCCTTAATTCTCTCTCTCTTTTTACAATGACAACAATCATCTCTGATTTTACTAACAGCAGCAGGAACACACATGCCTCCTCCTTTAATAACCCCTTCTGAGCTCCCAGTGAACATTGACTACCTGCTGGTCAGTCTCGTCCACCTGTGGGAAGATGATACTTCATGTAAGTTGGATCAATGAGAGACCAGACACGGATATCTGTGAGGTTTAAGAATGAAAAATAGTCCCAGTGAATATGTAGAGCAATCAGCCGTGGTCCTGAACAGGTGAGACCCATGATGGAGGTCTCGTCCTTTATTTACACCATAATGACAACTCTGATTGCATCCTAACAAAAGATGAAATCATCTGCATTTTTTAAACGAGGGTTGTTGTTTTCTGTCATCCAATGTTTTAGTTGAATCTGTATTAAAAGCACACTACATAACTTTTTCATATTTTATGCTAATATGACCCTTTACAGCAGGGCTATCCAACAGGCGGCCCACGGGCCAGACGCAGCAAACAACAAGCATTTTACTGGCCAGCCAGCCATATATAGACTTTTTGTTTGTTTGTTTGTTTTTGCATGTGTGTGTGTGTGTGCATGCAGTGGCCTGCACGCACCCCTAAACAATAGCTTTTTTTCCAACTTTATGTATTGAACATTTTTTTAAACAGATCCCAACATACAAAATATACAGCTCGCACAGTTTAATGGATATAGATAGAAGGTCTCTTTGCATGGTAAAAACCCACCCACTACCCTGAACACAAGGCCAGACATAAACACACACACACACACACACGCACGCACGCATGCACACACACACACACACACACACACGCACACACACACACACACTAACGGGGCTGATCCGAAGCGAATAAAATAATTGCTGTTGTTATATATATATCTTAAAAAATATTTTTTTAAAAGTTAACCTATTAGTCATTGTCCAAATTAACAGTCAGCATATTGCAGAAATGGATTCCAGATGTCATGAAACAATTTTACTGATCCATTCATCAAAAACCTCAGCTTCTCCAACTTTTTTTTTTTTTTTTTTTTTTTTTAATTAAATTTATTTCATTCAAAAGGAGAACACAAAACAAACAAAATTATATACATAAACATTTACACTACACATTCGAATGAAACTTCAGATTATAAAGCACCTCCCGAACCCAACTGGGGCGGGGCAGTTTCCAATTAAGCAGAATCAGCCTGCGGGCTAGTGAGGTAGTAAATGCAAGAGCCCGTGTTAACGCAGTCCTGCAAGAGGGGGAATACTGAAAATCACAGACAACAAGTTTGGGGCAATCTTGTAGCTGTAAGCACGGCTCAAAGTGACAAAAACATGTGTCCAAAAAGGCCCCAACTTGGGACACAACCAAAACATATGAACATGGTTTGCTGGAGACTTATAACACCTACCACAGGCGTCATTTACTCAAGGATACATTTTTGCCAATCTACCATTAGTGTAATGAACCCTGAATAAAGCTTTGCATTGGATTAGTCTATGACCTAAATATGACCTGACTATGACCTGATTATGACCTGACTATGACTTCATTATGACGTGACTATGACTTGATTATGACCTGATTATGACCTGACTATGACTTGATTATGACCTGACTATGACTTGATTATGGCCTGACTATGACCTGATTATGACCTGACTATGACCTGATTATGACCTGACTATGACTTCATTATGACCTGACTAGAACCTGACTATGACTTGATTATGACCTGATTATGACCTGACTATGACTTGATTATGACCTGACTATGACTTGATTAGGACCTGACTATGACCTGATTATGACCTGACTATGACCTGATTATGACCTGACTATGACTTGATTATAACCTGACTATGACTTGATTATGACCTGACTATGACCTGATTATGACCTGACTATGACTTGATTATGACCTGACTATGACTTGATTATGACCTGACTATGACCTGACTATGACCTGATTATGACCTGACTATGACTTGATTATGACCTGACTATGACCTGACTATGACTTGATTATGACCTGACTATGACCTGATTATGACCTGACTATGACTTTATTGTGACCTGACTAGAACCTGACTATGACTTGACTAGGACCTGATAATGACTTGATTATGACCTGACTATGACTTAATTATGACCTGACTTTGACCTGATTATGACCTGACTATGACCTGATTATGACCTGACTATGACCTGATTATGACCTGAATAGGACCTGATTATGACCTGACTAGGACCTGATTATGGCCTGACTAGGACCTGATTATGACCTGATTATGACCTGACTAGGACCTGATTATGACCTGACTATGACCTGATTATGACCTGACTATGACCTGATATGACCTGACTATGACCTGATTATGACCTGATTATGACCTGACTAGGACCTGATTATGATCTGACTATGACCTGATTATGACCTGACTAGGACCTGATTATGACCTGACTATTACCTGATTATGACCTGACTATGACCTGATTATGACCTGACTATGACCTGATTATGACCTGATTATGACCTGACTTGGACCTGACTATGACCTGATTATGACCTGACTAGGACCTGAATATGACCTGACTAGGACCTGATTATGACCTGACTTTGACCTGATTATGACCTGACTATGACCTCACTTTGACCTGATTAAGACCTGACTATGACTAGACTATGACCTGATAATGACCTGATTATGAACTGACTAGGACCTGACTATGACCTGATTATGACCTGACTTTGACCTGATTATGACCTGACTTTGACCTGATTATGACCTGACTATGACCTGATTATGACCTGACTATGACCTGATTATGACCTGACTATGACCTGATTATGACCTGACTTTGACCTGATTAAGACCTGACTATGACTAGACTATAACCTGATAATGACTTCATTATGACCTGACTTTGGCCTGATTATGACCTGACTATGACCTGATTATGACCTGACTTTGACCTGATTAAGACCTGACTATGACTAGACTATAACCTGATAATGACCTGACTAGGACCTGACTATGACCTGATTAAGACCTGACTATGACTTGACTATGACCTGATAATGACCTGACTATGACTTGACTATGATCTGACTAGGACCTGATAATGACTTCATTTTGACCTGACTTTGACCTGACTAGGACCTGACTATAACTAGACTATGACCTGATAATGACTTCATTATGACCTGACTTTGACCTGATTATGACCTGACTATGACCTGATTAGAACCTGACTATAACTAGACTATGACCTGATAATGACCTGACTATGACTTGACTATGATCTGGCTAGGACCTGATAATGACTTCATTATGACCTGACTTTGACCTGACTAGGACCTGACTATGACCTGATAATGACTTCATTATGACCTGACTTTGACCTGATTAGGACCTGACTATGACCTGATAATGACTTCATTATGACCTGACTTTGACCTGATTATGACCTGACTTTGACCTGACTAGGACCTGAATATAACTAGACTATGACCTGATAATGACCTGACTATGACTTGACTATGATCTGACAAGAACCTGATAATGACTTCATTATGACCTGACTTTGACCTGACTAGGACCTGACTATAACTAGACTATGACCTGATAATGACTTCATTATGACCTGACTTTGACCTGACTTTGACCTGATTATGACCTGACTATGACCTGATTAGGACCTGACTATAACTAGACTATGACCTGATAATGACCTGACTATGACTTGACTATGATCTGGCTAGGACCTGATAATGACTTCATTATGACCTGACTTTGACCTGACTAGGACCTGATAATGACTTCATTATGACCTGACTTTGACCTGACTAGGACCTGATAATGACTTGCTATGTTGAGTTTTGAACGGATTCTGTTCATTTTTAGTTTTTCTAAGAGCTGGCTCAGACTTCTATAATTGTGATTCATTACAGGATGGATGCTGATGCACTGGTCTGTTTAGTCATTTAGAGACAATCAGACACAAACAGAATGAAGCGTCTTGCAGTGCAGATAGGTTGAATCATTTGCTTCTGGAAAACAAAACACTAATGCCAATAAGTGGAGAGGAAAAAGCATCACAACAGGCCCGTTAGCTCAGCTTCTCATTAGTCCTTGTTGTCTGCAGCCATTTGACTTAATGAAATTAACAATAAGGCAAATCAAGACTTTTGATAATTTGGTTCTTGATGAAACAGGAATCCCACAGCACCTCACAATTACTAAATTAAATCTGAATGGTGGAAATGTGAAATGGGAAACTGATGGCCTGATTAGCCCCAAAGCCAGGACAGAAAATAAAAGAAATTAACAGAACGATGAAGGATCTACACGTTCTCCTTTACAATTTATTGACTCTTTATTCCAAATCTACAAATCATCCTTTTCCAAAGTTTGATGTTTGTTTCATGCTCCTCTGTTTTAACCCTGTCAACCCAAACTAACGTTTTAGACCAGAGGTCACTGATAAGTGGACCGCGGTCCAGGTCCTGGCCCAGAAGCTGTCCTATACAGACCTTCAGCCACAACAGAAGGTGCTGATTTAAGCCCCACATGACACCTCTCAGCCAATCAGGTCAGTGCATTCTAGGTGATAAACCCTGAGTCAGAGACAAGTTACAGTCAGGCAGCGATAAACTAAAAACATCAGAGATTTACCAGAGAGCTGAACAGTTTAAATCCATTAGAAAATCTGTTTTCAACAAGTGGAGCTGTGGACCAGCTCTTTACCCTTCTAGGGTGATGGACGGGTCATAGGAGTTTGTCCAACCAATCCACTTTTGTGGATTTGGAGAAGGCTTATGACCGTGTCCCCAGGGTCACCCTATGGGGGGCGCTCCAGGAGTACGGGGTGGATGGTCTTTTGTTAAGGGCCATTCAGTCCCTGTACCAGAGGAGTGTGAGTCTGGTCCGCATAGCTGGCAGTAAGTCGGACCTGTTCCCAGTGAGGGTTGGACTCCTCCAGGGCTGCCCTTTGTCACCGGTCCTGTTCAGAACCTTTATGGACAGGATGTCTAGGCGCAGCCGTGGTGTGGAGGGTGTCGAGTTTGGTGACAGGAGAATCTCGTCTCTGCTTTTTGCAGATGATGTGGTCCTCCTAGCTTCATCAGGCTCTGACCTTCAACACTTGCTGGGGAGGTTCGCAGCCGAGTGTGAAGCAGCTGGGATGAGGATCAGAACCTCCAGATCTGAGACCATGGTCCTCCACTGGGAAAAGGTGGCTTGCCAACTCCAGGTCAGGAGAGAGGTCTGCCTCAAGTGGAGGAGTTTACGTATCTCGGGGTCTTGTTCACGAGTGAGGGAAGGAGGGAGATCGACAGGCGTATCAGGGCAGCGTCTGCAGTGATGGACGCTGAACCGGTCTGTTGTGGTGAAAAAGGAGCTGAGCCAGAAAGCAAGGCCCCGAATTGACCGGTCGGTCTACGTCCCAATCCTCACCTGGTCATGAGCTTTGGGTAATGACCAAAAGAACGAGATTGCGGATACAAGCGGCCGAAATGAGTTTCGTCCGCAGGATGTGCGGGTTCAGGCTTAGAGATAGGGTGAGGGGCTCAGACATTCAGGAAGAACCACTGCTCCTCTCTGTTGAGAGGAGTCAGCTGATTGTTTGAGCGTCCTGTGAGGATGCCTCCTGGGCGCCTCCCTTTGGAGGTGTTTTGGGCACGTCATGCTGGCAGGAGACCCCCCGGGTTGACCCAGGACTGGAGGAAGATCAACACCGATCATCTTGGGGTCCTGGTGGCTGGTGGAGGTGGCCAAGGAGAGGAGGGTCTGGAACCCCCTACTTGAAATGCTGCCCCTGCGACCTGGAGCCAGATAAAGTAAGGTGAGGCAAGGCTCACTAAGACGAAAATATTATGATAAAAAATCTTGAATAGATGAGCCTAAAGGATGTGTGCTTGGTGTCAGAATGGACACACAGCAGGTGTTTATGGTCTAATCCCTGAATGACAACCATTCATGGATGTATCCACACCTGGATACCTAGCTAACACCTAGCTGCTCTTTTTTTATTATTATTATAAATAAAGATGGTTTAGAGTGAATCCTACAGCCTCTGATGATGAGAGGAACATGTTCAGCTTCCATCTATTGAAGAGCCAGTTAGTAAAACTGATATTCAGGTAAGAGGAGAGAATCTTGCTTTAACCAGCGTGTTAGGTTTTGATAAATCTTTGAGTTGCTGAAGTTTCTGTTTGTATTTACTGAGGATAATTCAGGGCTTGTTCTGAACATTGTGATGCACGAGGTGAAAACCCAGCTCTCTCCTCTGCTCATGGTAATAAAGAATCTGATAATAATATATTCATTAGATTATTTTCACACCAGTGACGATTACACGGTTGAAATAAATCACGATTTGTTGGAAGGAGTTGAATGAACTTAAACTTTTTTCTCAGCCCACGATCACACAGGGTCAAATCTCCATTAACGCATTACTGAACAGGGAGCCAAGCTTTAACGAACATCAAAAGCCACCAAGTGGACTGAAATGAGATACGAACACTGAGCTTTAAGTAACAGTCATTGCTTATTTTCTGAAATAACTTCGGTGACATGTAGTTGAACAGGACGATAACCAGAGCGTTGACATAGTGACAGATTGCTGATGTTGTTGCAGATTATTGAGATAGTCAGGGGTGCACCAGTTCTGCCAGAACAATCCTTTGCAGTCAGGTGCTGTTGCAGTACGATCGTGCGTCCAGTGATCACATACTGACGAGCTTCACTTCCTGCTGTAGGGCGCTGCAAAGGAGCACTCATACGGCCTTGTAGAGACACCACCACTACCCCCCACCCCGAGACAAACTCACAACAAGGAGGTGCGCACCATCAGCGCCATGAGAATCTCAATGACAAAATGACGTGCACCCCTGGATAGAGTTGCAGACGTAGTTGCAGAACATTGATGTTGTTGCAGATTGTTCAAACTGGTCACTTTAAATCTGGGGTGGGGATCCTCTGGGCCGTATATGGTCCAGGGACTCCTTTTACCAGGCCCACCATGCATTGTCGAATAAATAATTAAACTCTGAGGGAAAAACTATAAACCAATGGTGTTTCTGTGATCAAACAGTAACTCATATATCCATGGCTGGATTGGAGTCAGCGAGCACAACAGCAGTTTAGAGTCACGAGGCCGGCTAGAGGGATCTGAGCAGCTCGTTAGCTTTTGTTGTGACCTTCTCTGTAGATCGGGATTCAGCTCAAGGTCTTCAGTCCAGGTATGTGTCACCGTGTGGTCCAAAACCAAACCGCTATCAGAGGTTTCTGGTCCAGGAGGGGGGAGGGGGCGTGTGGCTGGGGTGTAGTGCCAAGTGGATTTGAACCACTGCAGCATCTTAACACCCCACCGCCCAGCGCCCGGGATCCCCTGGGTTTCATTCTGGATGTGGCCCTCAGTGGATTTGAGCCAAACGCCCTCCAAGAGCCAGGTTTCTGTTGCATTCTGGGATGTCAGTAGCAACAGAACTGAAAAAGAACCATGGGCTCATGTGGATGATCAGCAAGCTCACTGATATCTGAGCAGATGACTACATTTATCAGCTGGACTCTGACGAGGTCAGAGACTCCACCCACAATGAGTGATGTCACCACTGGGTGTGGTCTTACTGTAGATCGACCCGAACGTCCCTCTAATCCTGAGTCCTGTCTTCAGAGCGCCGTTTGAATAAAGCACATGGACCTGGAGGAGAGATGGAGCTGTCACAGGAGGAGGATATTCATTCTCCTCCTGATACTCATCTCCCAGCTTCTCCCAGAAACTCTCAGCTCACCAAAGCCTTTCATCTTATTGATGAAGATCCTATTAAAGATAGCTTATCGTGCTCGGGGTGAGATCACCCTCTTGTTTTGAACATATTGGAAAACTGCAGGCTGCCCATCAGCAAGCTCCTTTCTACAAGTGACTGTTCTGATTGGCTGATCACTGATGGAGCTATTAGTGTGTAGGTGGAGCAGAAAAGTGTTAAATATAATTAGAACATGGTTTAGTTTCACAGCTTTGTTTTATACAAGGTGGTCAAACACAGAAACCATGAGGTCCTTGAGTCTGTAAAGCTCTGCAGATTATTAAGAATCATAAAGACACACAGACTGTGAAGTGCTGCCACCACAGTCAGCAGGTGGTATAACACTTCCTCAGATCCTACGGTGGCTCAGAAGGTTCAACGAAATACAAAAACCAAAACACAAATATAAAAAAAACACAACACAAATACAACAAGCCACAACACAAATACAACAAGCCACAACACAAATACAAAAAGCCACAACACAAATACAAAAACCACAACACAAATAAAAAACCACAACACAAATACAAAAAGCCACAACACAAATACAACAAGCCACAACACAAATACAACAAGCCACAACACAAATACAAAAACCACAACACAAATAAAAAAACCACAACACAAATACAAAAAGCCACAACACAAATACAAAAACCACAACACAAATACAAAAAAACCACAACACAAATACAAAAACCACAACACAAATACAAAAAACCACAACACAAATACAAAAAACCACAACACAAATACAAAAACCACAACACAAATACAAAAAACACAACACAAATAAAAAAAACCACAACACAAATACAAAAAACACAACACAAATTCAAAAACCACAACACAAATTCAAAAACCACAACACAAATACAAAAACCACAACACAAATACAAAAACCACAACACAAATACAAAAAAAACCACAACACAAATACAAAAAACAAAACACAAATACAAAAAACCACAACACAAATACAACAAACCACAACACAAATACAAAAACCACAACACAAATACAAAAACCACAACACAAATACAAAAACCACAACACAAATACAATAAACCACAACACAAATATAAAAACCACAACACAAATACAAAAACCACAACACAAATACAATAAAACAAAAAAAAAAAAAAAAAAAAAAACACACAAAAAAAAAAAACACAACACAAAAACAAAAAACCACAACACAAAAACAAAAAGCCACAACAAAAAAAAAAAAAAAAACAAAACACAAAAAAA
>SSNR01000268.1:261042-278149 GCA_006937965.1 Callopanchax toddi | reverse complement strand
GGAAAAACCCACAGGTGGGAGGCGCCCCCTTGGGGAGTGTACATCGACAGGATGTACCTAGAAGGTACAGAGATACGGTGGTTTACAGAAAACGCGTCCTCCTCCCTACAAACAAAGCGCCGGTTCTTAGTCCACAGACCGGAACCTCTTTGCTCGCCCCGTACAAAGGACCAGTTGAGTCCAGTGAAAAGCTGGATGATACCAACTACGTCATTCATCGACCACCTTGTAGACGAAAAGCACGAACTTGTAATATGGCGAAGTTGCACCTTTCCCCTCAGAACCCTGCAGTGGAAGCAAAAATCTGACGTACAGGTATGCGCAGCCAGTGCAGTCGTTCCTCAGCCAGAAGAGGATATAAAGCCCGGCATGGCAAAAGGAGTTAGTCCTCGTTTAAACAACTCCCAGGTGTTGGCCAACCTGGAGGACAAGTTTGCTCATTTAACTGAGCAGTGTAAACACGACCTCACTAGGTTATTACAGTCTCATTTGGGTCTCTTCTGGGATATACCCACACGTACAAATGTACTGTCCCATGACGTAACTCTGGAGCGTTCTAAGCCTATTAAGCAGCATCCCTACCGCGCCAGCCCTTTTAAACGTGGTCTTATGAAAACAGAAACTGAATATCTGGTGCAGAACGGTCTGGCTGTGCCCAGTTTCAGTCCATGGAGCTCGCCCTGTCTGGTTGAGGGAAAACCAGACGGTACCCCCCGTTTCATCACGGATTATCGTAAACTAAATGCAGTAACGGTTTCTGACTCCTACCCGTTGCCCCGAGTTGATGACTGCATAGACAGGGTCGGTAGTTCTACCTTTGTTACGAAGATCGATCTATTAAAAGGATATTGGCAGGTGCCTTTGACCCCTGTTGCCTCAGAGGTTTCCGCATTTGTGACTCCTGATACGTTCCTTCAGTATACGGTGATGCCTTTTGGGATGAAAAACGCCCCTGCTACCTTCCAGCGCTTGATGAACATAATAATAGAGGGCATGGAACATTGCAGCGCATATCTGGACGATATTGTGGTTCACACCTCCTCGTGGGAGGAGCACGTGAAAGCTCTGTATGAGTTGTTTGGCCGGTTAGCGAAAGCTAATCTTACAATCAACCTCGCAAAATGCGAGTTCGTGAAAGCCACTGTTTCCTATCTAGGAAAGGAGGTGGGGCAGGGCTTCGTAAGGACGTTGGAAGACAAAGTACAGGCGGTGCTCGACTTTCCTTGTCCTCGCACTCGGCGGGAGTTGCGCCGATTCTTGGGTATGGTAGGTTACTACCGTTGTTTTTGTAGGAATTTCGCCTCTGTTGCAAACCCTCTGACGAACCTTCTGAGTCCGAAGGTATCATTCCAGTGGGGGACTGAGGCACAACAGGCTTTTGACGCCTGCAAACGGTTGCTGAGTAGCACCCCCATCCTGCGCGCTCCAGACCTCTCCAGGTCTTTCAAACTGGAGACCGACGCAAGCAACTATGGAGTAGGTGCTGTTCTCCTCCAAGAGGACGACGATGGTATTGACCATCCCGTTGCCTATTTTTCGAAAAAGTTCACCCCTTATCAGGTTCGGTACTCGACGATCGAGAAAGAAACCTTGGCGTTGTTATTGGCTTTACAACATTTCCAGGTTTATGTCGGGTCTGGGGAGGGTCCTCTTATTGTTTTCACGGACCATAACCCATTGGTTTTTCTATCCCACATGTATAACCTCCGGAGATCCCCTTGTAGGCTTCAGAGGCTCTCTCCCATATGGAGATGGGCCTATTTATTATTTTCACTTACCGTTGTGGTGCGGGAGTTAGCGTTGGTAGCGAAAGCTATCATCTCGGGGACACGCCAGGGAACGGGGAGACAGGCTTAGGCATTGGGCCACCTCTCCGTTCCGCTGGGGTTTTGTGTTTAATTTGCCCGCTCCCAAAAACTTCCGCACGAAGACCAGGTTAAGTTAATTTAGTTTCCTTTATTAGTTAGCGGGGATTCTTTGTGAGATTGTTTGTTTTCGTTTCTTTTTGTCAGAAAGTTAATTAGTTTTGTTGTTTTTTTTTGTAAACTAATTATCTTTCTTCTTTTTAAGGGGGGGGATGTTACGATCTCCCATCTTCTCCACCCGGTTCTTCCTCCCGTCAGCTCCAGCTGTCTTTGACAGCTCCTGGCTCCGCCCCCTGTCTCCAGAGCATCACGCCGAGCTGGCCCAGCTGCTGCGAATCCGCAATCAACTCGGCGTGTTCAAAAGCAGGGAGCGGTCAGCCATTCGGGGGGGAAACTGAGCAGACTGGTTCTGACGTATAGTTCTCCCCCCCTTGGCTTGCTGACCCGTTTGATTCTTGAGCGTTTTCGTAGTCTGATCGTATAGCTTCGTAGTCCGGCAGTTTTTGTTTTGTACTTTAGTATTCGTAGTCGCCTGCCGTTTATTTTCTGTGTTGCGTTAATTGCCACAGACTCCCTTAGTTATATTAAAAACTCCCTTAGTTATCCTTTTGATGTTAATAGCGTTTACCGCCTTCCTTTGTTTATTAGTAGATTATCATAGTGTTTGTTTTGTTGTTAATTACCCTTTGTAGTATTTATAGCGTTAATCGCCTCCTTTAGTTCTTTGTAAATATCCCTTAGTTGTTATATTATCTTTAAACTTGTTATCGAACCTCTTTTAGAGAGCGTTCTTAGATTAGGCCATTATTTTAGTATTTAGAGTTTTTCCCCTTTCGGGTGATTTTTCGTTTAGGAGCGATTTTTAGTTCGTTTACCTTTTTGCAGCACCTCCTCTGCCTGATCAATAATAATAAATTATCCTAATAATTCGTACTTTGTGTTCCTGGCCTTTTGTGTTAGTCCTCCTTTTGTGTATCACTCCTAGACCCTTTTAGGGGGACGTAACAATCGATAGGAGTCAACAGCTGCATGTGTCCTATTGGTTTAAAAGAAGGGGGCGGGGCTAGCATCAAGCCACTGGATGCTTTGTTATGAAGCTCTGGAGGAAAACACTGGATAAACCTCTACAGCTGATTCACTGTTGGAGGCCATTCAAGATGGCCGACAGCCATCTGACCATAGAGCTGAATGTCGATTACAGCTCAAACTGTAAAAGATTGTTCATGTTTTCATTTTCAGGATTTCACCAAATCAACTATAAATCCACAGTTTATCATCAGATGAACTTATTAATACCTTTACTCCGTCTAGGACTAATAAGGGTTATTGTTATTGATTTGATGGATGGATTGACTCCATGGGACTTAAATATGGGAGATGTTGTAGAAGAGTATTTTTTAGATTCTTATATTCTCTCTCTGGATGTTCTCCCAGACCGACGTGGTGAACGTGTTTGTGAAACGAGCTTCTTCTCCTGAACTGAAGTCTGTGAGCTTGCTCTAGATGTCCCTGGACTCTCTGTAGTTTTTAGAGCTTGCGTTAATACCAGCAGCACGTAACGTGTTGTGATGCAGCGATCAGACGAGGAGCCGAGCCTCAGGGCGTCCAGCTGCTGCTGCAGATGAGGAGGACATCCTGCTCTGCTCCGTCTCACTGAAACTGTCCAGAAAACGCTCCTCAGCCCTGCAGGAGGACTCAAACATCAACCACCGAGGCTGATCCAGAGCTCAACTGTTTCTGATACAAAAGGTTAATACGCTGGGATGTGATACAACGCTCAGAAGATGTTGTCGTTTTTATCTAGTTTTGTACTTTTATTACTGGATTTTAGTAATATAAAACAAAGAATAAACCTTTAATTAACCAGACTAAAACAGCTTAAGAACAGGTTTCTCATTAAAATGCATCAGAGAGGCGTTCCTCGCTCAGTCTGACTCAGTTCCGGTCCTTCTCTTAGCTCTCATGTGGTCCACGTCACCCTGATCCTCCTGTGTTGACTCTCCCAGAACCTCCTGGTTTTTGGAGTTTAGGTTTAGTGCTGGTCTTGTTGCTAAAGGTCGGCCTTTTTGTGTTTATATTTAAATCTTTTGAGTTCAGTTCCTGCCTCCCAGCCTCCTTATTTCTGATCCTAACCCCTATGTAGCATGACACCACTAATCAGCATGGGACTGCATGTCTAGTTTATGGAGCTTGTTTAAACTAAATGACTGTGCTGCGGTACATCAGTGTTACCAAATCTCCCAAAACACTAGACGGCCCTCGTGTAGAGGATAGAGGATAGGCAGACCTGCTCCACGTCGCTGCAGCAGCAGAAACAACATCAACTAAACCAGCGGTGTCATGCTAAACTGTAGAGGTTAATAACATGGAGTCTAACTCATCAGTGGGACTTTGAGTCAACTGTGTTTTGAAAACCTGAAATGTGCAAAGCAATATATGAGTAGAAAAATCAGCAATAAAGTATAGTTTTTGGCAGCCATTTTGGTTTTAGTCCCATGTTAGTCATGTCTATATGTGATAGTTTTAGTCCAGTTTAGTCGATGAAAACTCAAAAAGGTTTTAGTCAAAGTATTAAAGGAACTAGGGTCAGGATTCGGCGCTGCGAGTAACTGCCGCCTTACACGGGAGCGTGCAGACACTCCTCACTAATGTAGCAGAGCTAGTTCGCCTCATTCTGGTTCAACCAAAGGCAAGCAGACACACGATTCCATAAATTAAAATACATTTTATTAATGCAAAAGGAAATATGGTAAAACAATGCACTGCGCCACACACTGAATCGACCGGTGTGCCGAGCCACTTATCTGCTCTGGGTCTGGATGGGGACTGGCCATCGGGCTCCGATGATGGTGACATTGGGCTGGTCCGGACCAGGACCAAGACCAGGACCAGGGCCAGGACCAGGACCAGGGCCAGGGCCAGGACCAGGACCAGGACCAGGACGGATTGCTTTAATCTGCACTCCCTGTTTCGGCTCATGACCAGAAACCTTCATGATTTTGACCTTTACCCAGGGTCCAAAATTAAATTTTTGAGTCACCGGCCAAGTTGGCCGGTAGATGATCAAATCATCATTTACCGGCCAAACTTCTAACTGATTTAGATCTACCCAAAACACGTTATTCTATAATATGATATTATGTTGGCTCCAAACAGAAAGGAATGACAATTTAATTAAATAATCATTAATAAAAACTATGTTTTACTCATTTCAGATTTTTTATTTTATTTTTTTAGAAATGTTTTTAATGAACTCTCTTAATGAAATCTAGTCAGACTCCTTGTTTTCTCTCCATGAAATCTGCCCTCCTGCTTCTGACAGTCTTACAGCCTCATGTGGAGTCCCTTCATCGTCTTATTTCCTAGGACCAGTGAGGTGTTACGGGTCTTTTAGCGTACTGGAGGAAAACGGAGCAGCTCATCTGCGCAGATTAGGGTTTTGTCCTAAAATCTGCTCCCCTCAAATCCTATGTTCACCTGTGTAGGGAGCGGATAAAACGCTCAGCGATTCTGTCAGTGTTTAAAACAAAACAAAAAAAGAATAAAAAATGTCCATTTAAAATTTGTATTAATTTATTTACTGGGAACTAAATAAAGTATCAACTCTGACACGACTACGTGTTGTAGAAATCTTTTAGAAGTGCTGTGAAGCTCGCGGTTCGACATGGGGGAACAGACTTCTGCACAACACCTGTTGTGCCCTGTAGCCAGCGTCAACAACAACATCTCCACCGCCACCTCCAGTTCGCCACTTTTCATTAAATCTTCTGGTTGCCACTGGTCCTGGTGGTTTCTCTTCCAGTTCCATTACTTTTCTTTTTGAAGACCGGCTGACTCCAGTTCTAAACCGCCACATATCGCTGCTAAAGCTAACTGCTGCTGCCTTGATGAACAGTGAATAGATAGGAGGAAATGCCTCAGGGTGCGACTCTCATGTTTCGCGTACGTGGCGTGCAGGCAGGAGAGGAGCGTCACAGAAATCCATCTGATAAACAGAACTAAGTTGGTGCAAAAATGTACTCGCCATGTGGCGGATGACGCTCCAAATTTCACTCGCCAAGTGGAGCAATTTGGTCGCATTTGGCGAGTGGCGAGTGTTAATTTCGGACCCTGCCTTTTCCTCCTCCTACAGGTCACCATGAAGCACATGGTTTTAGAAGATGTTCTCATTTATCCTGACAAAACCCAGAAGTGGTTCCTCAGCGGTTCTTCGAGGACTTGATGATCCATCCGTCAGCTGAGAGGCAGCCTTATCTTCTCATTATTCCGTATATTAGTGTCAGTGTTAACAATCCCCCGCAGGACCTCATATCAATAGAAAACGTTTCCTCAGCGGTGCTGCTGTGAGGTTAAAGAAGGCTTCACATTCATTACACCTGGAATTAACAAGAGCTCCAGTCTTATATGTTTGCTCCTACATTCTGATTGGATGCACAACCCCTGCTGGCTCGTTAAAGCGAACACTGAGGGCAAACTTTTGGAGGCAGATCCTTAATGAGGATGTCTATAAAAGCACCCCACGGACCTGCAATGAACACACAAACCTGGCATTCATTTTAATTACTGCTAAGTTGTGAGCCAGCAGATTGCTCTTCCCATGAGAATGGCGGCTATTTAAAGACGACTGCTGATTTTAACTGCGTAGTTGGAGGATTTGATGCCAGGTGCCAGTGTGTCGTAGAACAGACGCTGTCCGCCTCGTGTTCTAATCCACACCTCTGAGGGACGGGAGTATTATTCTCTGTGTCCGTCTTTCTGGCAGACTCCATTATCAGGACCTGCTTGATCACACATGGTGCTGGATCACAGATCGCTCCAAGAAATAAATAGGACCAGGCTCTGAGCTTATGTGTTCCCTCCACTCTGGAGAAATCCAGTCTGTTGACGGTCTGCACAGCCGGGGTGTGAGGGACGGACGACACGACATGATCAAAATACGTCAGTCGGAAAACTAGATGAAAAATATACGGCTTTATAAAGCTTTTAGAGAAAAGTCATGTGAGGAATTTAAAAACTAAATGATGCTTGAGTGCTGAATGCAATGGATGAAACCTGCTGCAGAACTGAACTGAAACTGAGCTGAAGGATCAATATCAGGTCAATATTAGATCAATATTAGGTCAATATTAGATCAATATTAGGTAGGGATGGGAATCGAAAACCGGTTCTTAATGAGAACCGGTTCCCAGTGTTTCAATCCCTTGGAATCGTTTTTTAGCCATTTTTGCTAACGATTCCCTTATCGATTCCAGTCGGCGCAAAAAATAAAATAAAATAAATTCCAGTCGGCGCGACTACGTCACCACGAGTCACTAAACTCACGTTTCTCCACCGTGTAGATCAGAGCCATATCTTTGTAGATGTACCTGGTAACAGCAGCAGTAACCTCCTCCTTCCTTCCATTCCACTCAGCTGGCAGCTACATGACGTGCTGCAGGTAAAAACCTGTAGCAGCGTCTGGAGTTCATTCTGAGCTCTTACTCCAACACTCGACGCTGCTTTTGCAGCTTTTGCTCGTTGACTGTCTCTGTATTCTTCGACGTGGTTTTTGTGCAGGTGATAAAATATATTAGTGGCGTCGGAGTCCGTTGTTGGGACCGAGAGCCGGAAAACTTTACCAACAGCTGCTGTCGGGTCCACGTCGGTCTGTTTATATTTAAACCACATCGATGAGACAGAAGTTGTCCCTCTTTTAGGTAAAAGCTCCTCGGTTTGAGTTAGCTGGTTATCCTGTTGACTCTGGTCTAAAACGCGTCCACTACCGTCTGCCTCCATGTTTGTTTATGTGTTGCTGCGCGGTGCGTTCATGAACATCCCGTAAAGTGCATTATGCTGTAAAACTTCTATCGTGGCTTAAACGATAGAGCTTTTTATCTGACGGTAGACATTTTCTATCGTCCAGATGAAATATTTCCTCATAACGCACAGCCCTATGTGCTCCACCTGTCTGAGAGGGTGTTCTCCACAGCTGGAGACACAATAAGTCCAGAAAGATCAGGTATCCTTCCTGAAAAAGCAGATATGCTCATTTTTCTGCAGAAGAATTGTTAATTTTCCATAGTTGATGGTTGCAAAATTGCACAATTCCATTAAATTTGACTTGAGTTGTATTTGTTGCTGGCTGACGTAACTTTGTGTGTTCAGCTCTGATCCTTTTTAAAAAGAGAGTTGAAATGTTACATTCTTGTGGAATTGCACAGAATAATTTATGTTGTATTTTATGTTATTTCTACAAAATAATATTTTATTATTATTTTATACTTAGAAACTTTTTTTTCTGGGCACCCTGTGACCTTAGGCTCTGGTTTTCTTAAGACCTCACTGTTGGATGTATAAGGTCATCTTACTTCTAAACTTGTATCTGACTCAAAGATAAGATATAAACCAGCTTGAAGCTAATAGATCGGTTTGTTCTCTTTTTTTCCAAATGAGAATCGATAAGAGAATCGATAAAGAATTGAATCGTTATACAGAGTCGAAAATGGAATCGGAATCGTAAAAATCTTATCAATACCCATCCCTAATATTAGGTCAATATTAGATCAATATCAGGTCAATCCAACCAACCAACCAACCATTTTCTGTAGCCGCTTATTCCTCCACAGAGGGTCGCGGGGCAGCTGGTGCCTATCTCCAGCGGTCAAGGGGCGAGAGGCGGGGGACACCCTGGACGGGTCGCCAGTCCATCGCAGGGCCACACAGAGACGAACGAGACAAACAACCACACACCCACTCACACCTAAGGACAATTTACCAGCCCAATTAGCCTGACAGTCATGTCTTTGGACTGTGGGAGGAAACCGGAGTACCCGGAGGAAACCCACGCATGCACGGGGAGAACATGCAAACTCCACGCAGAGAGGCCGCAGAGCCGGGACGCGAACCCCCGACCTCCTTGCTGCGAGGCAACAGTGCTAACCAACTGCGCCACCATGCAGCCTAATATCAGGTCAATATTAGATATATTAGATCAATATTAGATCAAAATTAGATCAATATTAGATCAATATTAGGTCAACGTTAGATCAATATTAGATCAATACAGGATCAATATTAGGTCAACATTAGATCAATATTAGATATATTAGATAAATATTAGATCAAAATTAGATCAATATTAGATCAATATTAGGTCAATGTTAGATCAATATTAGATCAATATTAGATCAATATTAGGTCAATCTTAGATCAAATATTAGATCAATATTAGGTCAATGTTAGATCAATATTAGATAAATAGTAGATCAATATTAGATCAATATTAGATCAATATTAGGTCAATATTAGATCAATATTAGATCAATATTAGGTCAATATTAGATCAATGTTAGATCAATATTAGATCAATATTAGACCAATATTAGATCAATGTTACATCAATATTAGGTCAATATTAGGTCAATGTTAGATCAATATTAGATCAATATTAGATCAATATTAGGTCAATATTAGATCAATGTTAGATCAATATTAGATCAATATTAGGTCAATGTTAGATCAATATTAGGTCAATATTAGATCAATATTAGATCAATAGTAGATCAATATTAGATCAATGTTAGATCAATATTAGATCAATATTATGTCAATATTAGATCAATGTTAGATCAATATTAGATCAATAGTAGATCAATATTAGATCAATGTTAGATCAATATTAGATCAATAGTAGATCAATGTTAGATCAATATTAGATCAATATTAGGTCAATATTAGATCAATGTTGGATCAATATTAGGTCAATATTAGATCAATATTAGATCAATAGTAGATCAATATTAGATCAATGTTAGATCAATATTAGATCAATTTTAGATCAATATTAGGTCAATGTTAGATCAATATTAGATCAATACTAGATCAATATTAGATCAATGTTAGATCAATATTAGATCAATATTATGTCAATATTAGATCAATGTTAGATCAATATTAGATCAATATTAGATCAATATTAGATCAATGTTAGATCAATATTAGATCAATATTATGTCAATATTAGATCAATGTTAGATCAATATTAGATCAATATTATGTCAATATTAGATCAATATTAGATCAATATTGGGTCAATATTAGGTCAATGTTAGATCAATATTAGATCAATATTAGATCAATATTAGATCAATGTTAGATCAATATTAGATCAATATTAAATCAATGTTAGATCAATGTTAGATCAATGTTAGATCAATATTATTATTTCTTTATGACGACATTGTGTAGTACTTTATGACTTGATGACGACATTGTGGAGTACTTTATGACTTGATGACGACATTGTGTAGTACTTTATGACTTGATGACGACATTGTGGAGTACTTTATGACTTGATGACGACATTGTGGAGTACTTTATGACTTGATGACGACATTGTGTAGTACTTTATGACTTGATGACGACATTGTGGAGTACTTTATGACTTGATGACGACATTGTGGAGTACTTTATGACTTGATGATGACATTGTGGAGTATTTTATGACTTGATGACGACATTGTGGAGTACTTTATGACTTGATGACGACATTGTGGAGTACTTTATGACTTGATGACGACAATGTGGAGTACTTTATGATGACATTGTGGAGTACTTTATGACTTTATGACGACATTGTGGAGTATTTTATGACTTGATGACGACATTGTGGAGTACTTTATGACTTGATGACGACATTGTGGAGTACTTTATGACTTGATGACGACAATGTGTAGTACTTTATGACGACATTGTGGAGTATTTTATGACTTGATGACGACATTGTGGAGTATTTTATGACTTGATGACGACATTGTGGAGTACTTTATGACTTGATGATGACATTGTGGAGTATTTTATGACTTGATGACGACATTGTGTAGTACTTTATGACTTGATGACGACATTGTGGAGTACTTTATGACTTGATGATGACATTGTGGAGTACTTTATGACTTGATGATGACATTGTGGAGTACTTTATAACTAGATGACGACATTGTGTAGTACTTTATGACTAGATGACGACATTGTGTAGTACTTTATGACTTGATGACAACATTGTGTAGTACTTTATGACTTGATGATGACATTGTGTAGTACTTTATGACTTGATGATGACATTGTGGAGTACTTTATGACTAGATGACGACATTGTGTAGTACTTTATGACTTGATGACAACATTGTGTAGTACTTTATGACTTGATGATGACATTGTGGAGTACTTTATGACTTGATGACGACATTGTGTAGTACTTTATGACTTGATGATGACATTGTGGAGTACTTTATGACTTGATGATGACATTGTGGAGTACTTTATGACTTGATGACGACATTGTGTAGTACTTTATGACTAGATGACGACATTGTGTAGTACTTTATGACTTGATGGCGACATTGTGTAGTACTTTATGACTTGATGACGACATTGTGGAGTACTTTATGACTTGATGACGACATTGTGTAGTACTTTATGACTTGATGATGACATTGTGGAGTACTTTATGACTTGATGACGACATTGTGTAGTACTTTATGACTTGATGACGACATTGTGTAGTACTTTATGACTTGATGACGACATTGTGGAGTACTTTATGACTTGATGACGACAATGTGTAGTACTTTATGACTAGATGACGACATTGTGTAGTACTTTATGACTTGATGACGACATTGTGGAGTACTTTATGACTTGATGACGACAATGTGTAGTACTTTATGACTTGATGACGACATTGTGGAGTACTTTATGACTTGATGACGACATTGTGTAGTACTTTATGACTTGATGACGACATTGTGGAGTACTTTATGACTAGATGACGACATTGTGTAGTACTTTATGACGACATTGTGGAGTATTTTATGACTTGATGACGACATTGTGGAGTACTTTATGACTTTATGAGGACATTGTGTAGTACTTTATGACTTGCTGACGACATTGTGGAGTACTTTATGACTTGATGACGACATTGTGGAGTACTTTATGACTTGATGACGACATTGTGTAGTACTTTATGACTTGATGACGACATTGTGTAGTACTTTATGACTTGATGACGACATTGTGGAGTACTTTATGACTTGATGATGACATTGTGGAGTACTTTATGACTTGATGATGACATTGTGGAGTACTTTATAACTAGATGACGACATTGTGTAGTACTTTATGACTAGATGACGACATTGTGTAGTACTTTATGACTTGATGACAACATTGTGTAGTACTTTATGACTTGATGACGACATTGTGGAGTACTTTATGACTTGATGACGACAATGTGTAGTACTTTATGACGACATTGTGGAGTATTTTATGACTTGATGACGACATTGTGGAGTACTTTATGACTTGATGATGACATTGTGGAGTACTTTATGACTTGATGACGACATTGTGGAGTACTTTATGACTTGATGATGACATTGTGGAGTACTTTATGACTTGATGATGACATTGTGGAGTACTTTATAACTAGATGACGACATTGTGTAGTACTTTATGACTAGATGACGACATTGTGTAGTACTTTATGACTTGATGACAACATTGTGTAGTACTTTATGACTCGATGATGACATTGTGGAGTACTTTATGACTTGATGACGACATTGTGTAGTACTTTATGACTTGATGATGACATTGTGGAGTACTTTATGACTTGATGATGACATTGTGTAGTACTTTATGACTTGATGACGACATTGTGTAGTACTTTATGACTTGATGATGACATTGTGGAGTACTTTATGACTTGATGATGACATTGTGGAGTACTTTATGACTTGATGACGACATTGTGTAGTACTTTATGACTAGATGACGACATTGTGTAGTACTTTATGACTTGATGACGACATTGTGTAGTACTTTATGACTTGATGACGACATTGTGTAGTACTTTATGACTTGATGATGACATTGTGGAGTACTTTATGACTAGATGACGACATTGTGTAGTACTTTATGACTTGATGATGACATTGTGGAGTACTTTATGACTTGATGACGACATTGTGTAGTACTTTATGACTTGATGACGACATTGTGTAGTACTTTATGACTTGATGACGACATTGTGTAGTACTTTATGACTTGATGATGACATTGTGGAGTACTTTATGACTTGATGACGACATTGTGTAGTACTTTATGACTTGATGATGACATTGTGTAGTACTTTATGACTTGATGATGACATTGTGGAGTACTTTATGACTTGATGACGACATTGTGTAGTACTTTATGACTTGATGATGACATTGTGGAGTACTTTATGACTTGATGACGACATTGTGTAGTACTTTATGACTTGATGACGACATTGTGGAGTACTTTATGACTTGATGACGACAATGTGTAGTACTTTATGACGACATTGTGGAGTATTTTATGACTTGATGACGACATTGTGGAGTACTTTATGACTTTATGAGGACATTGTGTAGTACTTTATGACTTGCTGACGACATTGTGGAGTACTTTATGACTTGATGACGACATTGTGGAGTACTTTATGACTTGATGACGACATTGTGGAGTACTTTATGACTTTATGACGACATTGTGTAGTACTTTATGACTTGCTGACGACATTGTGGAGTACTTTATGACTTGATGACGACATTGTGGAGTACTTTATGACTTGATGACGACAATGTGTAGTACTTTATGACTTGATGACAACATTGTGGAGTACTTTATGACTTGATGACGACAATGTGTAGTACTTTATGACGACATTGTGGAGTATTTTATGACTTGATGACGACATTGTGGAGTACTTTATGACTTGATGATGACATTGTGGAGTACTTTATGACTTGATGACGACATTGTGGAGTACTTTATGACTTGATGACGACATTGTGGAGTACTTTATGACTTGATAACGACAATGCGGAGTACTTTATGTCGACATTGTGGAGTACTTTATGACTTGATGATGACACTGTGGAGTACTTTATGACTTGATGACGACATTGTGTAGTACTTTATGACTTGATGATGACATTGTGGAGTACTTTATGACTTGATGATGACATTGTGTAGTACTTTATGACTAGATGACGACATTGTGTAGTACTTTATGACTTGATGACGACATTGTGTAGTACTTCATGACTTGATGACGACATTGTGGAGTACTTTTTGACTTGATGACGACATTGTGTAGTACTTTATGACTTGATGACGACATTGTGGAGTACTTTATGACTAGATGACGACATTGTGTAGTACTTTATGACTTGATGACGACATTGTGTAGTACTTTATGACTTTATGACGACATTGTGGAGTACTTTATGACTTTATGAGGACATTGTGTAGTACTTTATGACTTGATGACGACATTGTGGAGTACTTTATGACTTGATGACGACATTGTGGAGTACTTTATGACTTGATGACGACATTGTGGAGTACTTTATGACTTGATGACGACATTGTGGAGTACTTTATGACTTGATGACGACATTGTGTAGTACTTTATGACTTGATGATGACATTGTGGAGTACTTTATGACTTGATGATGACATTGTGGAGTACTTTATGACTTGATGACGACATTGTGTAGTACTTTATGACTTGATGATGACATTGTGGAGTACTTTATGACTTGATGATGACATTGTGTAGTACTTTATGACTTGATGACGACATTGTGTAGTACTTTTTGACTTGATGATGACATTGTGGAGTACTTTATGACTTGATGATGACATTGTGGAGTACTTTATGACTTGATGACGACATTGTGGAGTACTTTATGACTTGATGACGACATTGTGGAGTACTTTATGACTTGATGACGACAATGTGGAGTTGAGAGAGAGCTGGAGTTCTTCAGCATGTGGTCTGCTGGGACCAGGGATTGGACCATCACCCCTCTGATCAGCAGACAAGTGTCCAAGCAGCAAACCAGAATGTAAAAAACCCCTCTAAAAAACGACTTCAATAAGAAAAATGAGTTGTGACAAAGCAGAGCTGCTGAAACAAGCTGCCACTTTGCATTCTCCTACAACCATAACCTGTCAATAATAATATTAATCAGCTGATCTCCAGAGACCCTGGCTGTGCCTCAGACCTCTGCTGCCTGCTGTGATTCACATTTAAATAATAAATACCTCCTTAAAAGCATTTTGAAAGAACAAAGGTAGAATGAATTAAATGTAAGTGAGGTGAGAACAGATAAGAGAGCCGTCTGAACGCCTGACCTTGTAAGTGCTGTGATGCTTTTACATGCTGCTGTACAGGATGAGTGGCTCTGCTCCAGTCCAGGGAGAGATGTGCCTTTTCTACTGCTCACCGTTTAGTTCAGATGAGTTAATCTATAGGAAACTCGACGCTGTAAAGAGATTTTTATTTGACATGTAAGTGTTCATCACCAGCAGAGACTCTTTATGATCATAAGAACCATTTCTGACTTTTCTCCCAATAAATAAAATCAGTTATTTACCTTCTGACCTCTGACCAGAGGCCTGATGGACAGAGACCCTGCTGCAGGTCAGGGAGTGCTGCTCAGAAAACTGGTGCCATGCAGACCTGGTTTAGAGAGGGTCTGCTGGGAACAGCTGGTGGGTGAGACCAAAACCTTCACCATGTCCAGACCTTTATTCCACTCTCCTTGTTGAGGTGGCTGGTACCAGTCATAGTGGTAAGCCCCGTACCCACTGGTGGACAACAGGGTTTAGGGGGACTGGTCTGTGGGTCTCCACAAGCAGTAGACAATCACAAGGTTAAACACCAACCACTGTAGCTTTAGTCCTGCCCGCATGACGCACTCAACAAAAAAAAAACAGTCACTCGTCAAAGAAACGCCATCAAAAGAGCAGAATGACAGACACGATTCCATCTGATCATCACTTCTCATCTTTATTCTTCCTCCCTGAAACACATCGACACACCCAGAGGGTGAAAGCTGTTTAAGGTTCATTAGTGTGATGGAGTAGACATTCCTGTAGTAATTATTCATTAATGACACTTTTTGGACATATTTAATGTGTCCACTCTCACTGATTCCCGTGGCTTAAAGGTACGTGGTCTATAGAGTTGCACAGTCAGTATCTACAGTCAGAAGACCAAAGAGGTGTGTGTTATTTACTGTGGAGGGTCGGTCTGGTCCAGAATGTCAGGGACGATGTTTTGTCCCAGTCCACCCCTGGTGTTAGGGTTAGGGTTACAGGGTTAGGACTTCTTTTTATTCACAAGCTGGGTCGGAGGTCTTTTAGAAGCAGACAGTTACAGTAACTGGGAGCTGTTTCTGCTGGAACTAGTGACTTGATGATCTGATTGGTGCCAGGAAGTTGGTGGTACTTTGGGTTAGGGTGCACAGACTCTGGCTCCAGTGTGTAAAGCAGATATTTGGACTTCAGTTGCGATGTTTGTTCAGTTATAATCTTCTGGTTAGACCTCAGAGATCTATACTGTATGTTCTTGCTATCTTCTATCAAGCAGATTTCAGAACCTCTCTGTTACAGTCCCCGTAATGTTTGGCTGTCTAGCTTTGCAGCACCACAGCTCCTGCTGCAGCAATCTGCCCTGTCCTCGCCTGCCTGCCGCTTCAGCACCACGGACAGAGACGCGGCTGTTCCTCACTCCCTCATAATAGGCTGCTTCTTTCAGACGTTCAGGGGAGCGGATCAGTGCCGTCTCCCCTGTAGAGTCTGAGCCTTGTTCTTATTGTTGAGTATAGTGTTAAATAGTAAACTTATTTGGGCTGGGTTTCCGACATTGTGTTAAAAAGAATTTGGTGTTTAGAGCTGGGATTCCAGCGTTTGTTGCCTGTTTTTTTCTAGTATTTTTCCAGTAGGCTGTTAATTGCCCTTTTTAGTTTGTTTCAGTCCTCTGTAGGTTAGTATTTGTCATGAGGCTTATCCTCCCTCCTTTAGTGTAGTTCAGTCATTTGTGAAGGGCGCCTTTTGTTTACACTTTTTAATATATATTGAGTAATTGCCTGTGAGTTTGCTCCAGTGCTTTTGAGTTAGTTTTCTTTATCATTATTGGAACTGTACCTCTTCTGTTTTATGTTGTAAATAATAAATGTAAATATCGCCCTGCGATGGACTGGCGACCTGTCCAGGGTGTCCCCCGCCTCTTGCCCCTTGACCGCTGGAGATAGGCACCAGCTCTCCCGCGACCCTCTGTGGAGGATTAAGCGGCTACAGAAAATGGATGGATGGATGGATGGATGGAAATGTAAATATCTTCTTCTTAAATCATGTCGTGTTCGTGTTTCTCGTGTAGA
>SSNR01000268.1:248450-251613 GCA_006937965.1 Callopanchax toddi | reverse complement strand
TAACAGATGCTAACCAATGCTAACAGCCACCCAATATTAACAGATGCTAAGTATAGGTAAGAACCACTCAATATTAACAGATGCTAACCAATGCTAACAGCCACCCAATGTTAACAGATGCTAACCAATGCTAACAGATGCTAACCAATGCTAACAGCCACCCAATATTAACAGATGCTAAGTATAGGTAAGAACCACTCAATATTAACAGATGCTAACCAATGCTAACAGCCACCCAATATTAACAGACGCTAACCAATGCTAACAGATGCTAACCAATGCTAACAGCCACCCAATATTAACAGATGCTAAGTATAGGTAAGAACCACTCAATATTAACAGATGCTAACCAATGCTAAGAGATGCTAACAATGCTAACAGCCACACAATATTAACAGATGCTAACCAATGCTAACAGCCACCCAATATTAACAGATGCTATCCAATGCTAACAGATGCTAACCAATGCTAACAGCCACCCAATATTAACAGATGCTAACCAATGCTAACAGATGCTAACCAATGCTAACAGCCACCCAATATTAACAGACGCTAACCAATGCTAACAGATGCTAACTAATGCTAACAGCCACCCAATATTAACAGATGCTAACTAATGCTAACAGCCACCCAATATTAACAGACGCTAACCAATGCTAACAGATGCTAACCAATGCTAACAGCCACCCAATATTAACAGACGCTAACCAATGCTAACAGATGCTAACCAATGCTAACAGCCACCCAATATTAACAGATGCTAAGTAATGGTAACAGCCACTCAATATTAACAGATGCTAACCAATGCTAACAGATTCTAACAATGCTAACAGCCACCCAATATTAACAGATGCTAACCAATGCTAACAGCCACCCAATATCACCCCAGTGACGACAAAGGTACGATCCTGTCCTTTCATTTCTGACAGTGGGTGTGATCAGAGGGCTCTGGTGTGCTCAGAAGGACGCCGGGACCGCTCTGATCACAAAACGGGGAAATCCAACATGTTGGATAGTCTCGGTGCGGTATCACAGCGACGAGCGTGACGCCTGTGGACTGTGACTTGTAGCCAATCAGAAAGTGATGTGACAGACGGGCTGCATGGAACCAGCGCAATCCAAAGTTAAACGTTCTTTGTTAAACCTGGTAACAAAACTGTCAGAGTGCATTGTTGTACATAGTAAAAGTAAAAGCCCACATTTCAGAATCTCTGAACTATGTCTAAATGTCTTGCAGGTAAAAGTATAAAATTCAGTTTAGTTTGTTCATTTCATAACAAACTTCCACTGTAATACAGGGTCTGAAGTGTTGAGGCTAAATGAATCAGAACACAGCGAGTGGTTGGACTGAATAGAGCCACAGCTGAACACATTTAAAGGATATTTTCTGCATCCAGATGCAACGATTCAGTCACAGGATTTTAAATCTAATCCTCCAGAAGAAGCTGAAGAGCTCCATTTTTAGGATGAAGACTTGAGCTCAGAGGCTGAGGAGGAATCTTGAGCAGGTGAGGAGACCTTTAGATACTCAAGTTTAATTTGGAAAGTGGAAGGGAGCCGTACTGTGGAGCGGAGGAGAGCGAGGCGTCGTCCAGGACTTAAGTTTCAGACACCATCCAGGCTGAAAAGCTCTAATCGTCAGAGGAGTAGAAGTGATCTTGTGAAGCGAGGGAGGAGCAAGCATCGCACACGGATGGTTAAACAGCTGCCAGAGTCATCGTTACACAAAAACAACATGGACCTGTCAGAGCGAACACATCTGATTATGTTTTCTGTCACTGAGAAGAGAAAATGTCACAAATAATGTAAAGAAATAAACCTCAGTGATTAGAAGGGAACAGACTCAGTAGATTTATTGGTTTCATTCAAGCTTCAGTAAAATGCTGTTTGCATCTCACGGTCTCCTCTGAAGTATATGGTGGCTATAAAGGTGATAGAAGTTGCTACATGACATCATAGACTAACTGGCATAATTGGCTGTGCGTGTATTGTAATGGATGCTGTCTGAGAGAGAAGTGTTGTTGGGGGAGTTACAGAAAGAGAGAAGAGAAATACCTTCATCTTTATTAGGTTATGGTCATAAATAATTATTAAACCACTTCTGGCCTTAAAGCATCCAGATGGAGTATCAGTATCAGTACTTCCTATACATGTCTGCTGCCCCCTGGTGGAGGACCTACAGCTGGAGAGGGCCAATTTTATGGATTTAAAACTGTTATAATGTTGTAACATTTCCCAATAAAAATGAAAATAATTGTTATATTAGCCTTCCTGAGAAGGACTATTATGCACTATTAGCCTTAGTGGTAGCAGAATGTGACCACTGCTGTCTTTGTGTCATCAGTTCTTTGGATACTTTTTCTATTTGCGTGTGGAAGACAGGTTGTCTCACTAAGCTAACCGTTCTTGACCCGTCTCACTGTTCGTTCGATGGGTTAAGGAGGCAGCTTGGCGGCCCAGCCAGACATCGTTGTGGAAAACCCCAGTGTCTACAAAGGAACATCTCAAGGTGTACAGTAGGGTTGTCACGGTTACCGGTTTCGTGGTAAACCCCGGTAAAAATGTTGACAATAATAATTACCGTCATGTTTTTAAAAAACTATATTATCTCAGTGAATAAACCGCGTTTGCGGTTTGGGCGCGGTGACCCAATTCAGCCACCGTCCCATCTGCTGAAGCTTCCGCACACTTTGTAGTGTTTACCATCGAAACTTTTTAAAGCTAAAGCTAAAATGACGGCGGAAAGAGTAAAAAACAGCAGTGAGGGCATCTATCAGCCCTCAAAGGAGACAAAGTCGGAAGTATGGGCATATGTTGGATATTTGAAGAATGCTGAGGGACAGTTGTTTGCAGAACGTGCCGGAAAAAAGTGTTGGCGAAATGCAACAACACGTGAAGTCTCATCACACACATCTGCATGACATCACCCGCAACTCTACAGTCAAGGGAAGGGACGTTAGCGTTTTAGCCGAAATATGATGTGAGGACTTTGGGTAGAGGGAGAATGCAACGAGTACAGCCGCAGCGCCACTGCCAGCAAATAAACCGAGTCGCCGACACCCCGTATTGAAATGACGCTACGAGTTGATCGCTGTTGATGCTGCTTAATGAAGCATGTCAAAATAAGTACACCAGAAGTCCAGCTTAGTAGAAAATAACTGGT
>SSNR01000268.1:220950-243450 GCA_006937965.1 Callopanchax toddi | reverse complement strand
GTCCAGCCCAGTCCAGTCCAGCCCAGCCCAGCCCAGTCCAGTCCAGTCCAGCCCAGCCCAGCCCAGTCCAGCCCAGCCCAGCCCAGTCCAGTCCAGCCCAGCCCAGCCCAGCCCAGCCCAGCCCAGCCCAGTCCAGTCCAGCCCAGTCCAGTCCAACCCAGTCCAGTCCAGCCCAGTCCAGCCCAGCCCAGTCCAGTCCAACCCAGTCCAGTCCAGTCCAACCCAGTCCAGTCCAGCCCAGCCCAGCCCAGTCCAGCCCAGTCCAGTCCAGTCCAACCCAGTCCAGTCCAGCCCAGCCCAGCCCAGTCCAGTCCAGAGAGTTGTTGCTGCACCACCACAGAATCTCATCAAAAACAAGTCCGTTTACGGACCTCAGTGGGTTTAAATGATCTGAAATAAATTAAATATCATCAGCAAAGAGGTGGCAGGAAACATCACTGACCTAAAGGAAGGACACGTCAGAACAACAGGACAGGTCCCAGAACAGAACCCTGAGGAACTCCACATGAAGGTACAGATCACTCTGGTTTGATAGCACAGTGGACCACCTCCTTCAACAGGTCTGTTGTTCTCCAACAGGCTAACCTGTAGTCACTTCATCGTTTAGCTTTTCTGCTGGTTTCCTTAGGAAAAGCTGAATCTAATAATAATAAAACTAATCATTTATCATCCCCATAAAGTGAATCTGATCTCACTAAAACGCTGGTCTCATGTTAGAAAATGGTTTTAGTGGTTAAAACCAAAGCTTATCTTCACACGACAGATTCATAATCCAACATTAAATCTGGACGTGACTGCGGTCCAGGTACCTATGACCTAGTTTCTGATTGGTGGAGAGCCTGGAGCCACCGCTAAGTGTCAGGCCTCCACGGTGAAGTGACTCGTCTAAACTCTGAGGAATCGTCGGAAACTCTTTAGAACTCTGAGACCGGAGGAATGAAGTGACTGATGGAAGAATCCAGAATGCAGTTTTAACAGTTCATAAAGCTGATCTAACCCTAAACCCTCAAACTGACCTTTATTTGTATTGATAGAAAAGATGTTTTGAATCTGTCTGAATCTACAGTGCAGGTGTGGACTGAACCATTATCCACCTCTTTAGAGGGGTGATGGTCTCAGGGGAAACCTGCTGGGTGTGTTTAATGTTTCCACGCTCCTTAAATCATTGCACGGTTTAAGGTTTGTGGTTTTAAAGAGCTAGCTTTCACAGTAAGAGACCGTAAGTGTCTGTTATCTAACGTGGACCTGGTCTGGTCCAGAGGACCCGCAGGGCCCAGTCCAGCCCTGCTTCCTCTAAACGAACATTATCCTAGCGTTTGGTCCAAACCGGCGTTGAACCTTTACAAAGGAACGCTGTCAGATTTCATGCTTGAATCGCTGTATTCTCATCATCGCTCTGATTTTCTCCGTTTACAAGACGAGTTGGAAGTTCTGCAAATGAAATTCAGAAACTAATTCCTCCCGAGGTGCCATAAATCAAAGCTGGCTTTATTTTGTCAGCACACAGATGGCCCAAATACACAACTCACCTCAATTAAGACCTGAAGATTGGAGCTAAAAGGGAAAAGTGTTTGGAGAGGAAGCGGGGCACCTGTTCGCCTGTCATCTCTGCAGCTCTTCTGATCAGTGACTGGGAGCTTCCCTCGGAGCTGTTTCAATGCTGAATTAATGATGGCAAACAAAGCTAAAGCCTCCTCAAAGCCCCTTTGTGAGTTCATTCTCTTTCCACTTTGGTCCCTCTCAACTAATCTTCAGTGTCACACTTAATGAGATTTCCAGTTTGTAAAGTAAGTGGAGCAGTAACTCCCCGAGCGCTGGCTGCCATCGCCATGCCTACCGTCATCCTGGATGCTTTTAAGCGAGCGCCCTGCACCTTCTGTCTATTTTTACCCCAGTAAAGCGCGCTTTATGAAGAATTATTACTTAAAAACACTGAATTATTCAAAGTTCAAACATGGAGGCCTCCGTCGTCTGCGTGTGATTCATGTTGTTAGCTTTAGTAATGATGGAAATCATCACATTATGTTCATATTAACATTATCTGTAGTCAATTAAAGGCCTGTATTAATCAGGCAGCCATCTGCAGGTTGTTTTATTTCATGTAATTACAGTTTTGAGTGGTGAGTGTTTGATCTCTCAGGCAGCTGGAGGATGGGATGGAGAGCGACACATTAACATTTTGACTTCTGTGGATGCTCTTAGAGACACTCCACAGACGAGTTAAAGAGCTGCTTCTGATCCTGAGATATTTACTCATTCCTCTCACGCTGGATTCATCGGGCCTCTGAGAACCTCTGAATCCAGACAAACCTTAAAGCAATTATCTCACCGGGCTGTGACTGGTGGCAACTAGATGAAGACTGAAAGCTGAAAGAAGCATGTGACAACTGAGAACAAAACACAAGAATTTGTTTAACTTTTAGTAAAACTTATTCTCATCAGATCACAATGTAGATTTTTATTTTAAAATAAAGATTTCTTGTAAAACTCAAAGCATCTCAGTCAGCTGCTGATTATTCAAAGAATAAAGAACAACTCAAACACCACATTACAATAATCTAAGGGGCCCAATGTAAAAACTGGATGCTCATATCAGTAAATACTGTATGTATTATTGCATTCCATCAATATTACATTAAAGCTCCTATGTGGAGTATTTTTCTCTGTATCAAAGTTTTCTAAATGTTCTAAATGATAGTTCAGGTCTAAACTATGATCTATGGGTAGAGTTTTACAACATCTGTTATTCTTCTGAAGACCCTCCTTCCTCCTACAGACCCCTTTGAATTCTGTCTGACCAGTGAATTTTTCAGCCAATAAAATTCAAATTTCCACATTGTCCGCTGTCAGTCAACGTGCACACGCTTCACTCAAACTGATAGAGGTGGGGACAGCACGTGCTCACAGGTCGTCCCGTGTCTTTCTGTTTCCAGTCTCAGCCGTCATGGAGGACTCAGACCTCATTTCTACTAAAAAGTTATCCATTCCTCGGCTACTGAGGGATTCATTTTTACACTTTTCTCCACACAGAATGGCAAGGCTTGCCAAGGACACACGTTTATTTTGGTCAAGCATTCTGTAGCAAGTCGAACATTTCCTCATTTCTGGGTTCTGCAGCCTGCAGCTGCCGGTTCAAGACGTGTTGCAACAAGCGTAGTATGACAGTCAGGTCTAAGAGAATTGGGCCTTACTGTTTGAGAACATGATTTATGAGCTGTGAATGACTGAACCCTTTAGTCATGCAGGAACTGGGAGCCATGAATTAAAATATCGTAGTGTATGCTCGGCGTGTAGAGATGGGCTTAGAGGACGCAGGACGAGGGGATGGGGGGTGCTATGGGAGGGGCTTTGAGACGTTGGATTCAAAACATTCTCTCTTAACTCAAATCCTCCACGTAACTGCTTTAAGCAGCAACAGAGACAGGTTTGAGATAAGTTAGAGACATGATATTGGGTTTGAGATGGGTTAGAGAGTTTAGAGTCAGGTTAAAATGGGTTAGAGACAAGTTGGAGACAGGTTAGAGATTGGGTAGAGAGGATAAAGACAGATTAGAGAGATTTGAGAGAGGCTGGAGACAGGTTAGAGATTAATTGGAGACAGGTTAAAGATGGGCTAGAAAGGTTAGAGACAGGTAAGAGAGGTTATTGATGTTAGAGACAGGTTAGAGATGAGTTAGAGAGGTTAGAGATGAGTAAGAGACAGGGTAAAGAGGTTAGAGATGAGTTAAAGACAGGGTAGAGAGGTTAGAGACAGGTTAGAGATGAGTTAGAGACAGGGTAGAGAGGTTAGAGATGAGTTAAAGACAGGGTAGAGAGGTTAGAGACAGGTTAGAGATGAGTTAGAGAGGTTAGAGATGAGTTAAAGACAGGGTAGATACAGGTTAGAGATGAGTTAGAGAGGTTAGAGATGAGTAAGAGAGGTTAGAGATGAGTTAGAGAGGTTAGAGATGAGTAAGAGACAGGGTAGAGAGGTTAGAGATGAGTTAAAGACAGGGTAGAGAGGTTAGAGATGAGTTAAAGACAGGGTAGAGACGAGTTAAAGACAGGGTAGAGAGGTTAGAGATGAGTTAGAGAGGTTAGAGATGAGTAAGAGACAGGGTAGAGAGGTTAGAGACAGGTTAGAGATGAGTTAGAGAGGTTAGAGATGAGTAAGAGACAGGGTAGAGAGGTTAGAGACAGGTTAGAGATGAGTTAGAGAGGTTAGAGATGAGTAAGAGAGGTTAGAGATGAGTAATAGAGAGGGTAGAGAGAGGTTAGAGATGAGTTAGAGAGGTTAGAGATGAGTAAGAGACAGGGTAGAGAGGTTAGAGATGAGTTAAAGACAGGGTAGAGAGGTTAGAGATGAGTTAAAGACAGGGTAGAGAGGTTAGAGAGAGGTTAGAGATGAGTTAGAGACAGGGTAGAGAGGTTAGAGATGAGTTAGAGAGGTTAGAGAGGAGTAAGAGACAGGGTAGAGAGGTTAGAGACAGGTTAGAGATGAGTTAGAGAGGTTAGAGATGAGTAAGAGACAGGGTAGAGAGGTTAGAGACAGGTTAGAGATGAGTTAGAGAGGTTAGAGATGAATAAGAGACAGGGTAGAGAGGTTAGAGACAGGTTAGAGATGAGTTAGAGAGGTTAGAGATGAGTAAGAGAGGTTAGAGATGAGTAAGAGAGGTTAGAGATGAGTAAGAGAGGTTAGAGATGAGTTAAAGACAGGGTAGAGACAGGTTAGAGATGAGTTAGAGAGGTTAGAGATGAGTAAGAGAGGTTAGAGATGAGTAAGAGACAGGGTAGAGAGGTTAGAGACAGGTTAGAGATGAGTTAGAGAGGTTAGAGATGAGTAAGAGACAGGGTAGAGAGGTTAGAGACAGGTTAGAGATGGGTTAGAGAGGTTAGAGATGAGTAAGAGAGGTTAGAGATGGGTAGAGAGGTTAGAGATGAGTTAGAGACAGGGTAGAGAGGTTAGAGACAGGTTAGAGATGAGTTAGAGAGGTTAGAGATGAGTAAGAGACAGGGTAGAGAGGTTAGAGACAGGTTAGAGATGAGTTAGAGAGGTTAGAGATGAGTAAGAGAGGTTAGAGATGAGTAAGAGAGGTTAGAGATGAGTTAAAGACAGGGTAGAGAGGTTAGAGATGAGTTAGAGAGGTTAGAGATGAGTAAGAGACAGGGTAGAGAGGTTAGAGACAGGTTAGAGATGAGTTAGAGAGGTTAGAGATGAGTAAGAGAGGTTAGAGATGAGTTAGAGAGGTGAGAGATGAGTAAGAGACAGGGTAGAGAGGTTAGAGATGAGTTAAAGACAGGGTAGAGACAGGTTAGAGATGAGTTAGAGAGGTTAGAGATGAGTAAGAGAGGTTAGAGATGAGTAAGAGACAGGGTAGAGAGGTTAGAGACAGGTTAGAGATGAGTTAGAGAGGTTAGAGATGAGTAAGAGACAGGGTAGAGAGGTTAGAGACAGGTTAGAGATGAGTTAGAGAGGTTAGAGATGAGTAAGAGACAGGGTAGAGATGAGTAAGAGACAGGGTAGAGAGGTTAGAGATGAGTTAGAGAGGTTAGAGATGAGTAAGAGACAGGGTAGAGAGGTTAGAGATGAGTTAGAGAGGTTAGAGATGAGTTAAAGACAGGGTAGAGAGGTTAGAGATGGGTTGAATAGGTTAGAAACAACTTAGGGAGGTTAGCGACAGGTTAGAGAGGTTAAAGACAGGTTAGAGAGGTTAGAGTCTTTATAGACATGTTAGTGGTTAGAGACAGGTTTGAAATTATGTTGGTTTTTTTCTAATATTGTGCAGCTTTAGGATAGAGGCTCCATCCATTGAACTACCACGTAGAAAACAATAACCTGATGTAACAAACATCTGTTGACATTTTTAGCCCAGATGGTCAGAAATACTATATATTATACAGTATATATTTTATTAAGTATTCAATCCCTGCTAAAGTTTTCCCACTTACAAAGAGTGTAGAGGTCTGTACTTTTCATCATAGGAATATCAACTCTGAGAGAAAGTATAAAAAATAAAAACATTCAGAAAATCAAATTGTATAATTTTTTAATTGAATAAGGAAATAAGTATGTGATCCTCTACCAACCAGCAGGGGATCTGTCTCTGTCAGACCTGTTAGCTGGTCTTTAAGTAGTGATGGTGGCGTGGTGGTTAGCATAGCTGTTTCCAAGATGTTGACCAGGCTTCAAAGAGGCTTTGAAGAGAGCAGGACCACAGGGTCAAAGGTCACTATTAGTAACACACTACACCATCATGGATTAAAATCCTGCAGTAGGCCCTCCTGCTGAAGACAGGACATGTCCAGGTCCATCTGAAGTCCACCAGAGACCATCTGGATGATCCAGAGGAGGTCTGGGAGAAGGTCAGGAGGTGGTCTAAACTCCACTCACCGTGTTTGGAGGAAGAAGAAGAATGAGAACAATCCCAAGAACATCATCCAACCATGAAGCCCGGGGGGTGGAAACATCATGGTTTGAGGTGTTTTACTTCAATGGGGACAGGACGACTGGACCATATGGAGGACAGGACGACTGGACCATATGGAGGACAGGACGACTGGACCATATGGAGGACAGGACGACTGGACCATATGGAGGACAGGACGACTGGACCATACGGAGGACAGGACGACTGGACCATACGGAGGACAGGACGACTGGACCATACGGAGGACAGGACGACTGGACCATATGGAGGACAGGACGGATGGAGGCATGTATGTTTCTCCAATTATAATTTAAATAATCATACCATATGATTTTCTGGAATTGTTTTGTTGAGGGCTGCATGGTGGCGCAGCTGGTTAGCACTGTTGCCTCGCAGCAAGGAGGTCGTGGGTTCGCATCCCGGCTCTGCGGCCTCTCTGCGTGGAGTTTGCATGTTCTCCCCGTGCATGCGTGGGTTTCCTCCGGGTACTCCGGTTTCCTCCCACAGTCCAAAAACATGACTGTCAGGCTAATTGGGCTGGTAAATTGTCCTTAGGTGTGAGTGGGTGTGTGGTTGTTTGTCTCGTTCGTCTCTGTGTGGCCCTGCGATGGACTGGCGACCCATCCAGGGTGTCCCCCGCCTCTCGCCCCTTGACCGCTGGAGATAGGCACCAGCTGCCCCGCGACCCTCTGTGGAGGAATAAGCGGCTACAGAAAATGGATGGATGGATGGATGTTTTGTTGAGGATTTACAGTCCTCTCCACTCTTTGGGAGTGGGAAAACTTGAAAACCTGGCAGGAGACCAGATCCTTATTTCTCCCACTGTATGCACAGACTTCAGATCATTGAAATATAACATCAAAAGCTACTTTCACACCGTAGGCAGTGACCTAAATCAGAGCCAGGTCTCGCTCATATGAGGTCCTAAATCTGATCCATATCTGACCTCCAGGTCTCATTTCATCAGACTTTCACATCGTTAACGTCTGACAGGGATCCGAATCCACTCAGAGGAGGCAGGAAGTCACAGTTCGGTTGGTTCTGACGGAACAACCTCAGAACTAATACACATGCTGCTGTAGCATCCTGTGATTACAGAACACAGTTATGTCTTCTTCTCTACATGTAGGTGACTTCAGGGTGGTCGACTGGGCAGACTGGAGGTCACATTAAGTCATAGGGTAGGGTTGAAGGTAATGTCTGGAACGACAAGTACTGACAGACATCGATTAAAGATTTTAAAAAGTTATTACAAACCATTCTAGCTTTGAGTGGTTTCTTTATTTTTTGTTTGATGTATTTGAGTCTGATTCCCTGAAAATCAGAGGTCCTCAGGATGAAGACTGTAAGGCTGTAGGAGTGGGCTTAACAAGCAGGCAGCTCATGTGGGATTCAAAATAAACATCATGGCATTGAGAAAACACTGTAGCTGAGGACACCATCATAGATGTGGAAATGTGTAATACATATGAACCACATGGAAAAATGTGTTTTTCACATATGAATTTAAAAAGAAAATGAACACAAATAAACAGCCTTCTCAAGATCTGTATAGTTTTAAAAAGGTTTAACTTTAGCTAAAAGACAGAGGGGTGAAAGTTCAGTTTTAGTACTGAATCCACTTGTTTATGAAATTTAAAATTCTTATCAAAAATCACACCCAAATTTGTTACAGTGTCACTAGACCTAAAGTTCCTAGCACAGATATCTTTGTTTTCAGGTTGTTTTATTTATTTTTTTATTGTAATAGGTCACCCTGAGCCTTTCATGCAGGCTGAACATGAAAACAGTCTTCCACATACGTATATCTCCAGCTTTGGCTGGGTACTCTTGGGTTGAAACGCTAGGACTTGAATCTATTCTAGTCTGACAATTCTAGTCTAGCAATTCTAGTCTGACTTACCTTGGTGCCTTGTGTGGTCTGGGAGCCCCATTGGCTAGTAAAAAATATTTTACTTTATTTAAATTTACTTTCAAGAATATTCTTAAAGTGAAATGACACAAAGTCAAAGAAACAGAGCTAAATCATAACAGCTGTGCTGTAGTGTAGTGGTCTAAGACATGGCCTCTGCTGTGGAAGACCTGAGTTTGAATCCTGGTTTGATTTTTAAATGTTTCTACAGGAATACTTTTAGCACCGAGGACGAGAATGCCTTTAGGAACAGCTGTTGGATAAGTTTGTAACATATTTTTGCTGCGATATCAGCAGTTATTCTGAGCTCGTTGTGGTTAGCCAAGCGTGCTAATGTTAAGGTAACAACTCCCACGTCCTACGGACAGCGCTCAGCTCGGTTCGACTGGAACAGCAGAGCGTTCTGAGCTTTTAGGAGAAAATGTCAGTTCACATGCAGACATTGACAAACGCAGAGGAAGCGGTTCATCTCATTTTTCCTTCGTCCTTAGCCTAGTAAACTACACTGTCAGGTTATTTTATCATCGCATTCAGGCTCAAATACCTAGAGCCAATCAGAAGCGAGGGTTGTGCATATCATTAATAATAATGAGGAAACCTGCTGCTTCAAGTGGACCTACGAATCAACAAACTTCTGCATCAGAGACCAGAAGCATCAGAGCTTTTTTCTTTACAAAAATGACTCATAAGGCATTGATTTACACTGGAGAACACTGCAGAAGTATAAAGTACACCACACCGTTAATGGAGACATTCGAACCAAACAAGATGTACTCTGTTTGTTCAGAAACAAGTGGTGTTCATTTATTCAATGTTTTGCTGCAGAAAGAACAACTGAGAGGAACTGAACGTCTCTATTACTTGTTTCTAAAGGATGATAAATATGAAGTGATTCATATAAGTGGGAGGAGTTAAAATCACTGAGTGGCAGCAGAGAAGACAGACTTCAATTTATTAAAAATAACACCACCTTCTAAAAATGCTGCAGTTGAACAAAACACATGATCTGAAACCTGTGACAGGAGGGGTAAATGAAACCGGTCTGAAAACCAAGACGGAGCCTCACAGTAGCATGAAGGCAGCTGGACCGGTCCTGAAGCTCTGACCAAAGACAGTCAACCTTTTCCAGCTGCTTAGTGGAACATGGAGGCAGCAGTCAGGGGTTTGCATGTGCTGCACAATGTTGTTCAAACAGAGGAACACCTGGTTCAAACTGCTGGAATCCATCAGAGACACCTGAACTAACAGGTGAGACAGGAGCCTGTCTGACATTTAGGTGTAGGTGGGTTGAAAACAGCTAAATAATGACTGATGTTAGTTATGATGTTAGACGGAACTTCTCTAAGAACTCTGGGACTGGACCAGACAAGGAGAGCAGAGTCCTGCAGCCACAGCCCTTCAGCCTTATGGCATTTTCACCTGACTCATCATTCACCGCTCAACATGGAGTTTGGACATCTTAAATTTAATAGAAGCAACAAAGTCCAGACTCTCATGACACGTATCATACATAGAGGAGAAGAAGTCATTAGGACATAAAGGAGATCCAGACCGCTGGAGGTAAATAACTGAGTTCATAAAAGCAGCAGTAAACTGTTCAGCAGTAGCAGGAGAGAGGATGTGATGAAGGCAACCTGCTGCTAATGGTCTACTGGCTGCTGAGTGAGCTGTAAAGTCACAATAGATGGAGGAACGGAGACTGACAGTCAGTGATGTCACCAGGTATGTCCAAGGAGATGAGTTAGTCCACATACACACTGCATCTGATGAAAAGACTCCAAAAGCATTAAAGCAGCTATCTGGAGTATTTATCAAAGTTTTCTAAATGTTCTAAATGATATTTCAGGTCTAAACTATGATCTATGGGTTCAGTTCCACAACATCTCATTCTGATGAAGACCCTCCTTCCTCCTAGAGACCCCTTTGAATTCTTTCTGACCGCCAAACATTTTCAGCCAATAAAATTCAAATTTCTGCATTATCGGCTTTCTGTCAACGCGCTTCGAGCAATCCTGTACCAGTAGGGGGCGCTCTCATACAGGATGCTCCGTGTGTTTCTCTGTTTACCTCTTAGCCGTTCACTGAGGACTCACAGCTCATTTCTACTAAAAACGTATCCATTCTCCAGCTAAAGACTGATTTTTTTTTTTTGTAAACCTTTCACCTGACAGAATGGCAAGGCTTGCCAAGGATACACGTTTATTTTGGTCAAAACGGGCTGAGTTATTTCTGTGTTCAGCTTCAGAGTAGCGCAGCAGCTCTCTGCTACAGAGCTACAGAAGCAGCAGGACAGAGAGGGCTCATCAGAGCCTCATAGTGTTGGAACGTGATCTGTGAACTGAGTGATTAAACCTACAGTTTGAGCTGCACAGTTTACACCCAGCTTACAGACAGAAGAAATGCGCCGTGTGCACGCGCCCGTGTTGAGGTGTTTTGGGGAGGAGCCATTGGACGTTGGATTCAAAAACTGCTCTCTTGATGAAATGATCCACAATGTGGCTTTAAGAACTCAGAGGAGTCAGCAGGACAACTGACATTAAAGTCAGTAAGTAAGGCATTACAGAAAAAAAATCTGTAATATTTTACTTGGTACAAACGTCAGTAACGCGAGCATTACAGTGCACGTTTAACCCGGACTGAAATGGTGGTTTTCCAGAGGAGAAACGTCACTCAGCGCCAAATGTTTCACTTCCTGTAGTCAGACAGAGCAGAGAGGAGTCCGGTTCTGTCTGGGCCACGCAGCAAACTTGTGCCTGGTTCCGAACTGTGTCGGAGGAGCGCGCACAAGTTGCGTGCGCTGTCCAAGTCGTGCGCGCTCCCAGTAACCAAGGCCCGCAGCGCGCTGCTCGGAAACTGAAGCGAAGTTAGAAGTTTCCTGATAAAGAGTCGCTCTAACAGACTGGATTATTCACAGCAGAAGGTGGAGATTTCTCTCTTGCACCAAGCAGAGGAAAACGTGCAGCGTCTACTGCAGGAGGATGGATGATGATGATGATGCATTAAAGTCCCAGCCCTAATTTTTTTATTTTCAAAACTCATCCAGCGGGCCGGATTGAACCCCTTAGCTGGCCGTATGAATGACACCCCTGACTTAAAGTAATGCAAAAGTAGTGTAATGCCTTACATTTAAAAAACAGTAATATAGTAATGTAACAACTTACTTTAAAATGACAGTAACAAGTAATAAATAAACTACTACAGTTTTGAAGTAACTTGCTGGTAATATCATCTGTAGAATAGAACAGATTGGTTCTTAAATATTTTGTGTTTGCAGGAAATTTTAGTCTGTGGAGCAAATGATGCTGCTACAGCTCCATCTAGTGGACAGCTTTAGTTTTTATGTGTACAGTTAGTTATCGTCCATTAATCGTTATCGAGGTGAACTCATCAATAAATCGTGATATTGATTTGAGGTCGTATCGCCCAGATCTATTTTACACCATTTATTATGAGTTTTGACAGATTATAGTTTTCAAATATGAATTACTTCGTTTAACCCTCCAGGTTTTCGCAGCAATTTTTTGTGAATGTCGCGGACTAAAAAGCCTGATTTCACGACAGCTTTTGTGAAAAGTTGCAACAAAAGTTGCAATATTTTCTTTTGTGTTTTTGTTTAATTTTGTCAATAATCAGTTGAAATTTGTTTTTTAAAATCCATTAAACCTGTCAAATGATGACATTCTAACATGTTTATTGTAATAAGTG
The DNA here is from genome assembly GCA_006937965.1 of Callopanchax toddi. Taxonomy (NCBI): domain Eukaryota; kingdom Metazoa; phylum Chordata; class Actinopteri; order Cyprinodontiformes; family Nothobranchiidae; genus Callopanchax; species Callopanchax toddi. The sequence continues at coordinate 231,426 of SSNR01000268.1, read as the reverse complement.
CACTGGAAGAACACCTGACCATCCAGCAGAACATTCAGGCTTCGACTTTTTGCTTGAACACAAAAAGAACAGCTCCAGGTTCACAGAGTTTACAAAAACTAAAGTGATTCTTGTCTGAGTATTATAAATCAATAAATGTTTCATGGTACCTACATTTGTTTACATTCATTTGAATACAAAAATAAATAAAATCCTGCAGACAAAATAATTTAAAAAGGCACAGATCAGGTGCAAAAGGCACCTTCAGTAATGATAACTTGTTATTGCTGAACCAAGTGTCATCCATGTGTTCACATGTTAATATTTACCACTGCGTCTCATTTCTAAAACGTGATTTAAATGTAAACACCTCGTCTCAGGAATGGTAAATAAACAAAATGACATCAGAACTAATTAATAACCAGAAAACTAAATGCAGAGCATTCCTTCTTGTTAATGTTTTAGTATCTATTTTATTATTTTTATTTTACATATTTTGCACAGTTTTAACCATGATCTTGAACTTTTGTGTTTTTTATTCTGTTTTAACAACCAGGACAGGTCAGCTTTGGATGGGATTGTCTATGAATACATGCATGGGTAATATTAATATTATGATAGACTCATTAGAAATATGTAAACTGTGACATCATAAAGTCTAACTTGTATCAAACATGGATAAAGAATAGAATCAAATGTAAATAAAAGCAGCGTGTTTGGGGAACCAGTCCCGGTCTTTTCCTTCCAGCTCAGTTAAATGAATGCCAGCGTGCTCACGATTCGAAGCCCCTCTAAGCACCACTTTGGAGGTTCTTTTTCATTCCATTCATGTCAGCCGCGTCCTCACCTGCATCAGAGAGCGGCGGCAGCCTCTGAAAGGGCAGGACAAGCGGATATGAGACGCCGCGCTACATGGCTGTGGGTTTTGGTTAAGCTCAGCTGTAAATGAACAGCAGCTAGCTGAGATTAGTGCTTATCAGGCTGACTGAAGCCCCGCTGAGGGGGAGGAGGGGGACCCTAACATCCCCCACTCTCTTTAGAATATCATCAGACAGGTTAGCTCCAGGCTCCTCTATTAGGAGGAAATCAAAGGCCTGTGACGTCTCTGAGGCCAGCTGATGGCGAACGCTCCACTCTGATGTCTCGTCGTAGAGGATGAGCAGGAACACATCAGCTGTTACCTGTCATTTTGTTCATTTTAAATGTAGACTAAGCTCCATGTAAGCTTTGAAGTCTCTGATTGGCTCTTCTAGTCAAACTGAATGAAACTATACTTTATAAGAGGACCTACGGTTGTCAGATGGCCAATAAATCTGAGGTCAGTGAACATGTCACAGCAGAAAAGCCTTCAGAATGTGTTATTTTAAATATTAATTATTTTCTGTAAGGATTCTGGGTAATAAATCCTATATTGTTGGAAAGCCTGATTAGTAACCTTGCTTTGAGGTGGAACTTGTAAGAATTGTTCATCCATGGAAGGAACCACACAGCTATGTGGGTGATGCCCCAATAATATCCCATAATCCTCTGTAATATTCTCCTGTTGGTGTTTACTCTTGTTCTGAGCTGCTTGGTGTGTTTGATGAGTACATCTGTAAATCCAGGTCTGGAAAATCCAAACTATTTAATAAAGGATAAAAAATTTAATCACAGATTCTAAACTCAGCACGAAGACACTATTCCAGTTCCAGAAAACTAAATTAAGTAGCAAATGAGATGGGTTCTAGATGAGTTTGAGACAGGTTTGAGGTGGGCTTGAGACGTGTTTGAGACAGGATCTAAGTGGGTTTAGGACATATTTGAGGTAGGTTTAAAGCCATACTCAGTAGCCAGGTAAACAAGCTAGGTCTCGCTAGCTAGTTTACAGAAACACGACTCGGAGCACTCACCCCTCCCGGTGGGTAAAATCGGTACGCCAGCTTTCCCGCGGACATGGGACCTCATTTTGCGACGATAACAATGCAGAGTCTAACTCCAGCCGTAGAAACGTTCCCCCAGCTTTTCCTCTTTTCACCTCCAAACGTTTTTAGTTTTCTGCTAGCTGAAAAGGTGTTTTTGGGGGGACTCTGGTATTTTTATCTTAAAATGGAAGCGCTAACAGCCCGGCTTCTACTTTCACTTTCACTTCCGGGATGTTCTGCCCCAAAATGTGTCCGGGCGGATTAATGCCAATCCAAGCAGTGAGGAAATGCGGCAGACAGACAGACAGCTGGATTGTCCAATCCTATCGTTCGGTCCGAACGATAGGATTGGACAATCCAGGATTGGCTGAAGTTTTTAGAGAACTGCGGGACAACCACTTTATTGATTTCTTTCGGGGGTTTTTAATCTCCACAATATATTTATGGCTATACTATGTTGGAAGGTTGTTAAGAGGCTTTAAAAAAATGTTAAAAGCTACATTGTTTACCTGGCTACTGAGTATGGCTTTAAGACAATTTTGAGGTAGGTTTGAGGTAGTTTTGAGATAGATTTGAGGTGGGTTTGAGACAGGTTCTAGATCAGTTTGAGACAGGTTTGAGGTAAGTCTGAGACATGTTTGAGGTAAGTCTGAGACATGTTTGAGGTAGGTTTGAAATATGTTTGAGGTAAGTTTAAGACAGGTTTGAGACAGATTTGAGACAGGTTTGAGACATGTTTGAGACATGTTTGAGGTAGGTTTGAGACATGTTTGAGGTAAGTCTGAGACATGTTTGAGGTAGGTTTGAGACATGTTTGAGGTACGTCTGAGACAGGTTTGAGGTAGGTTTGAAATATGTTTGAGGTAGGTTTAAGACAGGTTTGAGACAGATTTGAGACAGGTTTGAGGTAGGTTTGAGACAGGTTCGAGATGAGTTTAAGGTAGGTTCTAGATTAGTTTGAGACAGGTTTGAGGTAGATTTGAGACAGGTTTGAGTTAGGTTTGAGACAGGGTTGAGATAGGTTTGAGACAGGTTCGAGATGAGTTTAAGGTTGGTTCTAGATTAGTTTGAGACAGGTTTGAGGTAGATTTGAGACAGGTTTGAGCTAGGTTTGAGACAGGGTTGAGATAGGTTTGAGACAGGTTCGAGATGAGTTTAAGGTAGGTTCTAGATTAGTTTGAGACAGGTTTGAGGTGAGTTTGAGACAGGTTCTAGATCAGTTTGAGACAGGTTTGAGGTAGGTTTGAGATTAGTTTGGAAGGTATTTGGCCACTCTGCAACTAAGAGAACTTCTGTTGCAGAAATATTTTGAAAATGTTCAACGTTCCAGTATCTGAACGGTGAGGCCTTGAGGTTTTAAACTAGAAATCGAGAACCCTTGTGAGCGTATCAAGACTCTTTGGAAATTCCCTCACTAATTCATCTCGAACAGTTGCAACCCATTTTTGAGGAGCTAGAATTGAGCATGAATATCTGTGAGCTCAAACATTCTTTCTGTTGAGTGTTTTGCACTCAGTAAAGCAGCAACACACTCTGGTGAAACACCAGGAATCTAATCCTCATTACCAGCCCAGTCCCTACTGCTGTTTGTACAAACTCATCCACTTTGACACAAGTGTTGAAAAATAACCCCCCTTCTGTGTTGAGTCAGCACTTTTCAGCCTCACACAGAAGCCATTTGCAGCAAAGTCCCCGTCTCTGAATCACTGTGTAAAGAAACAAGTGCTGACTTTGAGTCAGGACCAGGCCTATTGTCCAGGATTGTGACGGGAGCTTTTGTGTGAATAATACCCACTTTAAATCCTCTTTGTTGTCCTACAACCCTTTCAGCATGTCGCTACGTAGCATTAATCATAGCAGACAGCAGCTGGATGACACTATCAGGATGTCGGGAGAGGAAGGGATTAATTGGTCCTGATGGGTACGAGGGTAGCTGGATCCTGAAGGTGTGTGAGGCTTTATCACTGGTTGTATATACACGTATAATTAGACCTGATTACTGACACTCAGCCCTACAGTCTTAATGTACTGTATTATTATTATTATTATTCCACTATTTTTCCTGTTCTGGAGCATGTTTCTGTCCCACTGATCTCTCAGCCTGTAGCTGCTGGATGCAGAACTTCTGATACAGTGAGAATTGTTCACAACCAACCGGACACCTCACCAGGATTTTAGAGGATACGTTGTTTCTGTATTAAAGCCAACATGATAAACGTGACTGCTTGGAATGAAATGAATTCTGACTGAAATCAAAAGATCTGAATTATATCGAACTGATGTTGAATAAATAAGTGTATAATGGAGGTTATTACATTGATTTTGAATTGACTGTAGGAATAATAAATACTGGAGAAACAAAACTAGAGTCTATAAACACCAGCTGGTCTGATGAAAACAGACAATGATGTTTATAAAAGATAAATGTATAAATATCTGAGACTGAAAGTAGCTCTGTGTGGTGTTCTGACGCCTTCATGGCCAGTATTATTATTATTATTATTGCTATTATTATTATTTGACTTAGTTTTAGAGGTTCACTTTTAAAAATCATTATCCATAAAGGCAATAATGACTGTTAAATCATTTGAAACCCACTGAAAACCTGTTTAATTTGATTTAATGAGCTGACATTAAAAAAAACTAAATCTATATTATAAGTTCAAATATTTAAACCTATTGTTTCTTATCTCCAGGGTCTTTTTCTGGTCAAATAAATTACATTTAGGACCAAATAGGAAACAAACACAGATGTTTGATCCAGTAATTAAGAGATTATAACAAAAATTACAAAGATTTTTTGCCAAATTTACGCCACAAAAAGGAGGAATAAATAAATATTTGCTTTTTAACCTGCAATAATTTATCCATTGTTTATGTATTTAATCATTTCTTTTTCAGTTTTATTTACATTTATTTAGTTCTTTGTTTTTATTTCATTGTTTTATATTGAAAACCTTATTCTTTTTCACATTTTCTTTTCCAAATTGTATTTATTATTGATCTTGATCTAATCAAAAATGTCTCTTTTGTTTGGAGATTTATTTGCTTCTCTATGTTTGCTCTTATTTAACCTCCATCTTTTCATTTATTGACTCATCATTAATTTGCTTTTCTTTGCCTCTCTTCATTTTCACCCCACACTTGGTGAATAAACAATTTGAAAACAAAAATGAGCTCGTCCACGCCGCGCGCTCGTCTGCGCCGCGTGCTCTAGCCTACAGTTACGCTGATGGTTTGATTGACAGGAAGTCACCAGATGCGTCTGTGCAGCAGAAACCCGTCACGCACTCACAGAGCAGAAATACATTTTTTTCCACTCACAAGTTAAACTTCCTGTCTCGTATCATGTTTACACGTTTAGTGTGTGCACACAAAATTCACGAGCTTTGAAACTAAATAAAGGCCATATTCCCGTATCTTAGCCTTCTCTGATTGGTTGAAACCCTGAAATGGAGCTAATATGTCTGTTGTTGAACCACAGGAAGGCTTTAAGAGTGGCAAACTAAACATTTCTAATAAATCTGAGGATATTTCAGTAGAAAGCTAAATATTATTAGCATAAATGAGCTTGATGTTGATAATATCCTGTTAACAGTATAATGACCTTTAGTCCTATTATAACTCGCTGCCCAAAAAGAAAATTAAAGGAAAAAATAAACTTTTTCCACCTCAGCCTCCTTCTACTGATATACCCACTATGCCTCCTCTACAGGTCCAAACCATCACCATCTGTCTCCTAAACATCTAACATGTCTGTCCCTCTGATGGACTCAGTCCTCATCCTGTCCATCTTACAGAGAATCTCGGTGTGTTCCTCTCTGCTACCTCCAGTTCTGCCTCCTCAGAGCCACAGTCTCTGGTCTCACCACTGTCTTCTACACCTTCCTTTCATTCTAGCAGACACTCTGTTATCACCTCTGACACGTTTCTCCATCCATTCCAACCTGCTTGAACATGTTTCTTCACTTCTTTTCCACTCTAATAATAAACTATTATTAAACTACTAATAAACTATTTTCTGAGGTATTTTGGTCGCTGCAGCCACCGTACATCACCTGGTGCTCAGCTGAGCTCCCCTCAGAGAAAACTGAAGAAATAACCAGACCGCTTCGGAGAAAATTCTCACTGAAACGCAAATTTTCTCTAAGTTCAGCTCAAAGCTCAGGACAGAACATTAGCTAAAAGACTTTTATGAATCTGGAGAAGAACTTTTCTCTAAGTTTAGTCAGCAGACGATGAAGAGTCCCTGTGATGAGCTGATAGTCAGAACGCCGTGTGTCTCTGCTCTGTGATGGATGGAGAAGTCTAAATGAACAGAGGTCTGTTTAACAGGCAGGAGTCTCAAGTTTGATCTTTAGGCAGCTTTTATGTTTCTTTATGAGACATTTTTATGCTGAGTTTAATTCTAAAGAAATTTATTTTACAAAAATACCGGTACTTTTTTTTTTTAAGTGAGATACACTAGATTATTTGGTTTGGACATACATAATATTTTGTTCTTTAAAAAAAGATAATAAACACTTTAAAATACCTTAAAAACACCCAATGATCAGCTGAACAGAACTTTGTTTTATTTAAGTTAAATAACAGATTAGTTCCATTATTTGTCCTTAACTTTATAATCACTCACTTTAGGTTCATAAATGTGGTTAGAACTAAAATGTGGAGTTTAGAAAAAGTTTAACTGATTTTGGGGAAAAAAAACAGAAGGAAAAAATGAATTTGGGAGAAGAGTCAAGTGAGTTCCAGAGCAGAGTACTGTCAGCTTATCTGGAACAGATTAGTTCAAATAAATGAACAATACATGGCTGCCTTAAAATGAACTACAGCTCAGCATTACATTTGTTTTTGGAGGTTATTTAAAACTACTGGGATATCAGATTGTCTTAATGTTGTGCAGCCCGACCTCCCAGCTGTCCTACAGTCCTCATCATGTCCTGCACCACTCTAACGTCCTCCTCTGACACTCCAGTCCTCCTCATAATACCACAGCTCCTCTCTCAGTATCCTGTCATCTGTTTTCTCTAGATCTACAGACACAATGCAGCTCTATCTGACTTTCTCTGGACTTCTCTATCAACGTCCTCCAATCATGCTCTTTCTTAACCACACTGCTGTTCACTAACGTTCACTCCTGCCTTTAATCTGCCTTCTAGCTCTTTGCTACCTCTGTCTTCACCTTATGTCTCATGTCCCTGTCCTCCTGTCCATTGTCTTCGGTCCTCTCCTTGTCCCACTTCACCTTAGCTAACCTTCTCTGTGTACACTCCTGTCCTCCACCACCAAGTCTCTCTCTCTACTTTCCTTCCAGATGACACACTGAGGACTTTCCTGTAGTCGTCCAATCATCTGGGAGCTCCTCCTGACCATCCAGAGCTCCTCCCTGAAAACCTCTCAACACTCTTCCTTTTTCAGATTCCACCACTTCATCCTCTGCTCTGCCTTAGTCCTCTTCATCTTCCTCACCACCAGAGTCTCCCTCCAGCCTCCACATGACCATCCTGTGTTGTCTGGCTACACTACAGTCCCTGATCTCCTTCAGGTACATCTTCTACATCAGATCAACTCTGATAGGTCACCCTATGCTCCTGTTTCTTCTGGAGGAAAGTATCTTGTCCTATAAGCTCCTGCTGCCCCCTAGTGGAGGATCTACAGGTGGAAAGGGCCGATTTTATTTATTTTATACTGCTAAAATTAGGGATGCACCGAAAATTCGGCCACCAAAAATTTTCGGCTGAAAATGACCCAAAAGTTCGGTCTGAAACACCTGAATCACCGAAATCACATGCCAAAACGTGTGATGTGGTGAGCAAATAGCGCGGCCAGCACGTGAGAAACAGAACAAGAGCCAGCAGGTCTGTGACATGGACTTATTTCTCTACCTCTGCTGGTGATTTTGGACCGGTCCGGACCGTAACGAGTCGTCCGTCCAGCCTGAGATCTGAGCTGCTCGTTTTAATTTGCTCCTCCCTCTGCAGAGCGCTGGAGCGGTGCACGACTCCGAGTGACAGGTGACATACGTGACACGGCTTACATCCCTCAAGCCCCCCGAACAGAAACCCAACATCACCTGTAGATCAGGCTGGGCTGCATGACCTAAAACGCCAGGGACGATTTTCTGTCCCAGTCCAGCCCTGACTGGACCCGAGTCAGACCAGAACCAGAGTGTTGTTGTTTTAATGGAACATTTTTAAACCACTTCCTGTCACAGCTGCTGTCACATCGTCAGTCAGAGGCTTCTCCCAGTTACCGACAGTAGTTTACTCCTCTCATTGTTTTCATAGTTTTGTAATTGATTTATTTCAATGCCTTGATTTTTGTGAGGTTAGTAAGTAAGTAAGTAAAAATGTAGTTATAGAGCACCTTTCAAGATACAAATCACAAAGTACTTAACAAGAGAAAACATTTGTACAAAAGAACAGATGTGAAAAAATGAGTAAAAGATGAGAAAACATGACAAAAGTACAACAAGTTAAACAAAGGCAGATTTGAACAGATGCGTTTTCAACTTTTTCTTAAAAGAGTCCACTGAGTCCACAGACTTCAGAGAGAGAGGAAGAGAGTTCCAGAGCCTTGGAGCCACAGATGGAAAGGCTCTGTCTCCTTTAGTCCTCAGCTGGTTTTAGGGACTGAGAGTAGACCTTGTTCAGAGGATCTGAGGGACCTGGAGGGAGTGTAGGGTTTGAGATGAGAAGTAACGTAAGCCGGAGTCTGACCATTCAGGGCTCTGCAAGTCAGGACAAAGATCTTGTAGTGGATTCTAGAATTTACTGGGAGCCAGTGCAGCTGCATCAACAGAGGAGTCACATGTGTGCATGTGGGTTGTTTAGTCAAACAATTAGTGCACATTGTAGTCATAAATGCTATGGTTCTAATCATTGACATCATCATTTATTTCAGAGTTTTGGTTTTCAGTTTTCGGTCTGGATTTCCTCATTTTCGGTTTCGACCAAAAATGTCCATTTCGATGCATTCCTAGCTAAAATATTATACATAATAAAAACTGATGATCATATGGTTGTTATATTAACATTAGCCAACAAATGATTAAGTCTTGAAAAGTGGATGTTTTTAATAGTATAAAGGTTGGGCTGGTTAACATGACAGAGGAGGAAGGAGGATGTCCTGTTTGTTCAGGAGACCAGCTGAGGTAAAGGTAGTAAGAAGGTTAGAAGTTTAGGAGGAGGGTTCAAGTTTACAGAGTAAATAGTAAGTGTTCTGTACTTGTTAAGCATTGTTCTTAGTCCAAGGACTCCCAAAGCGCTTTACACTACATTCACTCACACACTCTGGTAGCAGTGAGCTACGCTGTAGCTACAGCTGCCCTACATATGGGGCAGACTGACAGCTGAAGGAACTGCAACACAATCTGGTGCCACCGCGTCCTCCTAACCATAGGTATCATATATATTGCTAGATGCCCTATGTGGGAGTCCACAGCATCCCTACACGGCAGCCATCTTACCACAGACAGCTGGCGTTCTGCTCTCTATGGCAGCAGATGGAAGGAGAGCGATCAACTGAACTAAAAACACTCTGAACTCGATGAAAAATGAATGTATTTACAAACGGGTTACTTTCTTAAAAACCTTATTCTGTATAGACTTGAGATATAATACTTTCACATTTTATGAGTTTCCTGACCATTATCGATATATTTCACAGCCACGTCTCTGACGTTTATAACAAACCAAACCGTTTGAAAATCGGTTAAAAATTGATCAAGTTAGAGGTATTTATTAGCACATGCTCCATTGACACCAATGTTAAGAAAGGGGGCAGCTGTCTGAAGTAAGATGGCCGCCGGCGTAGGGACGTCAGGGTCCATTGATGAACAGCGCGGGTAAGATATCTAGCCTTTATATATGATATCTATGCTCCTGACCACCACCAGTAGAGAGGGTGGTTGGATTCAAGTAAAGGTTTTCCAGAAACACGGTACTTCTTTGGAAGGCTTTTGCTTGGTACTGGTACTAAATTTTGGTACTTTAACGTAGAATAAAATGTCCCTGTAAATGAGCCGCTCCATTTCATTCCGGCTCCGCTCCGCTCCACGCTTTACGTGAGGCGAGAAGAGCTCAGACAGGCCCTCCTCTCCCTCTCAACAACAGTTCTCCTGCAAGCTAAACAACCTCCGGGTTGAAAATGTTCAAAATAAATCAAGTTTGGCTGCGTTTTGGATAGATAGACCCAAGTCTGCAGGCTTCATCTTCTGCTGCAAAAATAACACTGGAGGTGTGTGAGGGGGAGACCCTCACAGTGACATAACAGAATGTTCCTGAGGTAAGCAATAAATAATAATAATAAAAGCATAAATATGCCATAAAACAGTTTTTTGTTGTTTAATTTAAAAACCTTTTAGGAATAAAAAATCAGAAACTACACTGAAAAAAGAAAATGGGGGTCTAACGTAAAAAAATTGATGTAATCGGTCACATGTAATTTATTCACGTTTTTTCAAAGTTAATTTATTAAGTTTGTTCAAAGTAAACTAAAAAGATTAACTTGGATAAACCTAATTAAATTACTTGTGACCGATTACATCAATTTTTTTACGTTAGACCTCTGTTTTTTTAGGTTAGACCCTGTCTCT
>SSNR01000268.1:204279-218486 GCA_006937965.1 Callopanchax toddi | reverse complement strand
ACCAGCTAATAAAGACCAGCTAATAAAGACCTGCTAATAAAGACCAGCTAATAAAGACCTGCTAATAAAGACCAGCTAATAAAGACCAGCTAATAAAGACCTGCTAATAAAGACCTGCTAATAAAGACCAGCTAATAAAGACCTGCTAATAAAGACCTGCTAATAGAAACCAGCTAATAAAGACCAGCTAATAAAGACCAGCTAATAAAGACCTGCTAATAAAGACCTGCTAATAAAGACCTGCTAATAGAAACCAGCTAATAAAGACCTGCTAATAAAGACCAGCTAATAAAGACCTGCTAATAAAGACCTGCTAATAAAGACCTGCTAATAAAGACCTGCTAATGAAGACCTGCTAATAGAAACCTGCTAATGAAGACCTGCTAATAAAGACCTGCTAATAGAAACCAGCTAATAAAGACCTGCTAATAGAAACCAGCTAATAAAGACCTGCTAATAAAGACCTGCTAATAGAAACCAGCTAATAAAGACCAGCTAATAAAGACCTGCTAATAAAGACCTGCTAATAAAGACCTGCTAATAAAGACCAGCTAATAAAGACCTGCTAATAAAGACCAGCTAATAAAGACCTGCTAATAAAGACCTGCTAATAGAAACCAGCTAATAAAGACCTGCTAATAAAGACCAGCTAATAAAGACCTGCTAATAAAGACCTGCTAATAAAGACCTGCTAATAAAGACCNAAGAGACAGTTCTACATCAGATCAACTCTGATAGGTCACCCTATGCTCCTGTTTCTTCTGGAGGAAAGTATCTTGTCCTATAAGCTCCTGCTGCCCCCTAGTGGAGGATCTACAGGTGGAAAGGGCCGATTTTATTTATTTTATACTGCTAAAATTAGGGATGCACCGAAAATTCGGCCACCAAAAATTTTCGGCTGAAAATGACCCAAAAGTTCGGTCTGAAACACCTGAATCACCGAAATCACATGCCAAAACGTGTGATGTGGTGAGCAAATAGCGCGGCCAGCACGTGAGAAACAGAACAAGAGCCAGCAGGTCTGTGACATGGACTTATTTCTCTACCTCTGCTGGTGATTTTGGACCGGTCCGGACCGTAACGAGTCGTCCGTCCAGCCTGAGATCTGAGCTGCTCGTTTTAATTTGCTCCTCCCTCTGCAGAGCGCTGGAGCGGTGCACGACTCCGAGTGACAGGTGACATACGTGACACGGCTTACATCCCTCAAGCCCCCCGAACAGAAACCCAACATCACCTGTAGATCAGGCTGGGCTGCATGACCTAAAACGCCAGGGACGATTTTCTGTCCCAGTCCAGCCCTGACTGGACCCGAGTCAGACCAGAACCAGAGTGTTGTTGTTTTAATGGAACATTTTTAAACCACTTCCTGTCACAGCTGCTGTCACATCGTCAGTCAGAGGCTTCTCCCAGTTACCGACAGTAGTTTACTCCTCTCATTGTTTTCATAGTTTTGTAATTGATTTATTTCAATGCCTTGATTTTTGTGAGGTTAGTAAGTAAGTAAGTAAAAATGTAGTTATAGAGCACCTTTCAAGATACAAATCACAAAGTACTTAACAAGAGAAAACATTTGTACAAAAGAACAGATGTGAAAAAATGAGTAAAAGATGAGAAAACATGACAAAAGTACAACAAGTTAAACAAAGGCAGATTTGAACAGATGCGTTTTCAACTTTTTCTTAAAAGAGTCCACTGAGTCCACAGACTTCAGAGAGAGAGGAAGAGAGTTCCAGAGCCTTGGAGCCACAGATGGAAAGGCTCTGTCTCCTTTAGTCCTCAGCTGGTTTTAGGGACTGAGAGTAGACCTTGTTCAGAGGATCTGAGGGACCTGGAGGGAGTGTAGGGTTTGAGATGAGAAGTAACGTAAGCCGGAGTCTGACCATTCAGGGCTCTGCAAGTCAGGACAAAGATCTTGTAGTGGATTCTAGAATTTACTGGGAGCCAGTGCAGCTGCATCAACAGAGGAGTCACATGTGTGCATGTGGGTTGTTTAGTCAAACAATTAGTGCACATTGTAGTCATAAATGCTATGGTTCTAATCATTGACATCATCATTTATTTCAGAGTTTTGGTTTTCAGTTTTCGGTCTGGATTTCCTCATTTTCGGTTTCGACCAAAAATGTCCATTTCGATGCATTCCTAGCTAAAATATTATACATAATAAAAACTGATGATCATATGGTTGTTATATTAACATTAGCCAACAAATGATTAAGTCTTGAAAAGTGGATGTTTTTAATAGTATAAAGGTTGGGCTGGTTAACATGACAGAGGAGGAAGGAGGATGTCCTGTTTGTTCAGGAGACCAGCTGAGGTAAAGGTAGTAAGAAGGTTAGAAGTTTAGGAGGAGGGTTCAAGTTTACAGAGTAAATAGTAAGTGTTCTGTACTTGTTAAGCATTGTTCTTAGTCCAAGGACTCCCAAAGCGCTTTACACTACATTCACTCACACACTCTGGTAGCAGTGAGCTACGCTGTAGCTACAGCTGCCCTACATATGGGGCAGACTGACAGCTGAAGGAACTGCAACACAATCTGGTGCCACCGCGTCCTCCTAACCATAGGTATCATATATATTGCTAGATGCCCTATGTGGGAGTCCACAGCATCCCTACACGGCAGCCATCTTACCACAGACAGCTGGCGTTCTGCTCTCTATGGCAGCAGATGGAAGGAGAGCGATCAACTGAACTAAAAACACTCTGAACTCGATGAAAAATGAATGTATTTACAAACGGGTTACTTTCTTAAAAACCTTATTCTGTATAGACTTGAGATATAATACTTTCACATTTTATGAGTTTCCTGACCATTATCGATATATTTCACAGCCACGTCTCTGACGTTTATAACAAACCAAACCGTTTGAAAATCGGTTAAAAATTGATCAAGTTAGAGGTATTTATTAGCACATGCTCCATTGACACCAATGTTAAGAAAGGGGGCAGCTGTCTGAAGTAAGATGGCCGCCGGCGTAGGGACGTCAGGGTCCATTGATGAACAGCGCGGGTAAGATATCTAGCCTTTATATATGATATCTATGCTCCTGACCACCACCAGTAGAGAGGGTGGTTGGATTCAAGTAAAGGTTTTCCAGAAACACGGTACTTCTTTGGAAGGCTTTTGCTTGGTACTGGTACTAAATTTTGGTACTTTAACGTAGAATAAAATGTCCCTGTAAATGAGCCGCTCCATTTCATTCCGGCTCCGCTCCGCTCCACGCTTTACGTGAGGCGAGAAGAGCTCAGACAGGCCCTCCTCTCCCTCTCAACAACAGTTCTCCTGCAAGCTAAACAACCTCCGGGTTGAAAATGTTCAAAATAAATCAAGTTTGGCTGCGTTTTGGATAGATAGACCCAAGTCTGCAGGCTTCATCTTCTGCTGCAAAAATAACACTGGAGGTGTGTGAGGGGGAGACCCTCACAGTGACATAACAGAATGTTCCTGAGGTAAGCAATAAATAATAATAATAAAAGCATAAATATGCCATAAAACAGTTTTTTGTTGTTTAATTTAAAAACCTTTTAGGAATAAAAAATCAGAAACTACACTGAAAAAAGAAAATGGGGGTCTAACGTAAAAAAATTGATGTAATCGGTCACATGTAATTTATTCACGTTTTTTCAAAGTTAATTTATTAAGTTTGTTCAAAGTAAACTAAAAAGATTAACTTGGATAAACCTAATTAAATTACTTGTGACCGATTACATCAATTTTTTTACGTTAGACCTCTGTTTTTTTAGGTTAGACCAATGTTTACTTTTTTCAGTGTAAACGTTAGTCATTTCATTTTTCAACAGAAAAGAAAACGAATCACCTTTTTTATGGTGTGCATGTGTTAAATCAATCTGCTGCGTAGTCCTGTAACTTGACATTTCCAGTGTAGCAGAGGGAGTGTGTTTCTTCTGTAATCTCTTTGTTTTGTGTCCTGAGTTTAAAACCTTGGTACACTAGTTGTCCTGCCTGTTGTCACATCAGACACGCAATCTGCTCGGCTGCAGGGTCTCTCTGTTTGACCCTGGCTCTTCCTGTCCGGTGGGACGCTGCAGCGTTCAGCCACTGGATTTTACTCCCAGCTTCGCCTTATTTGAACAGCTGCAGCTTTTGGAAACGGAGCGCAGAGCGTCGGCTGGAGGTTTGACCCGCTCTGCTGTTTCTGTTTAACAGGCTGAATGTGTAGGGATGCAGCGCATCAGAGGAATCCACTGGAGGGTTTGGTAACCATCCTCTGGGCTTATGATTACAACACAGTCCAGAACCTGTTAAAGAGCTGATCTGCTCTGACTGAGACCGTCTCATCACTGCAGCACCTCATTCAGAAGAAGGACAAAATAAAGGTTCTCCTGTTGTCCAAAAGTCAAGGATTAGAAAACAAAGCAATAAAAACAGGATCAGAGCAGTGACTGTGTGCAAGAAATTCATTAAAACCACAACAAGAAAACAAACGGAGAAGTTTAATAACGACACACACTAATAGAAACCAGCTAATAAAGACCTGCTAATAAAGACCTGCTAACAAAGACCTGCTAATAAAGACCTGCTAACAAAGACCTGCTAATAAAGACCTGCTAACAAAGACCTGCTAACAAAGACCTGCTAATAAAGACCTGCTAATAAAGACCTGCTAATAAAGACCAGCTAATAAAGACCAGCTAATAAAGACCTGCTAATAAAGACCTGCTAATAAAGACCAGCTAATAAAGACCTGCTAATAAAGACCTGCTAATAAAGACCAGCTAATAAAGACCTGCTAATAAAGACCAGCTAATAAAGACCTGCTAATAGAAACCAGCTAAAAAAGACCTGCTAAAAAAGACCTGCTAATAAAGACCTGCTAATAAAGACCTGCTAATAAAGACCAGCTAATAAAGACCAGCTAATAGAAACCAGCTAATAAAGACCAGCTAATAAAGACCTGCTAATAAAGACCAGCTAATAAAGACCTGCTAATAAAGACCAGCTAATAAAGACCAGCTAATAAAGACCTGCTAATAAAGACCTGCTAATAAAGACCAGCTAATAAAGACCAGCTAATAAAGACCAGCTAATAAAGACCTGCTAATAAAGACCTGCTAATAGAAACCAGCTAATAAAGACCAGCTAATAAAAACCAGCTAATAAAGACCTGCTAATAAAGACCTGCTAATAAAGACCTGCTAATAGAAACCAGCTAATAAAGACCTGCTAATAAAGACCTGCTAATAAAGACCAGCTAATAAAGACCTGCTAACAGAAACCAGCTAATAAAGACCTGCTAATAGAAACCAGCTAATAAAGACCTGCTAATAAAGACCAGCTAATAAAGACCTGCTAATAAAGACCTGCTAATAAAGACCAGCTAATAAAGACCTGCTAATAAAGACCTGCTAATAAAGACCTGCTAATAGAAACCAGCTAATAAAGACCTGCTAATAAAGACCAGCTAATAAAGACCTGCTAATAAAGACCTGCTAATAAAGACCAGCTAATAAAGACCAGCTAATAAAGACCAGCTAATAAAGACCTGCTAATAAAGACCTGCTAATAAAGACCTGCTAATAGAAACCTGCTAATGAAGACCTGCTAATAAAGACCTGCTAATAGAAACCAGCTAATAAAGACCTGCTAATAGAAACCAGCTAATAAAGACCTGCTAATAAAGACCTGCTAATAGAAACCAGCTAATAAAGACCAGCTAATAAAGACCAGCTAATAAAGACCTGCTAATAAAGACCTGCTAATAAAGACCAGCTAATAAAGACCAGCTAATAAAGACCTGCTACCAGAAACCAGCTAATAAAGACCTGCTAACAGAAACCAGCTAATAAAGACCTGCTAATAAAGACCAGCTAATAAAGACCAGCTAATAAAAACCAGCTAATAAAGACCTGCTAATAAAGACCTGCTAATAAAGACCAGCTAATAAAGAACAGCTAATAAAGACCTGCTAATAAAGACCTGCTAATAAAGACCAGCTAATAAAGACCAGCTAATAAAGACCTGCTAATAAAGACCAGCTAATAAAGACCTGCTAATAAAGACCAGCTAATAAAGACCTGCTAATAAAGACCTGCTAATAAAGACCTGCTAATAAAGACCAGCTAATAAAGACCAGCTAATAAAGACCAGCTAATAAAGACCAGCTAATAAAGACCTGCTAATAAAGACCTGCTAATAGAAACCAGCTAATAAAGACCTGCTAATAAAGACCTGCTAACAGAAACCAGCTAATAAAGACCTGCTAATAAAGACCTGCTAACAGAAACCAGCTAATAAAGACCTGCTAACAGAAACCAGCTAATAAAGACCTGCTAATAAAGACCTGCTAATAAAGACCAGCTAATAAAGACCTGCTAATAAAGACCTGCTAATAAAGACCAGCTAATAAAGACCTGCTAATAGAAACCAGCTAATAAAGACCTGCTAATAGAAACCAGCTAATAAAGACCTGCTTTTAGAAACCAGCTAATAAAGACCTGCTACCAGAAACCAGCTAATAAAGACCTGCTAATAAAGACCTGCTAATAGAAACCAGCTAATAAAGACCTGCTAATAAAGACCTGTTAATAAAGACCTGCTAATAAAGACCTGCTAACAGAAACCAGCTAATAAAGACCTGCTAATAAAGACCTGCTAACAGAAACCAGCTAATAAAGACCTGCTAATAAAGACCTGTTAATAAAGACCTGCTAATAAAGACCTGCTAATAAAGACCTGCTACCAGAAACCAGCTAATAAAGACCTGCTAATAAAGACCTGTTAATAAAGACCTGTTAATAGAAACCAGCTAATAAAGACCTGCTAATAAAGACCTGTTAATAAAGACCTGCTAATAAAGACCTGTTAATAAAGACCTGCTAATAAAGACCTGTTAATAAAGACCTGCTAATAAAGACCTGTTAATAAAGACCTGCTAATAAAGACCTGTTAATAAAGACCTGCTAATAAAGACCTGCTAATAGAACTGAGCTCAGTTCAGAAGTAGTTTGATCCTTGAGGAGATCTACAGACCTTAGTGGGTCGTTGGTATCCTACTGATGTCCTGATAGAACTAATGTGAACATTTCACGTGTTTCATTTCTAGGAGTCAAATGATGGGATGATCTTTGTAACCAGTTAAAATCTAAGAAAACAACTGATGAGTCACAATATCCTGAAATCTGGCTGCTGTTAGCTCTGGTGACTGGTAGCTTCTATAAACAGATCAATGTTCTGGAAAGTTTTTAAATATCTATAGCAGCACTGAGACCTCTACACATGCACGAGAGCATGCAAGTGTATAGATCTATCGGTATAGGTCTATCGATTTATCTATCTATCTGTCTAGATCTGACAGCAGAGAGGAGAGAGCAACTTTTAGCAGTTGAAGTTAAAAGTAATTCATGATTATTAGTGTCTGAATCTCCTGTTTGTCCTGCTGCAGCAGCAGAAGCACCATAAACTAAACCAATGTCCTGTTTCTGGTTTTCCTGCTGCTAACAGACCTCCTAAACCTCTAGACAAACTCCTACTATCACCACTAAATCACATCCAACCACGTCTGTCCCTAAAGTAACCAGATCAAGTATCAGGACTAGTACTTTCATCGTAAACCAGCCATATACATGTCTGCTGCCCCCTGGTGGAGGATCTACGGGTGGACGGGGACATTAATTGTATTGGTTATTATTGTTATATAATGGCCTAGTAAAAGAAAACTGATTATTTTATTGTTGTTATATTAATATTATTTAATAAACTGCTCAGTTTTTAAAAATTAGATTCTTATTTCATATTCCAGACTTCAGAGTGTTAAACAGGAAGTCTTCCTCTTTAACGGAGCCTCAGCTGATTTCAGGACATGAGAGAAGGTTTTCATTTAAGATCTGATTTATGGTTGGAGATCTTTATTTGCTCAGGAGGTACAGCATAAAGAAACTGTAAAAGTACCCAGCTGCAGCCAGAGGTACAGGCTTCACATCCAAACAGCCCAACAGTAAATCCATCATCAGATTCAAACCTCGTCGTGATTAGAAGTGAGCAGTGTGGTGTGTCTGTCAGGGTAGAAGGAGCTGAGAACACACCGCAGCAGCTTTGAGGTGCGCTGCTGGCAGCATCCCGTTCCGGGTCGGACTGCCTGCAGAACTGCCTTGAAATTTCTGATCATAACCTCAAACCATCTCTACGGCTGAACCGCAGCCACAGTTGGGTATTCCAGACCGACATCAAACGGGTGGTGGAATGGATAAAGCAGGATTAAATTAAGCTTCTGAAATTGCCTTCCTGCACTCCTCATCTCCTTCTCAGCTAAAATACGTGGCCGGAGCCTCGGATTCATTCCTAAAAACAACAAATGGAAATGGACTGGACAGGGTCTGCTTTGAAGAGCGGACAGATGTCCCACCACATCTGCTGCAGAAGCTTCTTAAAGGAGATAGGAGTGATTTGGTAAACAATGGAGCTTAAAATGTTGTTTTCATGCGTCTTAACAACATTCTAACATAGTACAGCTATTATATATTATGGCAATTTAAAAAAACCCAAAAGAAATCACTAGGTTCCCTCGCTTTTCTCTAAAAACCTCAGCCAATCATACGATTCGGACTGAAAGCAGCTATTGGACAATCCGTCTGTCTGTCCCGCTGAAGCGCCTCACTTCCTCACTGCTTGGATCCTCCATTAATTGCTGGGTTTCACATGACGTAGCGTTGACGTCACCCGATGCAGATGGAGGTCAGGAAGTAACCGTCGCTGCACGGAACCCTGTTTTCGCTGTTGACTCTGCTTCAAAATGCCCTAATTCTGTTCGGTCTACGGTTGTTGCAAGTTGCAACTGCTCTAATCGGGAGAAAGACAAACGTTTTTTCATGTCCCGAAAGTCGTGTGCCACAATTGGACTTCGTTTAAAAAACTTACCAAAAGAAGACGGCAGAAGTGGATCGTAATCTCCCGTAAAAACAAGAAGCGCAGAAACGGAAACTTTAGAGTTCGCAGCAATCACTTTCTAACAGCTAAGGGTTAACTAAATGTTTTTTTCTAGTATTTTATTGAGCATTAACTTAGAAACACATCTATAAAAACGGCCGGTAAACCAGTTTGATATTGTTTTCATGTGTCCTAACTTAATTGTACCGCAGATAGTATAGAAATGACTTAAAATCAAACTAATCTACCAGAAATTTGGATTTAAAAAGGCAAAATAAATGATTTACTAGTAGATCCTAGCACATAAACACACTGCTTGTTAGCATTAGCATTATAATCATGAATTAAAGTAGCACAACTCAAAACAAGACGGCAGCCATTTAAAGCTTCTCTGGATCTCAAACGGTCGACCTAACCTGAAATAAAATAGTTGTAGCTTCCAGGCTGTTGAAGGCTTTCACTTGGTTTGCAGTGTAATACGAGGATACAGCATGAGATAGTTTATGTTGATCGCTCCAACGCTGGGAAAATCCTCCAGACTGTATATAAAGGCAGATTTCTAAAAATGATATGGGTCATAACCTAAATGAAGATGTTTTTTTTACAATATCGCGTCTGTGCCCGCTCATTTAAAGCCTTAGTGTAGCCGCTTTCATCCATTGTGCTGCGTTTTGTTGTGGCACAAAACACTTCCTGCCCCCCATTTGAGTTTCGTGCGACTTCCAGGTCACGTGAGTGAAACCCAGCAATGCTGCTGGAGCATTTTAAAGCAGAACATTCAGGAAGTGAGAGAAGGACAGAAACAGCTGTTAGCGCTTCAATTTTAGGAAAAAATACCAGAGTCCCAAAAAGAAAAACACCTTTTCAGCTAGCAGGAAGCTAAAAACGCTTGGACGAAGAAAGAGGAGAAACCAGGGGGAACGTTAGCATAGCGTTTCAACAGCTGGTGTTTAGCTCTCTATTGTTACTGTGGTAATGTACGGTCCTATGTCCGGAGGAGCATAAGGAATATACCTGATGGGAGGGGGGAGAGCTCAGAGACGTGTTTGTGTGAAATAGCTAGCTAAACCTAGCTTGTTTGAAGTCTCCTCAGTGAACCTGTAATGCTATCGAAACTTAAACTTTGCGTTTTCCTGATTAAAGAGATGTTTGGTTCATTCTGTAATGGTGTTCTATGTTATTTATCTAGAGATCACACCCAGCAGTGACATCACTCAAAGTAGGGGGAGGTCCTATAATCAGGAAGTAGTCCTCTGACTGGAATAGGGTGGCCATTTCCACAACACCAAAATGGAGGACCAAAAACTAAAACATAATATCAACCCATCACATAGCACGACTGTCTTTATATATGTTTATCCTTTCCAGCTGATTCAGTAGTTTCTGAGTTGGTTGGTCTGCCTGCATCAACCTGACTAATCTGATTACGTCTGAGGCTTCTAACCTGTTAAAGTTCTGATTTTTATTTCATTCAATAATGTGTAGCAGAAACATCTAATGAATGCATAACTTTCTTATTTTTGTATCACTTTTAAAAAATGTTTTTATTTGTTTCATTCATAAAACAAAATAATAGAAAAACTAGTAGAATTTACAAATCAACACTAAATAAGGATGAATGTAAAGGAGCAGAGAGAAGACGGGAAAAATATTTTCTGTCCGTTTTTATTTAAAAAAAGATTAATTATCAGTTTCCTCCATATCCCTGTTCTAACTTAGTCACAGTCTGAATTCATGTTTTCATAATTCCTAATACCCTCAGTTTGACACATTTTAATATATTTAGTGACTTTGAGTCTTTTATTTCCTTGTGAAGGTTATTCCATAATTTTACCTCATTTACAGAAATATTTAATCCCTTCGTTCGTTTTGGTTCTAAATCAAGGCTTTTTACAAACTTCAGTTCCTTTCAAATTATACAGACTTTTCCTTTAAACGTTTTCTGAATATTACTTGGTAAAGTACTAGCTTCGTTCACTGTAATATTTTCAAGCCAACTAAATCCTGAAATGTCAGTATTTTATAAATAACGGGTTAGAGGGATCTGATGATCTTCAATGCTCTTTTTGTAAAATAAACAACAAAGTTTTCCATGTTGATCCCCAGATTTCAGTAAGTTAAACTTTATTTATAGAGCGCCTCTCAAAGAGCTTAACATGAGAACATAGTCAAAAGATAACAGATCTGAATCAATGAGAAAAAATAAAAAAGCATGACGCAAATCAAAACAGACTTAGACAAAGACAGATGTAAACAGATGAGTCTTTAACTTCTTCTTAAACGAGTCCACAGACCTCAGGGAGAGAGGAAGAGAGTTCCAGAGGCTTGGAGCCACAGAAGAAAAGACTCCGTCTCCTTTGGTTTTCAGTCTGGTTTGGGGACTGAGAGCAGACCTTGGTCAGAGGACCTGAGGACAGGAGTCTGTCCATGGAGGGCTCTCCAAGTCAGAACAAGGATCTACTTGTAATGAATTCTAAACTGAACCGGAAGCCAATGCTGCTGCATCAACAGGGGAGAGACGTGAGAATCTGGATGATTTAGTCAGAATGTATGATCCTGTATGATGTCATAATTGTCCATCATCGGCCGATAATTATCTGTAACTGATATTATCGTGCATCCCTAGAGAGATCGATTAGTTTAATTTTCATGGTTCTTTTAAAACTATTTTGTGATTCTAATCTTTTTCCTGTTTTTCCTCCTCCTGTGAGACTAGTGGGGTGGTGCCCTAGCGCCCCCTATTGGCGGGCCTGTTTCGCGGTTCAGGTTTCAGCTGCTGCTCTCGATCTGGTCCAGGAGGAGGGGTGTCCAGGTGCAGCGCTGAGTGGTTACAGAGTGAGCTGTACCTCATGCACGCTGAACCAGAGCTCTTGCACTGTAAAAAAAAATAGGGATGCACGTTTCCAAGACTTTGTTTAACCGGCTATTGAAGCTTTTCACCGTCAACATCCGGTTAACCGTAAGATATGCCACCGACCGTAGTCGCTTCTTGTGATCTGGCTGGACGGCCATTTTCTGCAGGTTAATAAGCTCACAGCACACACAGCAACCATAGCGTCTTCTGTTTACATTCATCCATCCCATGATGCAATGCGCCATACAAGGACTGAATTTTATAGTGGCGCTCGCGCCCCTCTGGTGGCACAAAAATGCATTACACCCAAGCGAAATACATAAATTTCAGTCAACCGGGCATAAATATTATACTCAGTTACGTCATTAATGGCAGTTAACCAGGTAACCGGTTACCTAACCAGTTAACCAGGTAACCGGTTAACTATGTAAATCCCTTTAAAAAAACTCAGTTTGTTTAAATAATTTGTTCTCTGAACCATGTGAAGAAAATAATTCAGCCAAAAGCCGGATAAATGGGCGTCCGTTTCAAGGGTGCGCCGGACGCGCAGCAGTGCGTTTATAAAAAGCCTTCTTTATGTAAATATTATATTTTTATCATGTAGTTAACTGGTGACTAAAATAGAGCTCGTTTATTTAAAGGCTGTGGTAAATGTGCTGACTCAGTTGTTCCTGGTTACCAGCTGGTCTGAATCAGACCATCATCTGGTCATCATTAATATTAGAAAATGGTTTTATTTGTTCACAGTTCATGTTCTCAGTTTGGTTTTTAGTTTTGATAAAGTGTTTGAGTTGAAGTTAAAGTAAAGCTCTGTGCTGTGTGGACGTCGGGTCAGATGTCACCAGGTCACTTTGTGTTCAGGTTCAACTTTGGGCCCACTGAGAACTCTACCCCAGTCGCGTGGAGGAATTCTGGGTATTTAGAATCTAATCTAATTTAGATATCTTTAAATTTCACTTCATAGTATCAGGGAACATTTAAGATCAACCAAAACAGGGATTTGTTTTAAATTGTGATAAATATCGTTATTGACCAATATGAAAAATGATACCGTATCGCCCAGCCCTGGTAATATGGGTTTTTGAGCTTTTCAAGGCGGATACAGAACAAGACTGAGTTACATTTATATTTCCAATATGACAAACTACTGCTTTCACAGTAATGCTTGTGTCTGTCATGTTGGTTCTGTGCCTTTGACTGTGAGACCAGCTCTGCACCGACGACCCAAGCTGAGCCACAGACATTTGCTTTTCTACAAAGGAATTTTATGTGACATCTTCTTATTTGTACGATTGAAAAATATATTAAATACAACATTATAAAAACAACAAATTCTAGTTCCTATAGTTTTATTTGTAGGAAAAGAACCGTTTACCAGACGTGAAATTAAATAATTAATAAAAGCATTAAACTCCTTGAATTTAACTGCTACATTGTTTTCCAGTTTCAAGTTTCATTTTGACCATATTATTTATATGTATTTATTTATATATTTACATATTATTATTTAAGCGTAATGGATGGAGCTCAGAAGTCAGTGGTTTTATTCACCAGGAAATTAAATAAATAGAAAAAACCTGCAAATGATAAGAACAATAGTTCAGGATTGGTTTACGTTTTAAAGAAGTGAATTCTGTTCTGGTCTTTCTGTTGTTCAGCCTGACTTTAGTAACAATATGAATGAAACAAGGACCTTCTAAGACCTGCTCTAATAATAGTTCAGATCCATTTGTTTTCCTGGGTTTTCATCAAATCCTCAACATAAAGATTTAACCCAGAAAACTAAAGAATAAACATTCATCTGTAGCTTCCTGACAAATACACACACCACAGCCACCTACAACGACTTTTAGTTTTTAATAAATAACGTGATATGAGGTAGAGACTCCTAACCGCTCCAGCTGATTGGACGTTTGGTCTGAGGTTCTTTAAGAGGAGTCGGGTTCTACTGGGTTCTACTCATCTGCCTGGTTCTTTTGTTGATATTTATGATTTATTTTTATTATTCTCTGTCTTTAAAGGTGAGCTTATATTATAATTATTGTTCTGATTGAGGTAAATGTCTGGCGTGGTGCTGCTCGGGGTCATGGGCGTCGCACCCGTGGGGGATGTGGGTGTTTTAACACCCACACTTTTCCAGCCGTTTTGCCCCAAACCTCCTCCTGTCTGATTTCTCCTCACAGCGATCGCTGTTTCTCCCCTCTCCCTCCTCCCCTCCCTCTCCTGTTGCTCCTTGAAACATGACACCAGCCTGCTGCCGATCACCTTCGCTCCTCTCCCCTTCTCTCTCTCCTGCTCTGAACACCGGCCGGCTGGCTGTCAATCAATCAATCAGCTTACCGCTATAAATCCCGCCTCTCTTGTCGTTGTCTTTCGGCTTGAGATGAAAATACACCAGGTATTTACCCAGAAATAGCTTATTTGATTCTTAATTTCCCTGAAAATGTCAGCAGAGGTTACCTAAAAAAAAAA
>SSNR01000268.1:185149-196592 GCA_006937965.1 Callopanchax toddi | reverse complement strand
CCGAGCTTCAAACGACACAACAGACCGAGCTTCAAACGACACAACAGACCGAGCCTCATACGACACAACAGACCGAGCCTCATACGATACAACAGACCGAGCTTCATACGACATAACAGACCGAGCTTCAAACGACACAACAGACCGAGCCTCATACGACACAACAGACCGAGCCTCATACCACACAACAGACCGAGCCTCATACGACACAACAGACCGAGCTTCATACGACACAACAGACCGAGCTTCATACGACACAACAGACCGAGCCTCATACGACACAACAGACCGAGCCTCATATGACACAACAGTTCCTGGATATAGTCAAAAAAACAATGGAAATGTTGACTTCCTGCAGAAATGCTGTCTGAACGCTAAGCGCTGAAGGTCTGAGCTGGAGCTGAACTTTGAGGTGGAGCAGATTTATTTTGACTAATTAAGCAGAAAACCTCCCAAAACAACATGACTGAGCTTAGGACACAAACAGGATAAAGTACAACAGCAGGAGGTTAGATCCAGGAGTAAAAAATGATCAAAGACAACACCACTTTTAAATGGACCAAACACTATAAGGTTTAAAATATGTTACCATAATTCATGGGATGTTTGGATACCGGCAAACGGTCTGATGATTACATACTCATAAAAGTACTCTGATACTATGGAACCAATACTATTTAACGCAGCATGATGCGGGCCGGGGAGAAGATGGCCTGGGCTGCCCGACTTGGAATGCTGCCCCCGCGACCCGGATAAGCGGAAGAAGGCGAGGCGAGGCAGCATAATGCTCAGCTCTCAGTTGAGAGACAACAGCAGCTAACTGGAGCTAACTCTGGAGTAGATGGGAGTCAAAGTAGTTGTGTAGTAGTTGTTATGTAGTAGTATGTATGAATAAGCTGTCTGAGTCCTCACGGTACAAACACTTGAGTCAGTAAAGTACCAGTAACTCTGAAACCATTAGTAATGCCTGATCGATTCACTTAGCATGCTTCGTTTAGCCGCTAACATTTTGCTAACAGCTACAACAGAAGAGCTAATTAAAGCCGCTCTGTGGATTACTTCAGCAAGAGAGCAGTTTTTGGATCCAACGTATCACGGCTCCTCCTCCCGAAACACCTCGACACGCGAGCGCACGTGGCGCATTACTTCGGTCTGTAAGCTGGGAATATACTATGCAACTCCTCCTCAAACTACGATTACATTGCAGGGTTTAATCACTCACAGTTCACAAATCATGTTCTCACTCTGAACGAGGGTCTGAACCCTGTTCCTGCTGTGCTTCTGATACATAGCCCTGTAGCAGCGAGCTGCTGCTGGACTGAGAACCCGGAAATAAGAAAACACTCAGTCCTGAATGAACTTTTTGACCAAAATAAACGTGTATCCTTGGCAAGCCTTGCCATTCTGTGAGGAGAAATGTTTAAAAATAAAAATAAATCCCTCAGTAGTCGGGGAATGGATACGTTTTTAGTAGAAATTAGCTCTGACTCCTCCATGACCGCTGAGACTGTACAGAGAAACACACGGCGCGTCCTGTACGAGAGCGCCCCCTACTGCAACAGGTTGGCTCGAAGCGCGTTGACAGAAAGCCGACAATGTAGACATAATAATTTTATTGGCTAAAAATGTTCGACGGCCAGAAAGAATTCAAAGGGGTCTATAAGAGGAAGGAGGGTCTTCATCAGAATGACAGATGTTGTGGAACTCAACCCATAGATCATAGTTTAGACCTGAAATATCATTTAGAACATTTAGAAAACTTTGATACAGAGAAAAATAATCCAGAAAGCTGCTTTAAGGTTCAACCTCTACTTCAGAACAACACAGAGGATCAAAGAGACACTGGTTTAGTTCTGATCAAATTTATTTTGGGATAAAATAAAACAAGCAGATCTTTTTTTACCAATACTGGTTAAAATAGAAAGAATCAGCAGTCAGGCTCATTCTAATCCACTCCAGGGCCCTGACTCAACAAGATCTAAAGACAGTCAGATAACAGCTGTCTTAAAATACTAAAATATCACATCTAGTTTACCTAAAAATATCTGATGTAGCCTAAAGAACTGATTCAGCTAATAATGGATCGAAGTTCATATTCTGGGTTTTTCTGGACTTTTATAGGTTTGATTTGGAGATCAGTCTGAGGAGAAATCAATCCGTTTTGTGTTTGAGGTTTAAACCTTTAGAGGACGGTTAACAGATTTATGCAGAAAAACGTAAAGAGGTTTTTAGGAAGTGAAGATTTCCTCCCTCGCCTCAGGAGGAGGTGACGCCTGGAGGTCTGAGCTGCAGGAGAAACATCAAACTTCAGCTTGTTTTCAGACCTAAAAGCTGTTAAAGGAGCTGCTTTAAACAACAGGAAGGTTCAGGTTTGATCTAAGGAGCAGGTCTGGACCAGGTCCTCCCTCCCTCCCTCCCTCCCTCCTCAGCAGCTTCAAAGCGCTGCTATCAAGGTGTCACACACTCCACCATAAAAGGATTGCTCCGAGCGGAGCGGGAAGAGACGCCCCTCCGGATCAAACGGGTCCACAGCAGAACAACGCCCTTCAACAATCAGCGCCGCGTTGACCTCTGAACCCAGAGCAAGATTGAAAATCCAGACCAGCGAATGAAGTGAAGGATGGAGGCTGGAGTCATTAATCAGAGTCCTACCTTCAACACACACACACACACACAATGAATCCAGTAAATATCCTGGACCGAAGGAGAACTGGGTTTGTTTCTGTGAAGAACTGAGAGTCTCAAACTGGATTTTAGGGACCAACATCGAGGTCAGGAGGGGACGGGGACTCAGACCAGAAAGGCAAAGGTCAAAGGTCACAAAGGAAAAAGCTCCCACAGCGAAGTCACCTCCAGATCAGATTTCACATCCTGACTCTGGTTCTCCAGGAGAACCTGGACTGGAGCCAGAATCATTTCTAGGAATTCTCCAGGAATTAGAAGCTGTTTGGTTGGTCCTCAGGAAGAGGTCTGAGGGTCTCTGAGGGTCTGAGGGTCTCTGAGGGTCTCTGAGGGTCTGAGGGTCTCTGAGGGTCTCTGAGGCTCTGAGGGTCTCTGAGGGTCTGAGGGTCTCTGAGGGTCTCTGAGGGTCTCTGAGGGTTCTGAGGGTCTCTGAGGATCTCTGAGGGTCTCTGAGGGTCTCTGAGTGTCTCTGAGGGTCTCTGAGGGTCTCTGAGGGTCTCTGAGTGTCTCTGAGGGTCTCTGAGGATCTCTGAGGATCTCTGAGGGTCTCTGAGTGTCTCTGAGGGTCTCTGAGTGTCTCTGAGTGTCTCTGAGGGTCTCTGAGGATCTCTGAGGATCTCTGAGGGTCTCTGAGGGTCTCTGAGGATCTCTGAGGGTCTCTGAGGATCTCTGAGGATCTCTGAGGGTCTCTGAGGGTCTCTGAGGTTCTCTGAGGCTCTGAGGTTCTCTGAGGCTCTGAGGGTCTCTGAGGTCCTGAGGGTCTCTGAGGGTCTCTGAGGGTCTCTGAGGGTCTCTGAGGGTCTCTGAGGGTCTCTGAGGATCTCTGAGGGTCTCTGAGGATCTCTGAGGGTCTCTGAGGGTCTCTCTGAGGCTCTGAGGGTCTCTCTGAGGATCTCTGAGGGTCTCTGAGGATCTCTGAGGGTCTCTGAGGGTCTCTGAGGGTCTCTGAGGGTCTGAGGGTCTCTGAGTGTCTCTGAGGGTCTCTGAGGGTCTCTGAGGGTCTCTGAGGGTCTCTGAGGGTCTCTGAGGGTCTCTGAGGGTCTCTGAGGGTCTCTGAGTGTCTCTGAGGGTCTCTGAGGATCTCTGAGGGTCTCTGAGGGTCTCTGAGGGTCTCTGAGGGTCTCTGAGGGTCTCTGAGGCTCTGAGGGTCTCTGAGGATCTCTGAGGATCTCTCTGAGGCTCTGACGGTCTCTCTGAGGATCTCTGAGGATCTCTGAGGATCTCTGAGGGTCTTTGAGGGTCTCTGAGGGTCTCTGAGGGTCTTTGAGGGTCTGAATATTTTCTGTTTAACTCAGAACTTGTTGCTGTTTTTGTAGTCAGTTTAATATTTTTCATGTAAATACTTTTATTTAAATCTATAAATTAGTTTTATTGTTTTTATAGAATTTTATTTTATATAAAGGTGAATCATTAAAAATCTAATGTTTTACTTGAAAATACCTTCTATTATTTACCTATTTGTATTTTAATTTTATTTAAACTAAAATAGAAAATAGAAACTGTTCTTTTTATTGATATTTCCATTTTTACTGAGAAATCATTAAATAAATTTGTAAATAAATATAAAAATCATTTAATTACGCTTATTTCATGTTTTTTATTTCACATTTATTTTTAGAAACTAACTAACGTGAAACCATTGATCATAAATCTTCTCAGAGGAAGAGAAGCCTCCCGACTTTTCAGAATAAAAGTTTTAACCTGTTAAAATAACTACATTTTAATGTCATTAAAATCATAAATTATTATTGATAATCAGATTCTTTGTGTTGGAAGGTTTGGACAGAGAGCAGCGTCTCTGGGCGTTAACTGACTCTTCACTGCCCTCTAGAGGACAGCAGCTGTAACAACTGATCATCTGGATCCAGGGACCCGATCCGAGCCGGACTCTAAAGGTTACCTGATGCTGAGGGTCGATGTGAATCGTTTTCATGTTTCCTTCATTTGTTCTGACTCATTTGATCTAAACCATGAACTGAACTGTAGAAACAAATCTAATCAATCTACAGGATGTTTGAGGATGAACTACTTTACATTATTATTATTATTATTACATGATTTTGGGTTATAATACATTAAAATGAATTAGGAAACAAAGAATAGTTTTTGCTTTATTTTGTATTAAATAAACAAAATGTTTTTATTTATGGTTTCTTTTACTCCTCAGAGACCGTAAACAATGTAAAATCACTTCCATCCAGTGAAATAAAAACCCTCCTGCTTTAAGCTGACAGGGACCTGGACGGGTCTGATCACGGTACCAGAACCAGGTCACCTGAGCGCCTTCAGCCAGGTGTGTCCAGAGTGCAGCCTGGGGGACACCTGGGTCCCTCTGAGGGACTTGGTCCCTCAGAACGTGGCCCTCCAGCAGGATGTTGATGCAGATAAATAAAAACAAAAAAGATTTCAACAACGTTACGTCAGACCCAAAGTTTGTTCTTTAAATCTGATTTCCTGGTGAACAGAACAACGAACTTTATGGTCAGGAACTAGAAAACAATCGACCAATCAGACGAGAGCCTGAGATTTACTCACATGTCACTGCAACAATACACAAAGGTTTGTTTAAAAACACACACACACACACACACACACACACACACGATCTGTTCATTCACATGTTGGAGTGATCATCTTAAATGAACAAATTAAAATAAAATCACAATGAAATATATTTCTATTTATCTGCTGTGTGTGTGTGTGTGTGTGTGTGTGTGTGTTGAGATGAAGGTTGGGGTGGAGGGAGGCTCAGCGGGTGGTGCTGATCAGAAGATGCTCTCTCTGTGAGCACACACACACACACACACACACACACACACACACACACACACACACACACACACACACTGAACACTTGAGACTCCGTGTTGGATAAAAACGCTTTAACACGACTAGAGCGAGTGCTGCCTGTAGGAACCTCGTCTGTGTTTAAGTCCTAAAAGAATTATAAATATAATTTTAAAATTTTAAATTACAAACAAATGCTAAAATGAGACAGTTTTAAATATAAATAAATAAACCTTTAGCCTGGTTTGTCTCAAGTCTTTAGCCAAAAAAACCATCTCAAATCAACATGATCAGAATGTATTTATCCTTTAACCTCCACACTGAGAAAAAGACAAGACAAAGGTTTTGGTTCACTAAGGGATTTAAGTAAATATAAAACATTATGTTTATTTCAGGGTAGGAAAAATTAAATGCAGCAATTTTTAATTTTATATTCAAATATTCACACAGCTTAGGGTTTTTGGTTCTTTTTATTAGGATGTTTAGATGGAACCAGTCGACCTGCAGGTAGAGGACTCGCTCATTTTCAGCTTTTTGAGTTTTATTAGACATTTGACTCAAAAGGGGAAAAAATCAGCTCAAATAAAATGAATAAAATGATAGAAGGTAGAAGGTCAGAGAGGTCATTTATAATAGAATAAAAACCCTAGAATGAGCAGAGTTCTGACGTGGGCCGGTTCTGACCCGCTCTGCCGTTATCAGGCTCCCAGACCGAGACCGGAGCCGGTAACGGGGAATCAACCCGCTAACGCTCGGCTCCGATCAGCAGCAAGGCTGTTCAGTGAAGACAAGTCAGTCCACTGGTTGGACGCAAAGGTCAGAAAAGTAATCTGATTACTTTACACTCCACAAGTTCACAAGGTTCACTGAGTTTTATTTAAAAATGAGAGAAAATTCAGCTGAAGGTAAAACGTGATGAGGTACGATTGTCTCCTTCTGTTAGTCTGATACTGATTTTATACAGATTGTTGATTTTTATTTGTTTGTTTTTTTCTTTACTGATGTGTCTGTGATTGTGTGTTTTTCATGTTCACCTGTCTGCTGGACAAATGTCCCTGTGGGGACTTCTGTAATAAAGTGAACATTTAACTAAATACACAAAGAACACACACACACGCAGACACACACAAACACACACACACACACACACACACACACACACACAAACACACACACCCTACACAGACTCAGACCCGCTGTGAGTCTGTGGATCAGGATCAGGTGGACTCCAGACTGGTTGGTTCCTGTTCTTATCCACCGAGTCTGAAGTGTGTTAACTTTATGGGTTGTGTTGTTGTGTGTCTTTAGTCTAGTTTGTCTCAAGTTTTTAGCCTGGTTTGTCCCAGGTCTTTAGTCTAGTTTGTCCCAGGTCTTTAGTCTAGTTTGTTTCAGGTCCTTAGTCTAGTTTGTTTCAGGTCTTTAGTCTGGTTTGTCCCAGGTCTTTAGTCTGGTTTGTCTCAGGTCTTTAGTCTGGTTTGTCTCTGGTCTTTAGTCTGGTTTGTCTCAGGTCTTTAGCCTGGTTTGTCTCAGGTCTTTAGCCTGGTTTGTCTTTGGTCTTTAGTCTGGTTTGTTTCAGGTCCTTAGTCTGGTTTGTCTCTGGTCTTTAGTCTGGTTTGTCTCTGGTCTTTAGTCTGGTTTGTCTCAGGTCTTTAGTCTGGTTTGTCTCTGGTCTTTAGTCTGGTTTGTCTCAGGTCTTTAGTCTGGTTTGTCTCTGGTCTTTAGTCTGGTTTGTCTCTGGTCTTTAGTCTGGTTTGTCTCAGGTCTTTAGCCTGGTTTGTCTCTGGTCTTTAGCCTGGTTTGTCTCAGGTCTTTAGTCTAGTTTGTTTCAGGTCTTTACCCTGGTTTGTCTCAGGTCTTTAGCCTAGCATGTCTCAGGTCTTTAGTCTAGTTTGTTTCAGGTCTTTACCCTGGTTTGTCTCAGGTCTTTAGCCTAGCATGTCTCAGGTCTTTAGTCTGGTTTTTCTCAGGTCTTTAGTCTAGTTTGTGTCAGGTCTTTAGTCTGGTTTGTCTCAAGTCTTTAGTCTAGTTTGTTTCAGGTCTTTAGTCTGGTTTGTTTCAGGTCTTTAGTCTGGTTTGTTTCAGGTCTTTAGTCTGGTTTGTCTCAGGTCTTTAGTCTGGTTTGTCTCTGGTCTTTAGCCTGGTTTGTCTCAGGTCTTTAGTCTGGTTTTTCTCAGCTCCTTAGCCTGGTTTGTCTCAGGTCTTTAGTCTGGTTTGTCTCAGGTGTTTAGTCTGGTTTGTCTCAGGTCTTTAGTCTGGTTTGTCTCAGGTGTTTAGTCTGGTTTGTCTCAGGTCTTTAGTCTGGTTTGTTTCAGGTCTTTAGCCTGGTTTGTCTCAGGTCTTTAGTCTGGTTTGTCTCTGGTCTTTAGCCTGGTTTGTCTCAGGTCTTTAGTCTGGTTTGTCTCAGCTCCTTAGCCTGGTTTGTCTCAGGTCTTTAGTCTGGTTTGTCTCAGGTCTTTAGTCTAGTTTGTCTCAAGTCTTTAGTCTGGTTTGTCTCAGGTCTTTAATCTGGTTTGTTTCAGGTCTTTAGCCTGGCTTGTCTCAGGTCTTTAGCCTGGTTTGTCTCAGGTCTTTAGTCTAGTTTGTTTCAGGTCTTTAGTCTAGTTTGTCTCAAGTCTTTAGTCTGGTTTGTTTCAGGTCGTTAGTCTAGTTTGTCTCAAGTCTTTAACCTGGTTTGCTTCAGGTCGTTAGTCTGGTTTGTCTCAGGTCTTTAGTCTGGTTTGTTTCAGGTCGTTAGTCTAGTTTGTCTCAAGTCTTTAGTCTGGTTTGTTTCAGGTCTTTAGTCTAGTTTGTCTCAAGTCTTTAGTCTGGTTTGTTTCAGGTCGTTAGTCTAGTTTGTCTCAAGTCTTTAGTCTGGTTTGTTTCAGGTCTTTAGTCTGGTTTGTCTCAAGTCTTTAGTCTAGTTTGTCTCAGGTCTTTAGTCTAGTTTGTCTCAAGTCTTTAGTCTGGTTTGTTTCAGGTCTTTAGTCTAGTTTGTCTCAAGTCTTTAGTCTGGTTTGCTTCAGGTCGTTAGTCTGGTTTGTCTCAGGTCTTTAGTCTGGTTTGTTTCAGGTCGTTAGTCTAGTTTGTCTCAAGTCTTTTGTCTGGTTTGTTTCAGGTCATTAGTCTAGTTTGTCTCAAGTCTTTAGTCTGGTTTGTTTCAGGTCGTTAGTCTAGTTTGTCTCAAGTCTTTAGTCTGGTTTGTTTCAAGTCGTTAGTCAAGTTTGTCTCAAGTCTTTAGTCTGGTTTGTCTCAGGTCTTAAGTCTGGTTTGTCTCAGGTCTTTAGTCTGGTTTTTCTCAGGTCTTTAGTCTAGTTTGTGTCAGGTCTTTAGTCTGGTTTGTCTCAGGTCTTTAATCTGGTTTGCTTCAGGTCGTTAATCTAGTTTGTCTCAAGTCTTTTGTCTGGTTTGTTTTAGGTCTTTAGTCTAGTTTGTCTCAAGTCTTTAGTCTAGTTTGTCTCAGGTCTTTAACCTGGTTTGCTTCAAGTCGTTAGTCTGGTTTGTCTCAGGTCTTTAGTCTAGTTTGTGTCAGGTCTTTAGTCTGGTTTGTCTCAAGTCTTTAGTCTAGTTTGTTTCAGGACTTTAGTCTGGTTTGTTTCAGGTCTTTAGTCTGGTTTGTTTCAGGTCTTTAGTCTGGTTTGTTTCAGGTCTTTAGTCTGGTTTGTCTCTGGTCTTTAGCCTGGTTTGTCTCAGGTCTTTAGTCTGGTTTGTCTCAGGTGTTTAGTCTGGTTTGTCTCAGGTCTTTAATCTGGTTTGTTTCAGGTCTTTAGCCAGGCTTGTCTCAGGTCTTTAGCCTGGTTTGTCTCAGGTCTTTAGGCTAGTTTGTTTCAGGTCTTTAGCCTGGCTTGTCTCAGGTCTTTAGCCTGGTTTGTCTCAGGTCTTTAGTCTAGTTTGTTTCAGGTCTTTAGCCTGGCTTGTCTCAGGTCTTTAGTCTAGTTTGTTTCAGGTCTTTAGTCTAGTTTGTCTCAGGTCTTTAGTCTAGTTTGTCTCAGGTCTTTAGCCTGGTTTGTCTCAGGTCTTCAGTCTGGTTTGTCTCAGGTCTTTAGTCTGGTTTGTTTCAGGTCTTTAGTCTGGTTTGTCTCAGGTCTTTAGCCTGGTTTGTCTCAGGTCTTTAGCCTGGTTTGTCTCAGGTCTTTAGTCTGGTTTGTCTCAGGTCTTTAGTCTGGTTTGTCTCAGGTCTTTAGCCTGGTTTGTCTCAGGTCTTTAGTCTGGTTTGTCTCAGGTCTTTAGCCTGGTTTGTCTCAGGTCTTTAGTCTAGTTTGTCTCTGGTCTTTAGCCTGGTTTGTTTCAGGTCGTTAGTCTAGTTTGTCTCAAGTCTTTAGTCTGGTTTGTTTCAGGTCTTTAGTTTGGTTTATCTCAAGTCTTTAGTCTAGTTTGTCTCAGGTCTTTAACCTGGTTTGCTTCAGGTCGTTAGTCTGGTTTGTCTCAGGTCTTTAGTCTGGTTTGTTTCAGGTCATTAGTCTAGTTTGTCTCAAGTCTTTAGTCTGGTTTGTTTCAGGTCGTTAGTCTAGTTTGTCTCAAGTCTTTAGTCTGGTTTGTTTCAGGTCGTTAGTCTAGTTTGTCTCAAGTCTTTAGTCTGGTTTGTCTCAGGTCTTTAGCCTGGTTTGTCTCAGGTCTTAAGTCTGGTTTGTCTCAGGTCTTTAGTCTGGTTTGTCTCAGGTCTTTAGTCTAGTTTGTCTCAGGTCTTAAGTCTAGTTTGTCTCAGGTCTTTAGTCTAGTTTGTCTCAGGTCTTTAGTCTAGTTTGTCTCAGGTCTTTAGTCTGGTTTGTCTCAGGTCTTTAGTCTGGTTTGTTTCAGGTTGTTAGTCTAGTTTGTCTCAGGTCTTTAGTCTGGTTTGTTTCAGGTCGTTAGTCTAGTTTGTCTCAGGTCTTTAGTCTGGTTTGTTTCAGGTCGTTAGTCTAGTTTGTCTCAGGTCTTTAGTTTGGTTTGTCTCAGGTCTTTAGTCTAGTTTGTCTCAGGTCTTTAGTCTGGTTTGTTTCAGGTCGTTAGTCTAGTTTGTCTCAGGTCTTTAGTCTGGTTTGTTTCAGGTCGTTAGTCTAGTTTGTCTCAGGTCTTTAGTCTGGTTTGTCTCAGGTCTTTAGTCTGGTTTGTTTCAGGTCGTTAGTCTAGTTTGTCTCAGGTCTTTAGTCTGGTTTGTTTCAGGTCGTTAGTCTAGTTTGTCTCAGGTCTTTAGTTTGGTTTGTCTCAGGTCTTTAGTCTAGTTTGTCTCAGGTCTTTAGTCTGGTTTGTCTCAAGTCTTTAGTTTGGTTTGTCTCAGGTCTTTAGTCTAGTTTGTCTCAGGTCTTTAGTCTGGTTTGTCTCAGGTCTTTAGTCTAGTTTGTCTCAGGTTTTTAATCTGGTTTGTCTCAGGTCTTTAGTCTAGTTTGTCTCAGGTCTTTAATCTGGTTTGCTTCAGGTCTTTAGTCTAGTTTGTCTCAGGTCTTTAGTCTGGTTTGTTTCAGGTCGTTAGTCTAGTTTGTCTCAAGTCTTTAGTCTGGTTTGTCTCAGGTCTTTAGTCTAGTTTGTTTCAGGTCTTTAACGTGGTTTGCTTCAGGTCGTTAGTCTAGTTTGTCTCAGGTCTTTAGTCTGGTTTGTCTCTGGTTTTAGCCTGGATTGTCTGGGGTCTTTAGTCTAGTTTGTCTCAGGTCTTTAGTCTGTCTCAGATGGGGTTCTGGTTTGTTAGAGCGCCCTCTATAGGAGACCTCCTGTCTTTTAGCAGCTCCAGCTGGTTTTATTTTAAACACTTATAATAATAATAATAATGATAATAATGATAAGTCTTCATGTTCTAATAGTTTTTATTATAATACCATAGTTATTTTACTTGTTAGTATTTATTGATGCGTATTTATTACTGTAATCATTCATTCATGTAGTAATTTATTGATTAGTTTTTATTATAATAGTTATTATTTTATTTGTTAGTATTTATTGATATGTATTTATTACAGTAATCATTCACTCATGTAGTAATTTATTGATTCGTTTTTATTATAATAGTTCTTTTATTTGTTTGTAT
>SSNR01000268.1:177649-180149 GCA_006937965.1 Callopanchax toddi | reverse complement strand
CCATAATACCCTCACTGAAACCGTACACTCCTCCCCAACCATTGCTACACCTGGTAACTATGGCCATAAAGCAGGTAGCGACATCATCTAGGAGACCTACCCGCTCCTCAAAACTGTTTAGTGCGGTATCTGACCAGTAGAGGTGTGTAGAGTGGTGGCAAAAATGAAAATGGTCAAGTATCTAACTCAGAAATCTATTCGATCAATTTTAATGCTCTAGCTTAAAGTACACTGTAGTCTATGGAACTGACTCTCTCATAAGTGCACAGACTGTGATTACACTGTTTTCTATGAAAGGTTCTATTTAAATTAACTTTACCTACTTACAGTCTCCATGCACACCCCAGTCCTCCAATCCACCAAAGAGCTGCAGCCCCCCCCCCCCCCCCCCCCCCCCCCCCCCCCCCCCCCCCCCCACTGGGAAAAAAATGGAAATACTTTTTCCCAACTTCTTCCAACATCTCCATATTTGTAGTTCTCAGTCCACCTTAAACACAATTTTGTTCTAGAGTTAGTCCCCAGTCTACAGTGATATGGAAGCACTGGATATCACTGCTGGGTATGCACTACAACACATAAGGTGATGTCATCTGTGACACAATCAGTGAGATCCTTAATGTCTTGCAGTATATGTAGCAAGGTATGTGTAGTATGACATGCACCATGTAGCGTGTGTGCAGCATGCAACAAGCAGAATGTGACGTACAGCTTGACGAGCGACAAGAGGTGTGCCAAGTGTAGTGCGCAATGTGCAGCATGCTGCATGCAATGTGCTACGTTCCATGTGCAGCATTCATACTGTGCAACAAGCAGCGTGTAATGTGCTGAATGTGCAATATCAAGCCTTCTGCACATAGGTCACACTGTGCTTTGATAGAGAAACATATAAATTATAATGTAAACAAACATCTCTACAAAGTGTTAGTCACATTCGCTGAGTAGCTTCATTGTTAAAGTGTTTGTGGAACCCAGTGGTTCCTGGTGGGTCATGAAACACCGACTGGGGGTGGGGAGCTTAAAAACAGCAGCCAGCAGCATGTTTAGTCTGCAAACAGATCAAATCAGTGCTCTAAATGAACTGGCTCTTTGTTAAATGGCTAACAGCAGTTAGGGTCACGAGAGCTTTAGGACCTACCTGTGTGTTTAGAGGTGTTTGTGGGAGTGGGAACTCTCCATTTCTTTGCTGAGACAGTCAGAGAGGATCCTTTATGTTGGTGACTAGATGGGGTGGGGAGGTGAGCAGCAAAAAAAGACTGCTTCAATAAATCCAGACCAGCCTCATCGCTACAACATGGCGCTGGTTTGGTGGTGTCACCATAACTCAGCCAGTGGGGCTGATGGGATCGTGCTCTGAATGGCCCAGATAGCCTTCACAGAACCTGCTGCTGCAGCCGTAAGTCACCACTACAGTCCCACTCCCACTGTGTCCTGATGAAGTTCACAGTCACGTAAACGATCACAGAAACACTGTAAGGTTCAGACTAGTTACATTTACAGGAAGTGACAAGAATTAAAAGATCAAAACAGGAAAACAGCCATTTACAGCCTGAAACATTCTGACTGTAACAATGACACCTTCTCTACCATCCAGTCACTTTAGTGTTGGCTCATGACCATTAAACTTATAAATCCATAAACTATGAAGCACCATTACCCTGGTCACAAGTCTGTCACAAGTCTGTCACAAGTCTGTCACAGGTCTGTCACAAGTCTGTCACAAGTCTGTCACAAGTCTGTCACAGGTCTGTCACAGGTCTGTCACAAGTTTGTCACAAGTCTGTCTCAAGTCTGTCACAGGTCTGTCACAAGTCTGTCACAGGTCTGTCACAAGTCTGTCACAGGTCTGTCACAAGTCTTTCACAGGTCTATCACAGGTCTGTCACAGGTCTGTCACTAGTCTGTCACAGGTCTGTCACAAGTCTGTCACAAGTCTGTCACAAGTCTGTCACAGGTCTGTCACAAGTCTGTCACAGGTCTGTCACAAGTCTGTCACAAGTCTGTCACAAGTCTGTCACAGGTCTGTCACAAGTCTGTCACAGGTCTGTCACAAGTCTGTCACAAGTCTGTCACAAGTCTGTCACAGGTCTGTCACAAGTCTGTCACAAGTCTGTCACAGGTCTGTCACAAGTCTGTCACAAGTCTGTCACAAGTCTGTCACAAGTCTGTCACAGGTCTGTCACAGGTCTGTCACAAGTCTGTCACAGGTCTGTCACAAGTCTGTCACAAGTCTGTCACAGGTCTGTGACAAGTCTGTCACAGGTCTGTCACAAGTCTTTCACAGGTCTATCACAGGTCTGTCACAGGTCTGTCACAAGTCTGTCACAGGTCTGTCATAAGTCTGTCACAGGTATGTCACAAGTCTGTCACAAGTCTGTCACAGGTCTGTCACAAGTCTGTCACAAGTCTGTCACAAGTCTGTCACAAGTCTGTCACAGGTCTGTCACAAGTCTGTCACAAGTCTGTCACAGGTCTGTCACAAGTCTGTCACAAGTCTGTCACA
>SSNR01000268.1:131963-173264 GCA_006937965.1 Callopanchax toddi | reverse complement strand
GAAGGATCTTCTAGTGGTCTGTGATGGACAGAAGGATCTTCTAGTGGTCTGTGATGGACAGGAAGGATCTTCTAGTGGTCTGTGATGGACAGGAAGGATCTTCTAGTGGTCTGTGATGGACAGGAAGGATCTTCTAGTGGTCTGTGATGGACAGAAGGATCTTCTAGTGGTCTGTGATGGACAGAAGGATCTTCTAGTGGTCTGTGATGGACAGAAGGATCTTCTAGTGGTCTGTGATGGACAGAAGGATCTTCTAGTGGTCTGTGATGGACAGCAGCGGTTCTCAGCCGCTGCTCCTCCAGTCAACATTCTGATCATTTATTTACAACTCAGTCTGACTATTCATATGATTTATTCATCCTAACCTTTACAAAACAAACACATGAACTACATGTCATTGTTTATTTCTTATCTGTTCCTTAGATGATTGTTTTCATTTCTTTTGAACTTGGTGTGTTTTGTGACCCTCCTGTGTGCTGTCAGGTTTTATTCTGAAGGGTGCTGTCTGAATAAATCACAGTTCAAAACCTGAGACGTGTGTGAGAAGGTCCCTGTGTGATTTAAGAACATGTTTCATCATGTGGTCACATCCTGTTCAACATGTTTCAACACTAGAAAAACAAACACGCGTATCTCTACAAATTCTACTTCTCAGGAAGTGAATTCAACGTTTCTTTGAGGACAACAAACCCTGGATCGTCAGAAGCTGAGAGCTAAAACAACTGATTTTAGACAATAGAGCAGATTTGTGTGAAAAAATGAGAAACGTCCGACAAGATTCTGCACAAATAAACCTTTTCCATGAACCAATATTTCTCATGGAGGATTTTAGAGTTTAGACTTTTGAAACTTTGAAGGACACGGAGGAGCACAGAGAGTCAGAATGACGGCTCAGAGTGAGAGCCAAGGCCTGTCGAACGTCACTGAAAGAGGAAGAGGAGATTTTACTTCTCAGTAAACACCTGCTTCCCGTCCTATTTTCAGCTCCGAACTGCCTCTCATTGATAATCAGGAGGTCGAGTCACTAATTTTCCAAATGCACGTTTTGGTGCCATTCAGCGCTGGGGGAGAAGAGATTACAGGGTGGCCTCCTCCTAATCGCTCATTATTGGGCTGCAAAGGATGCAAGAGATAGAGGCGAGTCGGAGGAAGGGGATGATTGCCCAGCTGAATGACGCCGGCGTCCGGTGGCTGAATATGTTGTGCTGGCGCGGCTCCATTCCCCATTGTGGAAGGCAGATGTTGCACCGGGCCCTCGGGCAAGGCTGTGACGGCCGTGGCAGCAGGTTCTCCATGTTCCCTCCCCAAGCAGCTGCCATCTCAAGTGTCACTCCACATCCAGAGAGACGAATAAAAGTCAAACTGAGCTTGACCAGAAGGACTGGTTGGAGCTCTCCTCAGCATGTGCAGCGACAAAAGGCCCGGCCATCCGCAGCCACGCTGACGGTGCCAGAGCTTTTCATGGCTGATGTGGAGGATGGGTGGGCCGGGAGGGGGAGGGGGCTGACAGAGACAAATGGCTGAGCGGAGCGTTGGTCACAGGATGCAGCTGCTGAGCACCAATCGCTTCCTTATTACAATTAGGAGAACTGCCACTTTCAGCTGTGAAGAGTCAAGTTTCCGTTTGCTTTATTGATGGTTACAGAGACAAACATCCACTGAGCTGAAAGTCATGTGACTAAAACTGAAGACTTTGACAGTCATCAGCTTTGAAATACCCAGAATTCACTCTGACTGGCCACAAACACACACAGTGAACCAACTACACTACACACAGTGAACCAACTACACACACACTGAACCAACTACACACAGTGAACCAACTACACTACACACAGTGAACCAACTACACTACACACAGTGAACTAACTACACACACACAGTGAACTAACTACACACACACAGTGAACTAACTACACACAGTGAACTAACTACACACACACAGTGAACTAACTACACACAGTGAACTAACTACACACACACAGTGAACTAACTACACACACAGTGAACTAACTACACACAGTGAACTAACTACACACACACAGTGAACTAACTACACACAGTGAACTAACTACACACAGTGAACTAACTACACACAGTGAACTAACTACACACAGTGAACTAACTACACACAGTGAACTAACTACACACAGTGAACTAACTACACACAGTGAACTAACTACACACAGTGAACTAACTACACACACACAGTGAACTAACTACACACAGTGAACTAACTACACACAGTGAACTAACTACACACAGTGAACTAACTACACACAGTGAACTAACTACACACAGTGAACCAACTACACTACACACAGTGAACTAACTACACACACACAGTGAACCAACTACACACAGTGAACTAACTACACACACACTGTGAACCAACTACACACAGTGAACTAACTACACACACACTGAACTAACTACACACACACAGTGAACTAACTACACACAGTGAACCAACTACACACAGTGAACTAACTACACACAGTGAACCAACTACACACAGTGAACTAACTACACACAGTGAACCAACTACACTACACACAGTGAACTAACTACACACACACAGTGAACTAACTACACACACACAGTGAACCAACTACACACAGTGAACTAACTACACACAGTGAACTAACTACACACACACAGTGAACCAACTACACACAGTGAACTAACTACACACACAGTGAACCAACTACACACACACAGTGAACTAACTACACACAGTGAACTAACTACACACAGTGAACTAACTACACACAGTGAACTAACTACACACACACTGTGAACCAACTACACACACACAGTGAACTAACTACACACAGTGAACTAACTACACACACACAGTGAACTAACTACACACAGTGAACTAACTACACACAGTGAACTAACTACACACAGTGAACTAACTACACACACACAGTGAACTAACTACACACACACAGTGAACCAACTACACACACACAGTGAACCAACTACACACAGTGAACTAACTACACACAGTGAACCAACTACACACACACACAGTGAACTAACTACACACAGTGAACTAACTACACACACAGTGAACTAACTACACACACACTGTGAACCAACTACACACACACAGTGAACTAACTACACACAGTGAACCAACTACACACAGTGAACTAACTACACACAGTGAACTAACTACACACAGTGAACCAACTACACACAGTGAACTAACTACACACAGTGAACCAACTACACTCCACACAGTGAACCAACTACACTACACACAGTGAACTAACTACACACAGTGAACTAACTACACACAGTGAACTAACTACACACAGTGAACCAACTACACACACACACAGTGAACTAACTACACACAGTGAACTAACTACACACACACAGTGAACTAACTACACACAGTGAACTAACTACACACAGTGAACTAACTACACACAGTGAACTAACTACACACACACAGTGAACCAACTACACACACAGTGAACTAACTACACACAGTGAACTAACTACACACACAGTGAACTAACTACACACACACTGTGAACTAACTACACACAGAGAACTAACTACACACAGAGAACTAACTACACACACACAGTGAACCAACCACACACAGTGAACCAACTACACACACACAGCGAACCAACT
Organism: Callopanchax toddi; assembly: GCA_006937965.1. Classification (NCBI taxonomy): domain Eukaryota; kingdom Metazoa; phylum Chordata; class Actinopteri; order Cyprinodontiformes; family Nothobranchiidae; genus Callopanchax; species Callopanchax toddi. Next base: position 169,607 of record SSNR01000268.1, on the reverse strand, counting down.
ACACACAGTGAACTACCTACACACAGTGAACCAACTACACTACACACACTGAACTAACTACACACACACAGTGAACTAACTACACACACACAGTGAACTAACTACACACAGTGAACTAACTACACACACAGTGAACTAACTACACACAGTGAACTAACTACACACACACAGTGAACCAACTACACACAGTGAACTAACTACACACACACTGTGAACCAACTACACACACACAGTGAACCAACTACACACAGTGAACTAACTACACACAGTGAACTAACTACACACAGTGAACCAACTACACTACACACAGTGAACCAACTACACTACACACAGTGAACTAACTACACACACACAGTGAACTAACTACACACACACAGTGAACTAACTACACACAGTGAACTAACTACACACAGTGAACTAACTACACACAGTGAACCAACTACACACAGTGAACCAACTACACACAGTGAACCAACTACACTACACACAGTGAACCAACTACACTACACACAGTGAACCAACTACACTACACACAGTGAACTAACTACACACAGTGAACTAACTACACACACACACAGTGAACTAACTACACACAGTGAACTAACTACACACAGTGAACTAACTACACACAGTGAACCTAACTACACACAGTGAACTAACTACACACACACAGTGAACCAACTACACACACACAGTGAACTAACTACACACAGTGAACCAACTACACACAGTGAACTAACTACACACAGTGAACTAACTACACACACAGTGAACTAACTACATACACACTGTGAACCAACTAAACACACACAGTGAACTAACTACACACAGTGAACCAACTACACACAGTGAACTAACTACACACAGTGAACTAACTACACACACAGTGAACTAACTACACACACACTGTGAAACAACTACACACACACAGTGAACTAACTACACACAGTGAACCAACTACACACACACAGTGAACCAACTACACACAGTGAACTAACTACACACACACAGTGAACCAACTACACACACACAGTGAACTAACTACACACAGTGAACTAACTACACACAGTGAACTAACTACACACACACTGTGAACCAACTACATACAGTGAACTAACTACACACAGTGAACTAACTACACACACACAGTGAACCAACTACATACAGTGAACTAACTACACACAGTGAACTAACTACACACACACAGTGAACCAACTACACACAGTGAACTAACTACACACACACAGAACAAACTACACACACACACCTAACTACACACACACAGTGAACGAACTACACACACACAGAGAACGAACTACACACACACAGTGAACTAACTACACACAGTGAACTAACTACACACACACTGTGAACCAACTACACACACACAGTGAACCAACTACACACAGTGAACTAACTACACACAGTGAACTAACTACACACACACAGTGAACCAACTACACACAGTGAACCAACTACACTACACACAGTGAACTAACTACACAACACAGTGAACCAACTACACACAGTGAACTAACTACACACAGTGAACTAACTACACACAGTGAACTAACTACACACACAGTGAACTAACTACACACAGTGAACCAACTACACACACACAGTGAACTAACTACACACACACACACAGTGAACTAACTACACACACACAACGAACTAACCACACACACAGTGAACTAACTACACACACACACCGAACTATCCACACACACAGTGAACTAACTACACACAGTGAACTAACTACACACACACAGTGAACCAACTACACACACACAGTGAACCAACTACACACAGTGAACTAACTACACACAGTGAACTAACTACACACACACAGTGAACCAACTACACACACACACACAGTGAACTAACTACACACACTGAACTAACTACACACACAGTGAACTAACTACACACACACACTGAACTATCTACACACACAGTGAACTAACTACACACAGTGAAATAACTACACACAGTGAACTAACTACACACAGTGAACTAACTACACTACACACAGTGAACAAACTACACACAGCGAACCAACTACACACAGAGAACCAAATACACACACAGTGAACTAACTACACACAGTGAACCAACTACACTACACACAGTGAACCAACTACACACAGTGAACCAACTACACTACACACAGTGAACTAACTACACACAGTGAACCAACTACACACAGTGAACTAACTACACACACACTGAACCAACTACACACACACTGAACCAACTACACACTGTGAACTAACTACACACACACTGAACCAACTACACACAGTGAACTAACTACACACAGTGAACTAACTACACTACACACAGTGAACTAACTACACACAGTGAACTAACTACACTACACACAGTGAACTAACTACACACAGTGAACTAACTACACACACACACTGAACTAACTACACACACAGTGAACTAACTACACACACACACTGAACTATCTACACACACAGTGAACTAACTACACACAGTGAACTAACTACACTACACACAGTGAACTAACTACACTACACACAGTGAACCAACTACACTACACACAGTGAACTAACTACACACAGTGAACCAACTACACACAGTGAACCAACTACACTACACACAGTGAACCAACTACACACAGTGAACCAACTACACACAGTGAACCAACTACACTACACACTGAACCAACTACACACTGTGAACTAACTACACACACACAGAACCAACTACACACAGTGAACCAACTACACACACACAGTGAACCAACTACACACAGTGAACTAACTACACACAGTGAACTAACTACACACACAGTGAACTAACTACACACACACAGTGAACCAACTACACACACACACACAGTGAACTAACTACACACAGTGAACTAACTACACACACAGTGAACTAACTACACACACTGAACCAACTACACACACACTGAACCAACTACACACAGTGAACTAACTACACACACACTGAACCAACTACACACAGTGAACCAACTACACACAGTGAACTAACTACACACACACTGTGAACCAACTACACACACACAGTGAACCAACTACACACAGTGAACCAACTACACACAGTGAACTAACTACACACACACAGTGAACCAACTACACACACACAGTGAACTAACTACACACAGAGAACTAACTACACACACACAGAGAACCAACTACACACACACAGAGAACCAACTACACACAGTGAACTAACTACACACAGTGAACTAACTACACACACAGTGAACTAACTACACACAGTGAACTAACTACACACACACAGTGAACCAACTACACACACACAGTGAACTAACTACACACAGTGAACTAACTACACACACACAGTGAACCAACTACACACAGTGAACTAACTACACACAGTGAACCAACTACACACAGTGAACTAACTACACACAGTGAACCAACTACACTACACACAGTGAACTAACTACACACACACAGTGAACTAACTACACACAGTGAACTAACTACACACACAGTGAACTAACTACACACAGTGAACTAACTACACACACACAGTGAACGAACTACACACACACAGTGAACGAACTACACACACACAGTGAACCAACTACACACAGTGAACTAACTACACACAGTGAACTAACTACACACACACAGTGAACCAACTACATACAGTGAACTAACTACACACAGTGAACTAACTACACACAGTGAACTAACTACACTACACACAGTGAACTAACTACACACAGTGAACTAACTACACACAGTGAACTAACTACACACAGTGAACTAACTACACACAGTGAACTAACTACACACACACAGAAAACTAACTACACACAGTGAACCAACTACACACACACTGAACCAACTACACACAGTGAACCAACTACACCACACACAGTGAACTAACTACACACAGTGAACCAACTAACACACACACAGTGAACTAACTACACACAGTGAACTAACTACACACACACAGTGAACCAACTACACACACACAGTGAACCAACTACACACAGTGAACTAACTACACACAGTGAACTAACTACACACAGTGAACCAACTACACACAGTGAACTAACTACACACACACAGTGAACCAACTACACACACAGTGAACGAACTACACACACACAGTGAACTAACTACACACAGTGAACTAACTACACACACACAGTGAACCAACTACACACACACAGTGAACCAACTACACACAGTGAACTAACTACACACAGTGAACCAACTACACACACACACAGTGAACTAACTACACACAGTGAACTAACCACACACAGAGAACTAACTACACACACACTGTGAACCAACTACACACACACAGTGAACTAACTACACACAGTGAACTAACTACACACAGTGAACTAACTACACACAGTGAACTACACACACACAGTGAACCAACCACACACAGTGAACTAACTACACACAGTGAACTAACTACACACACACAGTGAACTAACTACACACACACACACAGTGAACTAACCACACACAGTGAACTAACTACACACACACAGTCAACCAACTACACACACACAGTGAACCAACTACACACAGTGAACTAACTACACACAGTGAACTAACTACACACACACAGTGAACCAACTACACACAGTGAACCAACTACACACACTGAACTAACTACACACAGTGAACCAACTACACACACACAGTGAACCAACTACACAACACACAGTGAACTAACTACACACACACAGAGAACCAACTACACACAGTGAACCAACTACACACACACAGTGAACCAACTACACTACACACAGTGAACCAACCACACTACACACAGTGAACTAACTACACACACACAGTGAACCAACTACACACAGTGAACTAACTACACACACAGTGAACTAACTACACACACACAGTGAACCAACTACACACACACAGTGAACCAACTACACACAGTGAACTAACTACACACAGTGAACTAACTACACACAGTGAACTAACTACACACAGTGAACTAACTACACACAGTGAACCAACTACACACACTGAACTAACTACACACACACTGTGAACCAACTACACACACACAGTGAACCAACTACACACAGTGAACTAACTACACACAGTGAACTAACTACACACACACAGTGAACTAACTACACACACACACACAGTGAACTAACTACACACAGTGAACTAACTACACACACACAGTGAACCAACTACACACAGTGAACTAACTACACACAGTGAACCAACTACACACACACACAGTGAACTAACTACACACAGTGAACTAACTACACACACAGTGAACTAACTACACACACACTGTGAACCAACTACACACACACAGTGAACTAACTACACACAGTGAACCAACTACACACAGTGAACTAACTACACACAGTGAACTAACTACACACAGTGAACCAACTACACACAGTGAACCAACTACACACAGTGAACCAACTACACACACACAGTGAACTAACTACACACACACACACAGTGAACTAACCACACACAGTGAACTAACTACACACACACAGTGAACCAACCACACACACACAGTGAACCAACTACACACAGTGAACTAACTACACACAGTGAACTAACTACACACACACAACTAACTACACACACACAGTGAACTAACTACACACAGTGAACCAACCACACTACACACAGTGAACCAACTACACTACACACAGTGAACCAACTACACTACACACAGTGAACTAACTACACACAGTGAACTAACTACACACAGTGAACTAACTACACACAGTGAACCAACTACACACAGTGAACCAACTACACACACACAGTGAACTAACTACACACACTCAACTAACTACCCACACACAGTGAACCAACTACACACACACAGTGAACCAACTACACACAGTGAACTACCTACACACAGTGAACCAACTACACACAGTCAACTAACTACACACAGTCAACTAACTACACACAGTGAACCAACTACACACACACAGTGAACCAACTACACACAGTGAACTAACTACACACAGTGAACTAACCACACACAGTGAACTAACTACACACAGTGAACCAACTACACACAGTGAACTAACTACACACACACAGTGAACCAACTACACACAGTGAACTAACTACACACACACAGTGAACCAACTACACACACACAGTGAACCAACTACACACACAGTGAACTAACTACACACAGTAAACTAACTACACACAGTGAACTAACTAAACACACACAGAGAACCAACTACACACAGTGAACTAACTACACACACACAGTGAACCAACTACACACACACAGTGAACCAACTACACACAGTGAACTAACTACACACACACAGTGAACCAACTACACACAGTGAACTAACTACACACACACAGTGAACTAACTACACACACACAGTGAACTAACTACACACACAGTGAACTAAATACACACAGTGAACTAACTACACACAGTGAACAAATACACACAGTGAACTAACTACACACACACAGTGAACTAACTACACACACACACTGAACTAACTACACACACAGTGAACTAACTACACACAGTGAACTAACTACACACACACAGTGAACCAACTACACACACACACAGTGAACTAACTACACACACTCAACTAACTACCCACACACAGTGAACCAACTACACACAGTGAACTAACTACACACAGTGAACTAACTACACACACACAGTGAACCAACTACACACAGCGAACTAACCACACACAGTGAACTAACCACACACAGTGAACCAACTACACTACACACAGTGAACTAAATAAACACACACAGTGAACTAACTACACACACACTGAACCAACTACACACACACTGAACCAACTACACACAGTGAACTAACTACACACAGTCAACTAACTACACACACACAGTGAACCAACTACACACAGTGAACTAACTACACACAGTGAACTAACTACACACACACAGTGAACCAACTACACACACACAGTGAACCAACTACACACAGTAAACCAACTACACACAGTGAACCAACCACACTACACACAGTGAACTAACTAACTACACACAGTGAACAAACTACACACAGAGAACTAACTACACACAGTGAACCAACTACACACAGTGAACCAACTACACACAGTGAACCAACTACACACAGTGAACCAACTACACTACACACAGTGAACGAACTACACACACACAGTGAACTAACTACACACAGTGAACTAACTACACACACACAGTGAACCAACTACACACACACAGTGAACCAACTACACACAGTGAACTAACTACACACAGTGAACTAACTACACACAGTGAACTAACTACACACAGTGAACTAACTACACACAGTGAACCAACTACACACAGTGAACTAACTACACACACAGTGAACCAACTACACACACACAGTGAACCAACTACACACAGTGAACTAACTACACACAGTGAACCAACTACACACAGTGAACTAACTACACACAGTGAACTAACTACACACACACTGTGAACCAACTACACACAGTGAACTAACTACACACACAGTGAACTAACTACACACACACAGTGAACAAACTACACACAGTGAACTAACTACACACACAGTGAACTAACTACACACAGTGAACTAACTACACACAGTGAACTAACTACACACAGACACAGTGAACTACACACACACTGTGAACCAACTACACACACACAGTGAACTAACTACACACAGTGAACTAACTAGACACAGTGAACTAACTACACACACACAGTGAACCAACTACACACAGTGAACTAACTACACACACACTGTGAACCAACTACACACACACAGTGAACCAACTACATACAGTGAACTAACTACACACAGTGAACTAACTACACACAGTGAACTAACTACACTACACACAGTGAACTAACTACACACACACAGTGAACTAACTACACACAGTGAACTAACTACACACACAGTGAACTAACTACACACACACTGTGAACCAACTACACACACACAGTGAACAAACTACACACAGTGAACTAACTACACTACACACAGTGAACTAACTACACTACACACAGTGAACTAACTACACACAGTGAACCAACTACACACAGTGAACTAACTACACACAGTGAACCAACTACACTACACACAGTGAACTAACTACACACAGTGAACCAACTACACTACACACAGTGAACTAACTACACACAGTGAACCAACTACACTACACACAGTGAACTAACTACACACAGTGAACTAACTACACACAGTGAACCAACTACACACAGTGAACTAACTACACACAGTGAACCAACTACACTACACAAAGTGAACTAACTACACACAGTGAAATAACTACACTACACACAGTGAACTAACTACACACAGTGAACCAACTACACACACACTGAACCAACTACACACAGTGAACTAACTACACACACAGTGAACTAACTACACTACACACAGTGAACTAACTACACTACACACAGTGAACTAACTACACACAGTGAACTAACTACACTACACACAGTGAACTAACTACACTACACACAGTGAACTAACTACACACAGTGAACTAACTACACACAGTGAACTAACTACACACAGTGAACCAACTACACTACACACAGTGAACTAACTACACTACACACAGTGAACTAACTACACACAGTGAACTAACTACACACAGTGAACTAACTACACTACACACAGTGAACTAACTACACACAGTGAACTAACTACACACAGTGAACTAACTACACACACAGTGAACTAACTACACACAGTGAACCAACTACACACAGTGAACCAACTACACTACACACAGTGAACTAACTACACTACACACAGTGAACTAACTACACACAGTGAACCAACTACACTACACACAGTGAACTAACTACACACAGTGAACCAACTACACTACACACAGTGAACTAACTACACTACACACAGTGAACTAACTACACACAGTGAACCAACTACACTACACACAGTGAACTAACTACACTACACACAGTGAACTAACTACACACAATGAACCAACTACACTACACACAGTGAACCAACTACACTACACACAGTGAACTAACTACACACAGTGAACCAACTACACTACACACAGTGAACTAACTACACACACTGAACCAACTACACACAGTGAACTAACTACACACACACAGAACTAACTACACACACACACTGAACTAACTACACACACACACTGAACTAACTACACACACAATGAACTAACTACACACAGTGAACTAACTAACTACACACAGTGAACTAACTACACACACGAACCACTACACACAGTGAACTAACTACACACAGTGAACTAACTACACTACACACAGTGAACCAACTACACTACACACAGTGAACCAACTACACACAGTGAACTAACTACACACAGTGAACCAACTACACTACACACAGTGAACCAACTACACACAGTGAACCAACTACACACAGTGAACTAACTACACACAGTGAACCAACTACACTACACACAGTGAACCAACCACACACACACACTGAACTAACTACACACAGTGAACCAACTACACACAGTGAACTAACTACACACAGTGAACCAACTACACTACACACAGTGAACTAACTACACTACACACAGTGAACTAACTACACACAGTGAACCAACTACACACACACAGTGAACCAACTACACACAGTGAACCAACTACACACAGTGAACCAACTACACACAGTGAACCAACTACACTACACACAGTGAACTAACTACACTACACACAGTGAACTAACTACACACAGTGAACCAACTACACTACACACAGTGAACTAACTACACTACACACAGTGAACCAACTACACACACACTGAACCAACTACACACAGTGAACCAACTACACACAGTGAACTAACTACACTACACACAGTGAACTAACTACACACAGTGAACCAACTACACTACACACAGTGAACTAACTACACTACACACAGTGAACACACACACACAGTGAACTAAATACACACAGAGAACTAACTACACCCAGTGAACTAACTACACACAGTGAACTAACTACACACAGTGAACTAACCACACTACTCACAGTGAACCAACACACACAGTAAACTAACTACACACACACAGTGAACAAACTACACACACAGTGAACTAACCACACACAGTGAACCAACCACACACACACAGTGAACTAACTACACTACACACAGTGAACTAACTACACACAGTGAACCAACTACACACACACTGAACCAACTACACACTGTGAACTAACTACACACACACTGAACCAACTACACACAGTGAACTAACTACACACAGTGAACTAACTACACTACACACAGTGAACCAACTACACACAGTGAACTAACTACACACAGTGAACTAACTACACTACACACAGTGAACCAACTACACACAGTGAACTAACTACACTACACACAGTGAACCAACTACACACAGTGAACTAACTACACTACACACAGTGAACTAACTACACACAGTGAACTAACTACACACAGTGAACTAACTACACACACACAGTGAACCAACTACACACACACAGTGAACCAACTACACACAGTGAACTAACTACACACAGTGAACCAACTACACTACACACAGTGAACCAACTACACACAGTGAACCAACTACACACAGTGAACCAACTACACACAGTGAACCAACTACACTACACACAGTGAACTAACTACACTACACACAGTGAACCAACTACACACAGTGAACTAACTACACTACACACAGTGAACCAACTACACACAGTGAACTAACTACACACAGTGAACTAACTACACTACACACAGTGAACCAACTACACACAGTGAACTAACTACACACAGTGAACTAACTACACACAGTGAACCAACTACACACAGTGAACTAACTACACACACACTGAACTTTCTACACACACAGTGAACCAACTACACACAGAGAACTAACTACACACAGTGAACTAACACACTACACACAGTGAACCAACTACACACAGTGAACCAACTACACTACACACAGTGAACCAACTACACACAGTGAACTAACTACACTACACACAGTGAACCAACTACACACAGTGAACTAACTACACACAGTGAACTAACTACACACAGTGAACCAACTACACACAGTGAACTAACTACACACAGTGAACCAACTACACTACACACAGTGAACCAACTACACACAGTGAACCAACTACACTACACACAGTGAACTAACTACACTACACACAGTGAACCAACTACACACAGTGAACTAACTACACACAGTGAACTAACTACACTACACACAGTGAACCAACTACACACAGTGAACTAACTACACTACACACAGTGAACCAACTACACACAGTGAACCAACTACACACAGTGAACTAACTACACACACAGTGAAACAACTACACACACAGTGAACCAACTACACACAGTGAACTAACTACACACAGTGAACCAACTACACTACACACAGTGAACCAACTACACTACACACAGTGAACCAACTACACACAGTGAAACAACTACACTACACACAGTGAACCAACTACACACAGTGAACCAACTACACACAGAGAACTAACTACACACACACAGTGAACTAACTACACACACACACACAGTGAACTAACTACACACAGTGAACTAACTACACACAGTGAACTAACTACACACAGTGAACTAACTACACACAGTGAACTAACTACACACAGTGAACTAACTACACACAGTGAACTAACTACACACACACTGAACCAACTACACACACACTGAACCAACTACACACTGTGAACTAACTACACACACACTGAACCAACTACACACAGTGAACCAACTACACACAGTGAACTAACTACACACACAGTGAACTAACTACACACAGTGAACCAACTACACTACACACAGTGAACTAACTACACACACTGAACCAACTACACACAGTGAACTAACTACACACACTGAACCAACTACACACACTGAACCAACTACACACACAGTGAACTAACTACACACAGTGAACTAACTACACACACACAGAGAACCAACTACACACAGTGAACTAACTACACACACAGTGAACTAACTACACACAGTGAACTAACTACACACACAGTGAACTAACTACACACACACAGTGAACTAACTACACACACACACTGAACTAACTACACACACAGTGAACTAACTACACACAGTGAACTAACTACACACACACAGTGAACTAACTACACACAGTGAACTAACTACACACAGTGAACTAACCACACACACACTACAAAAGACTTCCCAAAGCAACGTTTGATTGAATGCAACAAAACATCAACTAGACCTCAAATAAACCTCAACTAAACCTCAACTAGACCTCAACTAGACCTCAACTAAACCTCATCGAAACCTCAGCGAAACCACAACTAGACCTCAAATAAACCTGAGTAGACATCAAATAAACCTCAACTAAACTTCAATTAAAACTCAACGAAACCTCAACTAGACCTAAACTAGACCTCAAATAAACCTCAACTAGACTTCAAATAAACCTCAACTAGACTTCAAATAAACCTCAACTAGACTTCAAATAAACCTCAAATAAACCTCAACTAGACCTTGACTAGACCTCAACAAGACCTCTGTAGCGTTTGGAAATAACTTAGTTATTTTAACTACACCCTCTTCAGATAAATATTGGAAGCTTATTTTTGGATTATAATGAAAAGTGATAAACTGTCATTTAACCCTGATAATAGCTAATATTTATTGAAGGTATGTTTAGGTTCTTTGAAAAGAGTACAGTGAATTGAATACCTTATTAACCAGAAGAGCTGCAGTGTTTGAATGCATTTAATGCTGAATGAGACAGCTGAAATTGCTGAAAACCAGCTGAATGAAGTTCAAATGAGCTGAACATAAGCTAAACTTTAAGTATTTGCTGAAAATTTTAAATTGTTGAAGTTTAATGTTGCTTAAAGTTGTTAAACTTGAATAAATTTGTTAAATATCTGAACTGTTGAAATGCCATTGTACCAAATTGCTGAAAAAGTGTAATTTAGCTGAAAAGATTGCTTAAAGTTGTGAAAAAAGCTAAAGAACAGTGTAAAAGCTTCATCTAAGCTGAAATTTGTAAATACAGCTAAATCAGTGAAAGACAGACTGAAAAACATCTAAATAAAAGTTAAAGTTGGCAATGATAAAACCTCTAAAATGGTTGAAACCTGCATCTGAAGTTTCAACTAAGCTAAACTATGAAATGACAGTAAAATCAAACAGGGCTAGGTAGAGACTAAACAGTTAAACCTGGCTGGAACCTGATTTAATCAAGATGAACTTAAGCTGAAATGACGTTGAAATGTCATAAAAAGCAGAATCTTTTATTAAAAGTTGAAGTTTAAGCAGAAATGTTAAGTTTAAGCAGAAATGTTTTAAATAATTTATTGAAAGAGTTTATCTCAAGCTAAATTACAGCTGAAGTTCCAACATTAGCAGAAATATTTTAAATATTTGAAATTTAGGGAAGCTTAGTTTAATTTCAGTTCAAGATTTTAAAATACCTGATTTGTAGAAATTTACAGGTTGGAAATTGTTTTTAAAAGTCAAAGTTTGCTGAAAAGATTGCATAAGACTGCTAAAATTGCTAACAACAGAGCTTAAGTGTGTAAATAAAGTTAAATCAGTGAAGGACAAAGTGAGACATAGCTAAATGTCAAGTTTACATTGGATAAAAATGGCAAAATCCTCTGAAAATGTCTAAAGACCAGAGCTAATGTTTAATCTAAGCTAACTGTGACATGAAATTTTAATCAGTGAGAGAGAATACCATACCATACATTTTTCTTCCATACCAAGAACAACTGGATGAAAAGTTTAAGATTTCAAGGTGTAAGTCTCTCCAATCAGGAAGCTGTCAAACCTTAAAAAGTGGAGGCAGATTCAATCATTTAATATGGTTGTGTGGCGCGATAGCTGTTGATTTGCAATGTGATCAGAAAAAGATGGTCCAAGATTCCAACATGGTTCCTCAATATTTTTGAGTCAAAAGTCTCCCGATGATTTTAAAACAAGAATGAAGTTCCTATGTCAAAGTGTGTCAACACACAGGCTCTCAAACATTAGTACGTTTTAGCAGAAATTCTATGGTTTAAACCCTGTCAACGATTTTGGACGTAGTTTTTTGTGAATAACTTCCCCATAGTTTATCAGAACGCTATGAAACTTTCAACCAGACATCACAGGAAGAAGCCGGTTGATTTGATATATAATTTGTCTGGGTTCAAGCTCCCAGTCACATTGAAAAATGTGCAAAAACTCAATTTCAAGCTAACGAGTTAGCATTAGCATGCTAATATGCTAATGGTTGGGGTGACTTGTTGCCATGCTAAAAATGTCATCATTAGCATGTTAACATGCAAAAGCTACCTTTAATATGTTTACATGCCAATGCTAATTTTAGCATTAGCATACCTGGTTCAGGTTTTAGTTCTGTCCTTATTCCTGTTCCAGATTTCTGTTCTGGTTCAGGTTTTAGATCAGGTCCTGGCCCTCATCCTGTCCCAAGTCCTAGATTTGGTCCAAATCTTTGTTTGGACTCTTGTTCATGTCCAGGTGGTGGGTCTGGACCCAGTTCTAGTCCTGGTCCTGGGTCTGGACCTAGTTCTGTTATTGGTCCAGATCCTGGGTCTGATGTGTTCCTGGTTCTGTTTCTGGCCTAAGTCCTGGGTCCAGTCCCTGGAGCTGGTTGTGGTCCTGGTTCTTGTCTAGATCTTGTGTCAGGTCCTGGTCTTGGTTCTGGTTCTGGATCTGGCTAAGGTCCTGGGCTTAGACCCAGTCCTGGTTCAGGTTTTTGGTTCTGGTCCTGGATCTGGCCAAGGTTCTGGGTTAGGACCCATTTCTGCTTCTAGTCCTGGTTCTAGACTTGGTTTTACAGTACTGGTTCTGTGTATGATCAGGTCCTGGGCATGGACCCAGTTTTAGTCCTGTTCCAGGTTGAAGTCCAGGTTCTGGTCCTGGTCCTGGATGTTGTTGTGGCTCTGGTCCCTACTCTGATCCTGGTCCTGGTCCAGGTCCTGGATGTTGTTGTGGCTCTGGTCCCTGCTCTGATCCTGGTCCTGGTCCAGGTCCTGGATGTTGTTGTGGCTCTGGTCCCTACTCTGATCCTGGTCCAGGTCCTGGATGTTGTTGTGGCTCTGGTCCCTGCTCTGATCCTGGTCCTGGTCCAGGTCCTGGATGTTGTTGTGGCTCTGATCCTGGTCCTGGTCCAGGTCCTGGATGTTGTTGTGGCTCTGGTCCCTACTCTGATCCTGGATCAGGTCCTGGATGTTGTTGTGGCTCTGGTCCCTACTCTGATCCTGGTCCTGGATCAGTCATTTCCAGTTCAAACCAGTGGAACTCTGTCCCTTTGATCTGTTCAGTGTTTAGAAAGGCTAACGAGCTGATGATGATGATGTGATGAAGATGATGGACACCTGTGACACTGTTAAAATACAGCAGGAAAAGGCAAGTTGTAGGGCTCGAACAAATCACTGTCTTTAGGAAACCGTTTCACCAATTTAAAAAATTTTAAATCCGTGAGTGACAGCAGGCTTTGGAGATGTTAAGTCTCAATTTTTGTACACCTACGTTAATATTTGAAGGAGATATGGCGATAGAAAAACCATGTTTCGTTCAGAAACTTCTAGAAATCTCATGAGGCATTTAACATAGGAAAGAGACCGAAAATGAGCTGACTTCTCCTGGCTTTGAGGTGATTTATGAACGAGCCATACTACCTATGGCCCAAACAAGCAGATATTCTGAAAGTAGACAAAAATCCTTACATTTTAATGTATAATTTGTTGATGTTCTTTAAACTGAGTGAGAGTCGTTACAGTTTGAAAGAAAGATTTCTCCTAATCCAAAATGTGCTTTAGAGGGCGGTGATGACATCACTAGAGTGGGAGAGACGTTTGAGATTCACGATCCACCTCCGAACAAAGTTGTCCTGCTCCCACAGTTTTCACAGCACATGTATGAATTATACCTCTCTGATTAGAGATTTTTGTTAGCTTTCAGAAAGTGTAACTCTGATGTCTGTGTGACTTACGGTTCTCTCACAAATCAACCTAGTTGGCGCAGAACCTGCCTTTCTGCTCCAATCTTTTTCATTATATTTTAATGATTTTTTGTCTGATGTCTGAAATGTTCCTCAAGTTTAACTCGTCATTTCTCAGGATTGGTAAAAGATATCAAAAAGCTTAATCAGACGGTAATAGTTGAATGTCTTGAGAGTTGTTTAAAAGCTGAATGAAGTTTCTAGGTTGAAGTATGCTGAAGTAGTTAAACTTGGAAAAAGAGTGGAATTATTAGAAAAATTTGAAGTATTTCAATGGGCTGCAAAAAAAGGTGAATAATTTGAAAAGTTTAAAAGATATCAATAAGAAAAGTCATAGCAGGCATGTCCTGAACGATTTGAGGTATAATTTGTTGAAATCGGTCGAAAATTGCAGAAGAAGAAGCGAGCCAAAGATCGTACAAGAGGAACTCAATAGTTTGAATGCATTGACATGCATTCAAACCAATAATGTGAAGTTGAGACCAGATAAGGATTGAACAACCATTTAATTTGAAAAACCTAAGAACACAGACAGATAAGACAGTTTGAAAGGTTGATGTAAACACAATTAATATTCTTAAACATGTTGAGGATGTTAAAGAGTTTTAATTGTGAGTTTTATTGGACCGTAGCATATGTTTTAATGACTAAGGAAGTTAGTTAATTTAGTAAACCTAGTTGGGACTTTAAGAGTCAATTTAGGGCTAATTTGAGTTTGGAATGGGATTTAGTTTTGGCTTAATTTAGTTTGGAAGAATTAAGCTTTATCAAAGCAAGGCCTCTCGATCAGAAAGGGGTTTCTTACTGAGTTGCAGGTCTCGTGGGTCCAGCAGGGTGAGGGGCCTCTGGCAGAGGTGGAGCAGGTCCCCGGATGAAGGCCCAGTTCCCAGAGGAGGCTGTTTCAGCTGGTTCACATGGGAATCGTCTGATGGTCCTGAGATCCGTGCGACAGCAAGGGAGGTCACCCTCTGCACGGTGAAGTCATTCCGGATCAGTTCCCGTAGTGAGGGAGAGACTGAGAGGCCTTGTTCAAAGCTGATGAAGGTTCAGCTAAGACTCTGAAGGATAGCAGCTCAGGCTGCATTCAGGCTGTAGCACAGACTGATTCGTACCGGACTGAATACCGGAACCTCAAAAAACCTCAACTAGACCTCAAATAAACCTCAAATAAACCTCAACTAGACCTCAACTAAACCTCAAATAAACCTAAAATAAACCTCAACTAGACCTCAAATAAACCTCAACTAAACCTGAAAATAAACCTCAACTAGACCTCAAATAAACCTCAAATAAACCTCAACTAGACCTCAACTAAACCTCAACTAAACCTGAAAATAAACCTCAACTAGACCTCAAATAAACCTCAAATAAACCTCAACTTGACCTCAAATAAACCTCAAATAAACCTCAACTTGACCTCAAATAAACCTCAACTAGACCTCAAATAAACCTCAACTAGACCTCAAATAAACCTCAAATAAACCTCAAATAAACCTCAACTAGACCTCAAATAAACCTCAACTAAACCTGAAAATAAACCTCAACTAGACCTCAAATAAACCTCAAATAAACCTCAAATAAACCTCAACTAGACCTCAAATAAACCTCAACTAGACCTCAAATAGACCTCAAATAGACCTCAACTAGACCTCAAATAGACCTCAACTAGACCTCAAATAAACCTCAACTAGACCTCAAATAAACCTCAACTAGACCTCAACTAAACCTCAACTAGACCTCAACTAAACCTCAACTAGACCTCAACTAAACCTCAACTAGACCTCAACTAAACCTCAACTAGACCTCAACTAAACCTAAACTAGACCTCAACTAGACCTCAACTAAACCTAAACTAGACCTCAAATAAACCTCAACTAGACCTCAACTAGACCTCAACTAAACCTCAACTAAACCTCAACTAGACCTCAACTAGACCTCAACTAGACCTCAACTAAACCTCAAGTAAACCTCAACTAAACCTCAACTAAACCTCAACTAAACCTCAACTAGACCTCAACTAGACCTCAACTAGACCTCAACTAGACCTCAACTAGACCTCAACTAGACCTAAACTAAACCTCAAATAGACCTCAACTAGACCTCAAATAAACCTCAACTAAACCTCAAATAAACCTCAACTAGACCTCAAATAGACCTCAAATAAACCTCAACTAGACCTCAAATAAACCTCAACTAGACCTCAAATAAACCTCAACTAGACCTCAACTAAACCTAAAATAAACCTCAACTAGACCTCAAATAAACCTCAAATAAACCTCAAATAAACCTCAAATAAACCTCAACTAGACCTTGACTAGACCTCAAATAAACCTCAACAAGACCTCAAAGAAACCTCAACTAAACCTCAACACAACCTCAACTAGACCTCAACACAACCTCAACACAACCTCAACTAGACCTCGACTAGAACTCAAATAAACCTCAACAAGACCTCAAAGAAACCTCAACTAAACCTCAACTAGACCTCAACACAACCTCAACTAAACCTCAACACAACCTCAACTAGACCTCAACGCAACCTCAACTAGACCTCGACTAGAACTCAAAGAAACCTCAACGAAGCCTCAACGAAACATCAACGAAACCTCTGTTACAAACCATGCTTTTGTTTTTAATAAGGAGATGAGTCTTGAGAAGTGGGTTCCAATATTTATTTATTGACCCAAAAGTTAAGTAAAGGAATAACAAAAATCGCCCCAGGGCCGGTAGAACTAACACAAAATACTAAACACAAACCCTGGGTGATCAAACCAAATAATAACCCGAAAGCATGCCAGCAGGGGGAGGGAGAAGACTAACACAAATACCTATTATTAATTACTAAATGAAAACTCCACCGTCCATCGTCTCTGCTTTTTGCAGATGATGTGGTCCTCCTAGCTTCATCGAGCTCTGACCTATAGCTCTTGCTGGGGAGGTTCGCAGCTGAGTGTGAAGCGGCTGGGATGAGGATCAGCACCTTCAAGTCTGAGGCCATGGTTCTCGGTCGGAAAAGGGTGGATTGCCAACTCCAGGTCGGGAGAGAGATCCTGCCTCAAGTGGAGGAGTTCAAGTATCTCGGGGTCTTGTTCACGAGTGAGGGAAGGAGGGAGCGGGAGATCGACAGGCGGATTGGGGCAGCGTCTGCAGTGATGCGGACGCTGAACCGGTCTGTTGTGGTGAAGAAGGAGCTGAGCCGGAAAGCAAGGCTCTCGATTTACCGGTCGATCTACCTCCCAATCCTCACCTGGTCATGAGCTTTGGGTAATGACCGAAAGAACGAGGTCGCGGATACAAGCGGCCGAAATGAGTTTTCTCCGCAGGGTGGCCGGGCTCAGCCTTAGGGATAGGGTGAGGAGCTCGAACATCCGGGAGAGACTCGGAGTAGAGCCGCTGCTCCTCCATGTCGAAAGGAGCCAGTTGAGGTGGTTTGGGCATCTTGTTAGGATGTCCCCTGGACGCCTCCCCAGGGAGGTGTTTCAGGCATGTCCTGCCGGCAGGAGGCCCCCGGGTCGACCCAGGACACGCTGGAGAAAATATATCTCTGGTTTGGCCCTGGAGCGCCTTGGGATCCTGCCGGAGGAGCTGGTAGAAGTGGCTGGGGAGAAGACTGTCTGGAACTCCCTAATTGGGATGCTGCCCCCGCGACCCGGACCCGGATAAGCGGAAGAAGACGAGACGAGACGAAACTCCACCGATGAAAAGAAACATAGGATCGACCTCCCCCTGATCTGGCAAAGAAAAGAGAAAGAACATGTTATTTACAGTTATTATTTACAAGTTATTTACACTCACTATTTACTAAGCCCTAAGTGAATGTGAGCTTCAAACAAAATCAAAACTTATAAATCCTTAACTTACAAAGAGTGCTTTAAATCAGCACTCTGAGCCATAATTAACATGAGGCTCCAAGATAAAGAAAAAAACAACTCAGGCTGTTTAAACAAAACTTAGCTTTTTAACTATTTAGCTCTGAGGACTACAACAATGAATTTGTCAGTTCCAATTTCAACCACAGTCAAAGACAATATAACCTGAGGAGCTAGGTTGGAGACTACCCACAGATTCAGAGTAGCTCCTTGAGCCACGGTGTTTCCTCTGCTTTATACTGTTCCTGGCTTGGGACTTTGATTAGCCAAACAAGCTGCAGCTGGAGACTAGAGGAGCAAAACGGCGCGCTGTGATGAGGTCATCAGGAATGACAGGTCTGTTTCCGGGGCAACTGGGGAGTGTCTGAGAGTCAGTCCAATCCGACACCTTCTTTCAGCTCCTCTCCCACAGCAACAGGCAGTTTTCGGGTAGACTGCAGGCTCCAGGCAAACAGAACAGGAAAACAAAACAAAAACACGGCAACTGTTCCACAGGGGTTGTGGAACCTAATCCTCAACTACACCTCAAATAAACCTCAACTAAACCTCAAATAAACCTCAACTACACCTCAACTAGACCTCAAATAAACCTCAACAAGACCTCAAATAAACCTCAACGAAACCTCAACTAGACCTCAAATAAACCTCAACTAGACCTCAACGAAACCTCAACTAGACCTCAAATAAACCTCAACTAGACATTGACTAGACCTCAAATAAACCTCAACAAGACCTCAAATAAACCTCAACAAGACCTCAAATAAACCTCAACAAGACCTCAAATAAACCTCAACAAGACCTCAAATAAACCTCAACTACACCTCAACTAGACCTCAAATAAACCTCAACTAGACCTCAAATAAACCTCAAATAAACCTCAACAATACCTCGAATAGACCTCAAATAAACCTCAACTAGACATTGACTAGACCTCAAATAAACCTCAACAAGACCTCAAATAAACCTCAACAAGACCTCAAATAAACCTCAACGAAACCTCAACTAGACCTCAAATAAACCTCAACTAGACCTCAACGAAACCTCAACTAGACCTCAAATAAACCTCAACTAGACATTGACTAGACCTCAAATAAACCTCAACAAGACCTCAAATAAACCTCAACAAGACCTCAAATAAACCTCAACAAGACCTCAAATAAACCTCAACAAGACCTCAAATAAACCTCAACAAGACCTCAAATAAACCTCAACTAGAGCTCAAATAAACCTCAAATAATCCTCAACTAAACCTCAATTAAAACTCAACTAGACCTCAACAAAACCTCAACTAGACCTCAACAAAACCTCAACTAGACCTCAACAAAACCTCAACTAGACCTCAACGAAACCTCAACTAAATGTGTCAGGATGATCAGTCAGTGGCTGCTGCCTAAATAACACAGCTGCAGAGTCCCACTGATTGCAATCAGTGACCAGGTGCATTATAAAGGCCCAGTCAGTTCAGAGGAGCAAGATTGCTGACTGGGTTTTCCTATGTTTTATTGACTGTTTTCCCACAGTCTGACCGGGAAACAGGTCATCAACGGCGCTGGCTGGGGAGGGCGTGGTCGCCCCAGCGACAGCGGTGCAGCTGCAGCAACAGCTGATAGACATCTGCCTCAGAGGCTGGAACTGTCATGGCCGCTCCATCGGGTATGGCGGCCAGCACCCGGACCAGACCGGAGGTCTGACCCTACCCGGAAAAGCAGTGGAACCACCCTAAAGGACGGATGAGGACGCTTCCACACACTATGGGGGTGTGGTGGTTCAGCCTGCACCGCTCCCTGGGCTGGGAGAGAGGGAGCACAGGACTGGCGATGGCCCAGAAAAAGGACAGACTTTGTAGCACCCCCAAGAAACTCCTCCAATGGGAGCGATTTAATATTGGCAACCATGTTGCTGATTTTAATGATTTTAACTTTGTGTTTCTGTTTGCGGCAGTGGGGCTTCCAGTGGGAGTGGACTCCTGCAGCAGTGGCTGTCGTGGTTTCCTGTCTGTCTGGTCATAGTTTAGTTTTGTCCTTGCTCTTTGTTCAGTCATTTTCTGTTTAGTTTACTCAGGTTTCTTTGTCTTTAGTCTAGTCCCCTGTTTTCAGTTATAGATAGTCTTCTGGTGTTTTGTTTTCTTCTGTTTAGTTTTCTATGTTCATAGTTTGTTTCCTGCATTTAGTGTCCTGTGTTTAGTCTTAGTTTATCAGGTCTTGTCCCTCCTCTGCACCATCGGGTCTGGCTTCCTGCCGTTCATGACAGTGGCACCTCCTTCGTGTGGTTTGTGGTGTCATCGTCTGGTTTGTCACACTGTGTTTGTGTGTTGCACGAGTGATCCGGTGGAGGTGCCGCTGTTTCAGCTGGCCCTGGCCTGCTGGTAAGACCCCGCTGCAGTAGGTTTAATTCAGGTTTTAGCTTAGTTTTAACTCATTTTAATTCACTTTTAGTTTGCTGTTTTAATTGTTTTACTAAAGGTTTTAATTAGGTTTTTATGTTAAATCTGTTTTCATGGATGGGACCACGGCTCTCTGCTTCTTGGGCACAAATGGACCTGTGTCTTTTAAACTGGTTTTAAAGTACTTCCTGGGGTAAAATTCCCCAAGTGGATTGTTTTTAATGTGATCATAACTCTTCATGCCACATAAACCTCCAACTAGACTTTGAATAAACCCCAATTAAATCTAATCGATACCTTAACAAAACTTCAACTCTCATCAAAAGCTCAACTAAACTTTAACAACTTTTAGCAGAAACGGGAGCAGGCTGCGCGACCAGCCCAGTCTGGATGGCCAGTTAGGCGTGATGTCTGGGGGGAGGCGGAGTGTCTGGGAGCACGGACTGCAGCGTGAATCCCGGTTGATCCAGATACACCTCTTTCCCCAGGACCCAGGTCCATCTGCAGACTTATGCACGTATTATTGGTGGGGATGCAGCACTACGTGTTTCTGCACCTTTGGATTGAATTATTGGTGGCAATATGCCAGATCTACACCCATGTTGTAACCAGCCCAGTCTTTATCCTGATCCAGCAGTACTCCTTTAGCTTAGCGTAAAACACTGTAAGTGAATGATAACAACTAGCATTGTGAGAAAACAGTCCTTAAAACTCACTCGGTAGTGATACTAATTCTGACTAGTGACCTCAATAAACATATCGACTGTAAGTGAAAATAAAAAGTAACACATAGGAATTACAGGAACTATTTTAGACTGAGGACTACTTTGACACAGAACAGCTGTCTTTGGGGCGACTGCGTCATATCCTTGCACCTTTCAGCCTTTCAGAATTGATGTCTGAATGCCAAAAACAAGCCTTACAGATTTACTATCACAGGTGGGGCGCTAGCTGCTGCTATAATGCTCCACCTGATGGATATTCTTTAACATAATCTTTATTAAAACTGTTTTTTGGTTTCATTTGAATCCCAACAGACACAGAGACGGAAATGGAGGGGAAGGATACAGAAGGAGAGGTGGGGGAGAAAGTTAACGGAGAAAGAGAAGAGTACAGGAGGTAGGAGAAATCTGCTTCTAGACCTGCAAAGAGAGAACAAACAAAACAGAGGGCAAATCCACTGTACCACAGCAACAAACATGTACAACAATTACAATGTCCTCAGAATGTACACGGTTAACTCAAGGTGTGTTCAGTGTCAACCACAGCCCAAGTCAATGTGTCTGAAAACACCTGAGTCCATATGTGTGAACACCTTGTGAGCTTGTAGGTTTCTCCAGTAAAAAGTTTGAGGAGTCATAGACCCCCCCCCCCTCCACGGCAGGCTGAAGACATGGAGGAGACCTGAGCCATAGACATCCGGAGGCCGCTCAGAGTACAGGAACCCCAGGAAGACCACCACAGGAGCAGCTGCAACCCCTCTTCCAGGGGAAACTGTAGAGGATCACTCAGCAGTGCTGTGTCAAAGCCCCGGGGGGCTGAAGCAACAGGCCCACAGGCCCGGCAGATCCAGCCTAGACCCAAAGACCCGAGACTCAAGGGCGACCCGGCTCCGGCAGAGGCCCGACAGGACCAGAAGGCCCAGATCCAGCCAAGCAGCCACCAAGACGCTGCAGGGGTTTTGGTCCATGCGGCACTGCACCTCAGACATGCACCTTCCTCCTGGACCAAAGACCTCAGCCTGTGTGGAGTGGGCCATGAGACAAATTAACGAGCCTCTCCGATCATACCAGCTCGGCTGTGTGACCCTTAAGCTGTTCACTGATCTCAGTCCAGCCTTGAATATATGAGTTATTGTCAGTTTGATCACAGAAACATCGTTAGTTGTTGATATTTTTCCCTCTGACTTTAACTATTTCTTAGACATCGATGGCAGACCTAATAAAAGGGGGTTCAAGGGCCGTATACGGCCCAGAGGTCAGAGGTCACCAAGCCCTGCTCTAGACCCTGCAGCGTTGCTGGTCTCACCACTGTCTTCTACACTTTACTGTTCGTTCAACGAGACAACAGCTGTCCACTGTAGTCGTCTATGAAACAGTGGCGGCCCGCCAATAGGGGGCGCTAGGGCGCCGCCCCACCAGTCTCACAGGAGGAGGAAGAAGATTGGAATTGGGGCGGCATTAGCTCAGTTGGGAGAGTGGCCGGTCTGGTAACCAGAGGGTCACCGGTTCGATCCCCAGCTCTGGCTGGGTTAGATTGTCGTTGTGTCCTTGGGCAAGACACTTCACCCACCTTGCCTGTGTGAATGTGAGTGTGACTGTGTGTGAATGTTGGTGGTGGTCAGAAGGGCCGATGGTCAGAATGGCAGCCTCTCTTCTGTCAGTCTGCCCCAGGGCAGCTGTGGCTACAGACGTCTGTCGTAGTTTACCACCACCGGTGAGAATGACTGTGTGAATGAATGATGCAACTCTGTAAAGCGTCTTTGAGTGACCTAGAAAAGCGCTATATGAAACTGATGCATTATTATTATTATCACAAAATAGTTTTAAAAGAACCCTGAAAATTAAACTAAACGATCTACCCACTATACATACTATTAGCGCTGTGTCTAATCTGCATTGAGCTGTAGTTTTAAACTGTTCTTAACTGTATTTACCAGACAGAAAGGCCGTGTGGTTTACTTCCTGTTTCTTCTGCGCATGTCTCAGGTGCACGAATCTTTACCATAAACCTACAATAGACCTACTCTATAACTGGAGCATGAACACTGGAGTCCCTTCAATAAATGATGTTTTCAAAGAATCCTTCTTGACAGCGTTGTGATAAAGCCTGAGGATTGATTCTTTGTGTCCTGATTTAATCAATCACTGAGTCGTTTTTGGTTTGTTTGTTAGAGTTCAGACCGGGTCCTGCAGGTCTGGTAAGAAGTCTGGTACCGGGTCATTTTGGACCGGTTTGGTTCGAAACAGGTCCGGTACCAGACTGGGTCCCGGTTCAGACCGGGTCCCGGTTCGGACCAGGCTGGTTCAGACTGTCCATGCCTGCATGTACTGAACATTAGTTTATTTCAGTCATGAGTCTAGATACTGTATCTGATGTCATCTGATCTCAGGTCAGCTGGGTTCCATCACCTCTTGCTGCTGAATCTAAGCTGTGTGGCTGTGGAGCTTCAGGGTTTAAAATAAATGCATTTTGTTCCGGATCTGAACCTGGTGCTGCTGAGAACCAGTGTTATCAGCAGAGTGTGTGGCGTCAGTAGAAAGCTTAGTGAATATTAAGTTGTGTTTCTGACCTTGTGTAGGTCAGGTTGTTTTTTTCCCTGAATCTCTTCTTTCTGTTGTGACCACATTGTGGTTGTTTTTTTATTTTTATTTGTATCTGATTATATTGATATTATTCTAAGGTCTCCTGATGAAGACTTTAGGATTTCTTTATTGTTTGATGTGCAGAATTAAGGCTGGTTTATACTTCTCCGACAGCACGTTTGCGCTCACACGTATTGACGGAGACGTTTTTGACTTTTACTTCTCCGTCAGTGTTGTGAAGCAATTCTCCACCAGGACAGCAGAGGGCGTATCACTTTTCTGCAGTAATGCCTCGGTCAGCCAAAGTTTGTTTACTTCAGCTCAGTAATGGCCGACAGAGAGCGAATTCTGATTGTTTGAACAGATTGATCTGGAGGAACAAATGTTGTTAAAAAGAACTAAACAGGAGTGAGGAGACCACAACAGGAGTCTGTTGAATGTCCGTCCGTCCGTTCAGTGAGGACGAGGCAGACGACGAGCGAATATGCAGCTCTTGTTTAACCCTTTAGGGACACTGATAGATTATATAAATGTTCGTACTTTGTCTGCCAGACGTTTCTCGAGCTGATCCATATCTGCTTCGCCGAGATTTTACTATTACTACTCTGTTGATAGCGGCGTGAAGCCGGATATGATCATGAGTTGTTGAGCCGACCAATCAGAGACGTGCGCTCTCCGTCTCGCTCGACGGATGTTTAGAAAAGTGAGCTGTCGTTGCGAGGCTGTCGTAGAGAGCTTGCGTCGACGGATAATGGCGTTGCGTGTCTCCGTACCAACGCAGACGGAGACGTATAAATCAGGCTTTAGACCAGATGAAAACATTTTGCTTCATTCTCTGCTCTAGTGGTGAGATGTGGGTTTTTGTGCATCTGAAAACCGACTTGCAAAAACGAACCTCACCCAAAGAAAATGTCACCAGCTGCCACTGGAACTAAAGGGTTGATCTAACCCCAAACTTCTGTTGCATAAAGTTAAACCAAAAAGAGACGAAAAACCATGAGATCAAACAAAGTCTAGAGGTTTCTAGAACTGATCAAATGACGGATCTCTATTTATCCACCCGGTCAGTATGGTCCTCCCTCTCTGTTTCTCTGTAGGAGCTTCCTGTGGAGGACGTGGAGCTCAGGATGAATAAAGGCATCTAACTCAGATTTACATCATCCCTGTTCTTCTGAGGGTCTGTCCATGGGGACAGTGTGTCCATCAGAAGATGTTTTATCTTTGTGTTTAAGGAGGAGACGCAGAATCTTTACTGTTTGACCTAATCAATGGTTGTTTTTTCCAGATCTTTGTGTTCTGAGGTCGCTCTAAAGTCGCCCGTTTGAAGTGGCTTTTACTACATGACTTCACTGATTAGCGCAGCCTGTAGGACATCCTTTTCTTGGCAGATGGAATTTAATTGGAAGACCGAGACGTGATTACATGAAGAGCAGATTAAATGAGAGGACCCAAACCGTGTTTTACTTCCCGGCATCTGATCATAATCATGGGCTCTGACGATAAAGACAATGACATCACAGGAACGAGCAGGGGACGGCCAATTAACCCTCAGGAGTCGATTCTGGTCGCTTGGGAACATTTTCCTTTTCGTGTTAGCGCTCATGGCAGCGTGACTGTAAGAAAAGATCAATAAAACACTGTGAAAAATGATGATTCCCATCTTCAGTCATTAAGGACAAAAACGTCTGCTTCCAAAAATACTGCTGTGAAAACCATACATTCATATGTTTATCTGCTCAAAACCAACAACCTTCTGGAGGCTCTGAACCCTCTGAAAGGCTCATGAGGAATTCATTTATAATAAAACAAAGTTTGATTTTCTTATCCTTTTTTTTCTTTTTTACAAATGAGTCCTAAACATGTGAAGAAACAGCCACAGTACGAAGTTTCAGCTTTAAAATTTATATAAAATATTTAAAAAAAACCTTCTAAAAATCATAGATATTTTAAAAGTTTTCAGTCAAATAATAAATGATCAGGATTTTAATCCTGATGCTAAAATGAATCATGAAGAAACACATTTAAGGAACTGATACAAGAACTAATAATGCATCAGTTTACAGTCTGGGTGTTTTTAAATATGACCGAATCAATGAATTTAATTAATAATTTAAAAGAATCAGCTGACCTTTATAAGACCCTGATGTTTTTGTAGGGACTAAATGAGAGCAGCTCCGCGCTGCGTCAGGACAGGACGAACGGGGCGAGAACACACACCCCGTTGTGTTCCAGACTGTCAGGATACAGCAGGGTGTGAGTCTGCAGGCCTCCACCTCCAGTTTTTGTGTTCCCACCAACGATCCTTAGACAGAGGTTAATTTGTTCTGACCCGGCCTCTCCAGCTGAGCACTCTCATCTTATCTGAGAGGAGCTGAACTCCAGCTGGAGCTGATGCAGGCTGGAGAACGTTCTCAGGTTATAAATGGCAACATTAGTCACAAAAACGCAGAAAAAAGGAGAGTTTTGAATTCTGAATGAATGACGCTCCTGTACCTTCATCACAGGACAGTCTGCTGCTGACCTCTGCTGGTGGAGGGGCGTTAGTGGGACTGAAACCTTTTAAAAACCTTTATTCTTTTATAAATGCTTCACAGAATGACACCAGTCATCTCTCCTTCTCATACTGGACCCAAAGACAGTCTCACTTTTTATTTTCAGAGTAAATCTCTTGATGTGAGGACATGTTAGTGTCTTAAACCATCACTGGGTCCCACCAGCCTCCTCACTAAGGAGCTGTGACCCAGATCAGTTCAAACCCTTCAACGTATTTAGGCTGTAGATTGAACCTGAGCCAGAACACTAAACTAAAGTTTAACAACCGCCAGGTAGCGGAAACGCCCCTCGACCTCCAATCAGCTGATTTAAACCTAAACTCACTTCATTCAGTTCAGACGTTTAAACGGAATCAACCGTTTTCAGGAACAGACGTGAAATTAACATTTTAAAAATACTTTAAATATGTAGCCTAGGTTAGAACCCCCCCCCCTCACTGATGTGAAGCCCAGACTGTCCTCCACCCACCAGCTCCTCCATCAGACCCCGAGCTGTCTCCAGGCCAGCCTGGAGGTGAACTTCCTCCCTCCAGTCAGTTCTGGATCTCCAGAGACATCCGGTGCATCCTGACCAGATGAGCCGGTTCCTCTCCGTTTGGAGGATCAGCAGGTCTCTGGGTCCGCCCCCTGTCTCTAGGCTAAAGCATGCAGAGGAAACTTGTATTTGAGCTCTTGTTCTGTTGGTCATTACCCAAAGCTCAGGACCAGATGAGTCAGCTCCTTCTTCACCACAACACTCCATCACTGTAGTCCACCTGTCCCAGTCCACCTGTCGACCTCCCTCCTGAACAAGACCCTGAGATATTTAGACTCCTTGAGGTAGGACCTCTCTCCTGACCTGGACCCGACAAGCCCTTTCCCAGTGGAGGACCATGGTCTCAGATCTGGAGGTGCTGATCCTCATCCCAGCTGCTTCACACTCGGCTGTGAACTCCCAGTAACCAGAGAGGTGATCTCCCAAAAGCCAGTTTCAGCATCCAGGAGTCGGACTGCCTACCTCCCACCTTGGTCTGCCGCCCGGCTTCTTCTCACCACTCTTCCATAAACCGATCCTCCCTGAGCTGTAGACCTCTGCAGCTCCTCCAGAGTTCCCATGAGCCTCTGGGCTGTTCGTCTTCCAAACACTTTTCCTTTGATGGATTGACCAGAGCTCTGTGAGCTGTTCAGTCTGGGACCTGACCAGCTTCAAACCTCCTCCCTGACCTGTCTGGTGAGCTCCTCATGGTGTTTGTTCAACAGCAGACCTCTGAAGTCCCACAGAACAACCGGAGTAACAACCAGGCCAGCTGATCAGGTGACCTCTGGTTGTTTTCTTTTAGTTATCAGACTGAATTCAGATAAACGACACACTTTTAGATTTATATTTGTAAAAAACAGCAAGATGGAGCGCTTCTGGGGTGTGGTAGTGATGATGATAATAAAAGAACTAACTCCGGTGCTCTTCAGCGAAGGGATAAGTAAATCTTCAAAAAAAGGGGGAAACTGAGGCACTCAGGAGTGTAGAGTGTAGTGTTTGTGACACTGAAGAAGACTTTGAAAGGAAAGCTGGTGACATGAGTCAGAGATTTAAAACAAGAGGTTATCAACAAGGAACCATACAAAGAGCATATAATAACACAAAAGATCTCCCTAGAGATCAATTACTAACCACTAGAGTTAAAGATCAAGAAAATCACAACCAAGTATATTTTGATGAAGAGACGATTAGAGGGGAGACAGGTTAAAGAAGCTCCTACAGAGAGAAGCCCTGGTGAAGAGCTACATGCTGTCCTGGACTGAATGGAGAACTAGGCTGGATTCCTTTTCTGTAAATATGTTTCTATGATTTTACATCTTTGCCATCTGTTTTATAATCTATGATATTTCTGTTTGACTTTCATTTTACTTTCTTATCTTATGCTGAAATGTTTGTCATTATATATATTTTTAACTATGATGTCACTTCCTGTAGGCACAGCTGGGACTAGTTATAATGGGTGATCACTCACTGATGCAGGCCCCTAGTGGCTGAAACTAGTCGACATGTTTTAATCTTCATGGCTCAGTAAAGGCTTTTATTCTACACTCCTGAGTGCCTCACTTTTCCCCTTTTTTTGAAGTTATATTTGTAAAAGTTCTTGAACACAAAGCATCATTTTCCTTTACTTTATGTTGGTCTGTCACATAAAAACCCAACAAATAAGAGTTAGTGTGATTGGAAGACGACATCCAGACGTCTCCGCCTCAGAAGGACCCTCTGAGTCCGGCCCTCCTGGTTTCCTCTAACCTGGATCTGGTTGTTCCTACATCCTAATCCTGAGTCTAGTTTCAGTGATGGAGTTGATTTGAGTGGTGATGAGAACCTGATACACTCTGAATCCACCCAGAGGATAGGATTAGAAATGGCGCCATCTCCTGGTCAAACGCTTCGTTGATCAGTAAAGAATTTTCCATGTTCTGAAAAGTGCTTGGACCTGTGGGAGTCTGGTTTTGTCTCTATAGCGTTTCATTTGACAAGACAAGGACAATAAATGGATTTAGTGTCTCTGTAAACTGAAAACCTGAAGCAGTCACCATGCAGGTGGCTTTGGGGGGCCAGTGCCCCCCTGACACCCCCCTGCTAAGTACTGAGCCTAAGGCACTGCTTCCTGTCGTCACTGAGACGAGAACAAACACATCAAAGTATTTTAGCACAATAATTTTAATGTAAAACTTATTGAAGTGGTTGTGTCCTGAACTGGTATTATTGAACATCACTGATTTTACCTTGATTGAACCCAAAACTGTAAGTTGTCCTGACTAAACCAAAATAATCGGTCAGATTTAGGTCAATAAGGCCATCTCCTCGACTACAGCTCACACACTATTTTTAGAGTGTAATACTTAGTGTTTGTAGTTTAGCTGTAGAATGTGCCCCTCTGTGTATATCACATTTAAATGACCCTCCTGGAGAAATCTATAATGTTATTTAACTTTCTGATGCTCAGATTTAGTTTTTTATATATCTGTCCCACTCTAACCAGATACTGGGACTAGATCAGACCAACAACCAGTAACATTGTCAGGGTTAGGGTTTCCCTCACGGCTCACATGAAGCCGTTACCTCTGAACATATGATCCTGTCATGTGTTCTCTCTCTCCTGTCCTCTAGACTCATGACGGGGTTCTGATTGTTGTTCTCTAGGCCTGACCTTGTTTAACCTCCTAACCACTGGCTCAGACCCCCTGTGGACCCTGCTCTCTGTGTTCTGTACCGGTACCGACCCAGACCGCTCCCCTGACTGCTGATCACTGATTACAGACTTGCTGACGTCCTCTGGCTTGTGGTGAGGTCCAGACCCGTGTTCTTAACCCCCCTCCAGGGTCCTACAGGATCCATACTCATGCTGACCTGCTGGGTTGTGGTTCTCATCCTGGTCTGAATCCTAACATCTATAACTTTGAAGACACTGAAATGATACAGAAATCCCATGTCCCTCTGGGATTCATGAGCTTTTTGGGTTAAATATCCCCGACCCAACATCTCTGCCTGGCTTTCAGACGATACCAGTATGGCAAGCCGTTTTAACATTTAATCAACAATCAGAACAAGCTGTAATTCCTATTTCATATCATTTATTTTATCCTAGTACTAACTGTATTCTTACTAGTCAAAATTTCAAATGAAGATGTAAACAGCAGTGTTGTTACCTAGTATCAACTAGAATTAAGGATATCCATATTAACAACATTTTGAGATATCGCCATTTTAACTTTGATTAAGTTGACTGGATATTTATTTCAGGTATCTATAAATCTGTTGTTCCTAGTAGAAATGAACATTCCAGATATCCATAACAACATTCTGACCATCTAGAATCAACAGGTCTGATATCTGAATGTAATTCATCCTATAGGACAAATGACGTCACCTTTCCCATTCATGTGTATTGGTTTGCAGCTCCTCCTGTCTGGATGAACATTAAACTGAGAAACTCATTTCAGACAGCTCATGTTCAGCTGGTACTATAAAAACAGGTCAAATAAAACTCTATTCTTGCTGTTTGTAATTGTTTTTTGGACACCCAAACATACATTTATTTATTATAAACCAGGAAAGTCCCAATGAGATCCAGAATCTCTTTTACAGGAAGTCCTGGACCCTATAGGACATGTGGTGATCTGTGGGAGAAACTAGAGAAAACCAACACATACATGGGGAGAACATGCAACCCTATAAAGAAAGGCTGCAGCCGGGATTTGAACCTGCAACTTTGTTACTGCGAGGCAGCAGTGCTAACAACTGCAACACCATGCATACATTTACAATAGTATTATTTATGTTGTAAACAGGAAGAACAACAATCTTCAGA
The DNA here is from genome assembly GCA_006937965.1 of Callopanchax toddi. Lineage (NCBI taxonomy): Eukaryota > Metazoa > Chordata > Actinopteri > Cyprinodontiformes > Nothobranchiidae > Callopanchax > Callopanchax toddi. The sequence continues at coordinate 137,041 of SSNR01000268.1, read as the reverse complement.
TCTGCTGCAACACAGAAGATCCTTCCTGTCCATCACAGACCACTAGAAGGTCCTTCTGTCCATCACAGACCACTAGAAGGTCCTTCTGTCCATCACAGACCACTAGAAGATCCTTCCTGTCCATCACAGACCACTAGAAGATCCTTCTGTCCATCACAGACCACTAGAAGATCCTTCTGTCCATCACAGACCACTAGAAGGTCCTTCTGTCCATCACAGACCACTAGAAGATCCTTCTGTCCATCACAGACCACTAGAAGGTCCTTCTGTCCATCACAGACCACTAGAAGGTCCTTCTGTCCATCACAGACCACTAGAAGATCCTTCCTGTCCATCACAGACCACTAGAAGGTCCTTCTGTCCATCACAGACCACTAGAAGGTCCTTCCTGTCCATCACAGACAGGGAAGGATTAAAGTGCACTGGGACCACTAGGCTACACTTGTTCAGGGGCCCCCCTAGACTATACTTGTCTGTGACCAGAAACTTTGACCGCTACTATATATATATATATATATATATATATATATATATATATATATATATATATATATATATATAGTAGCTGTATACTAGCGGTATAGTTGCGGTTATATATAAACCAAGGTTTTTCAGCTAAAGGCACTGTAAATAATGCTCTTTGTAATGTCACAAAACCACCACAAGATGGCAGGTCTGTGTCAGCAGAAACCAAAGACCAAGAAGTCAAGATGGTTCACTGCTTTGTCCTACCTGTGCTGCTGTGTGTGGACTTGTTTCCAGGGGAAGGAGGTCTACGTGTCTGGATCGACCAGCGTGAGCCGCTTACACCCACAGCACCTGCTCTGGGTCTGGGTGGACCATCAGTCATTTTTCCAGTGATGCTATCTTTGGACCAGTGTTACAGGACGGAGCACTTCAATCTGCACCCCCATTTATTTTGATTTGATTGGATATAAAATCCATCACAGACAGTGAACAATCTCAAAGGAAAATTCTGGCTCCATGATCTGATCACATGTCCATCAGTCCATCCACATTTTGAACTGCTTCATCCAGTGATCTCATGTAAAGAGTCCAAAAAAAAAGAGATTCAGAATCCTCCTGACTGGGCAGCAGCAGTGGTGAGAACTTTATTAATGACAGTGAGTTCACTAAACCCTCAGCCACGCTTTGTGATGGACGTCTGTGAAAGGCACTATATAAATAATCTTTACTTACCCAAAAACCAAACATGTTAGATTAAATTCATGTTTAACTCAAGTTGCATCAGACAGAATGTTTTGTTTTAAAAGTTTATTATCAGCAGTTTGTCAAATACAAAGAAACAGTAGGAAAAAACTAAAGTTCAGAACAAACTTTGTCTTTTAAGTTTTTACTTGTTCATACCCACATTCACACCCTCAGTGTTTCTTTTTGCTCTTTGCATGTGTGTGTGTGTGTGTGTGTGTGTAACATCTTTTATAAGAAAAACAGAAATATAAATGAAGTATCATTAATAAATAAAAAGAAATTATTAAGCACTTTATTTACAACTCATATCCTGAGAAAAATAACTTAAACATTCCATTACAACAAATTCCACTGAACAACAAAAGGTCTTTGATACGACTTCTCATTTTGATTATTCAAAGCTGGCTGCAGGTTCAGTCCATCAGATTCACTTCAAACATTCCCACTGTGGGACGTCACCAGTATCTGTTTCAAATCAATTATAAATAAAATAAAAATCATACTTTTTTGGTGATTCTGTTGAAGTAGAAAGATTCATGTTCAGTAAAAACGGTTTGATGGTGAAGTCTCACTGCAGTATGGACTTAAAGGGTTCATCATCTGTTCTGAAGTTTGTTTCTGTTTCAAAGTTGGAACTAATTCACCTGAAAGAGCCTCTTTTTAGGGAAATGTCTTTCAGGACTGATGAGAAAAAGCTAGTCTGAGTTAACAGCGCGTTGGTGAGAATGGCTAGGCCAAGCTAATGGCTAGTCTGAGCAAACAGCTAGTACAAGCTAACAGCTAATCTGAACTAATAGCTAGTTATCATCACTAACAACTGGTCTGAGTTAATGGCTAGTTGGCAGCAATGTCTTCGTCTGAGTGAACAGCCTGTCTGAGCTAAAACTAGTCCACGTTATTCCAGGCTAACAGCTAGTTGGCACTAATAGCTAAACCAAGATAACAGTCTGAGCTAAAGGCTAGTCAGGGCTTTTGGCCTAACAGTAAATTGGTGCTTGTTGCAAATGTGGCTTGTGGCCACCCATCAAGTACCCCTTACCTAGTCTGGGTCAATGGCTAGTCAAAGTTAGCAGCCATTCCAGGCTAACAGCTAAATTACACAAATGGCTAGCCCAAGCTAAAAGCTAGCTGGTACTAATGACTTGTCCAAGCTTACAGCTAGTCTGGCCTAATGGCTAGTTGGCACTAATAGCTTTGTCTGATCTAACAGATAGTGTGAGCTAATTTCTAGTCAGCGCTAATGGGCAAATGGCTAATCTAGCACAGCTGTCTTAAACAGCCCCAACTTGCTTATAGCTCAAACTAGTGGTGAGCTCATCAGCGCTGAAGGATATAAATTCTATTTCTCTGAACAGAAGCTATTCAGGAGATAAGGAAGGAATATTTTTTGTTTTAATCAGAAACACTTCAGCAGGGATGAAACATTCCTTTAGGATTCAGAAAGACCATCAGGAAATTAAACAATTTTAAACCAAGTTAAATGTGTTTTAAGAGAGAAAATCAGAAAAAAAATATTACTTTAAATTAAATGACATCAAGAAAAACTTTTACTGAAGACGTGCAGAAAACCCTTCAAAAGAAAACAAAGATATTTTTAAATTAAAGCCTTTTAGATGATGTTATGTTATTATTTGTTATTTAAACAGCTCCAGTATGAACTGGTTTTAAGTTGATTTGAACCACTCATCATAACAATCACCGAGAGGGTATTTTTCATTTCAGAGACCTTTAAAACAGGTCTGCAGCTGCAGTAAACGTTCTGCAATATATGAGCTAACAGCTAGTCTGAGCTAATGGAAAGTCCAGGCTAATGGCGATTCCAGGTTGACAGCTAGCTGGCAGAAATGGCTAGACCAAATTAATAACCAGTCTGAGCTAATGGCTATTCCAAGCTAATGCCAATGCCTATTACAAGCTACCGGCTAGTTGACGCTAATGGTTAGTTCAAGCTATCAGCTAGTCTTAGCTAATGGCCATTCCAAGCTAATGCCTATGACAAGCATACTGGCTAGTTGGTACTAATGGTTATTTCATACTAAACGCTAGTCTGAGCTAATAAATACTCAGAACTAACAGCTAACAGTGAGTCCAAGCTAGTGGATATTGTATGCTAGTAGCTAGTTTAAACTAATAGCTAGTCCAAGCTAAGCACTAGTTTGAGCTAATTGCTTGCCCAAACTAACAACTAGTGCAAGCTAAGCTAACAGAGCTAATAGTTAGTCTAAGCTAATAGTTAGTCCAAGCTAACAGCTAGTCTGAGCTAATGGCTAATCTGACCTAACAGCCAAATTAGTAACAATAATTATGATGTGTTATATAAATCAACTTAAAACCATTTTCCCCATATCATTTAAAGAAAATGAAACAATAACATGAAGGAGGTGTGATGATGTAAGAGTTCTGACTTTAGACACTGAATGGTTTTCTACCTTCATAGCTACATGTTTTTATGTAGTCTCTGTGGTTAGGGATTTTTAAGTAGATGATTTGAAATATCTTACAAAGGTTAAAAAAAACAATCAGAGATTACATTTGCAGAGTTCTGGACATGAAGCTGTACAGGAAATACTAAAAAGTCAAAGTTAAAACCACAAAAAACTATTTACATGAAGTTCAGTCAAGAAGCGTACAAGAGTTATTAGAAAAAACATATCAAACATTGTTGAGTTCTGTTAGCAAAAAAATTATCTTTACATTTCTAGCACAAGACTGTACATCATCTTGTATCGAGAGGCAGTTTCATATGGCAGAGCGAGACGTACATACATATCATGCTGCACTAATATAGTGCAAAAATCTGCCTGAAAACAGAGGAGAGGCAGCAGCACCAGAACATTGTGTTCTGTTCTCCTGGGTTGCATCCAGATTGTAACGATGTAAAGACTAAGAGCAACACGTGATGGAAGATCATGCAACTAAGTGTCATGTCAACTAATAGGGTTTGTGCTTGTTTCAGCAGATTCTCCCTCTCCAGCAGTTTGTGTGCTACAGTGATGACAAGCAAAGGCAGACTCTCAAAGGAAGATCGAGAGTTAACAAAGGCTTCATGAACACAAATAGAAACATGAACATTAAATCAAAGAAGGCGGGATCATCAGGGCTGCTGAGAAATGGATCTGAGTGAAGCAGCGTCCACCCTGCCGTTAAGGAGAGCCACCCTGTGTCCCGATGCAACAGAGTTCTGTACAGGAAGTCAGCAGGAAGACGTTTACATGTCGGCGTCACCGTCGTACGCCAAGGTCAGAGGTTTGAGTCGGTTGTTCATCTGTCGCCGCTGTGGCTTCTTTGGCTTTTTGCTGCAAGATGAACAAAAACGTTTCAGAACCAATCAGGAGTCTACAGGGCCGTCAGAACCAATCGGGAGTCTACAGGGTCGTCAGAACCAATCGGGAGTCTACAGGGTCGTCAGAACCAATCGGGAGTCTACAGGGCCGTCAGAACCAATCGGGAGTCTACAGGGCCGTCTGGACCAATCAGGAGTCTACAGGGCCGTCTGGACCAATCAGGAGTCTACAGGGCCGTCAGAACCAATCAGGAGTCTACAGGGCCGTCAGAACCAATCGGGAGTCTACAGGGCCGTCAGAACCAATCGGGAGTCTACAGGGCCGTCAGAACCAATCGGGAGTCTACAGGGCCGTCAGAACCAATCAGGAGTCTACAGGGCCGTCAGAACCAATCGGGAGTCTACAGGGCCGTCAGAACCAATCGGGAGTCTACAGGGCCGTCAGAACCAATCGGGAGTCTACAGGGCCGTCAGAACCAATCGGGAGTCTACAGGGCCGTCAGAACCAATCGGGAGTCTACAGGGTCGTCAGAACCAATCGGGAGTCTACAGGGCCGTCAGAACCAATCGGGAGTCTACAGGG
>SSNR01000268.1:118924-129295 GCA_006937965.1 Callopanchax toddi | reverse complement strand
CACACAAAGTTGTGAGATTAATATTATTATTTTGCTTTTTCTGAACTATTTAATCTGCTTAGAGTTTTAATGTTTTAAATCAGTTTTATTGTTACTGACAGCAGCCAGATTGAAGTTTCAGATTCCCTTTTGACAGAACGCTGCAGCGTGTTGGAGTAGATCCTCTGTCATCCTGGACATGATCATGTTCAGTTTGAATTGAAAACAGCTGAATTTTCCAGTTATCTTGAAGACTCATTGTCTCCCATTAAAGAGCCTCCTTCAGTTTTAAACCTTGGGTTGAGAGTAGGAGGTTTAGAAGTCGTGATCAGAAACAAACCTGAGATAACAACCCAGGGTTAGAGCAACACTAAGGGAGTGTTCTGGTTTGTGTTTGGCCTGTTAGGCCTTGTGTTTCCCCGTGTGCAACTGAAACAAAAATAAACAAGTTGGTATTATACAGTAATATTTTTTATTTTTTCTTCTTCTTGATATCGTATCGTGAAATATCGTATCGTGACTCTGACATATCGAGGTGCATCGTATCGTGAGTTTAAGTGTATCGTCCCATCCCTAGTGTTTAACCTCTCCAGCAGTGTCTCTTTTGATTTGTACTTTGTCTTTAACATGTTTTGTTTGAGTCCATCAGAACATTACTGTGGTCAAACGGTAACCTTCACTGTACCAGCCTAAAACTGATGATGAAGATGAAATGTGAATGAATGACCACTAGATGGCAGCACAGAGACAGAGCTTCAGCTGAGACTTCATGTCATTTAATGGTTTCCTGTTCATTAAACACGTCACGTCACAGAGAAGCAGCACAAACGATGCTTCAAAATAAAGTTCTGTGATTTTTATCCAGAATTACAGAACGTCCTTCAGACGACCTAAAGACAAACTGAGATAAATTAAAGGTTTCTGACTGGAAATAAAGCGTCTAGATCAGAGTTTATCTTCATCAGCAGGTTAAGAGACTTTGTTTTGTTTGGGTTAAATTATTTAAATAAATAAAATGTGTTCAGTGTCTATGTCTAAAATATTAATAAAGGCCAGCAGTGTGTTTCACAATAAAAGCCTACAGTGTGTTTCACAATAAAAGCCTACAGTGTGTTTCATAATAAAAGCCTACAGTGTGTTTCATAATAAAAGCCTACAGTGTGTTTTCACAATAAAAGCCTACAGTGTGTTTCACAATAAAAGCCTACAGTGTGTTTCACAATAAAAGCCTACAGTGTGTTTCATAATAAAAGCCTACAGTGTGTTTCATAATAAAAGCCTACAGTGTGTTTCATAATAAAAGCCTACAGTGTGTTTCATAATAAAAGCCTACAGTGTGTTTCATAATAAAAGCCTACAGTGTGTTTTCACAATAAAAGCCTACAGTGTGTTTCATAATAAAAGCCTACAGTGTGTTTCATAATAAAAGCCTACAGTGTGTTTTCACAATAAAAGCCTACAGTGTGTTTCACAATAAAGCCTACAGTGTGTTTCACAATAAAAGCCTACAGTGTGTTTCACAATAAAAGCCTACAGTGTGTTTCATAATAAAAGCCTACAGTGTGTTTCACAATAAAAGCCTACAGTGTGTTTCACAATAAAGCCTACAGTGTGTTTCACAATAAAAGCCTACAGTGTGTTTCATAATAAAAGCCTACAGTGTGTTTCACAATAAAAGCCTACAGTGTGTTTCACAATAAAAGCCTACAGTGTGTTTTCACAATAAAAGTCTACAGTGTGTTTCACAATAAAAGCCTACAGTGTGTTTTCACAATAAAAGCCTACACCGTGTTTCGCAATAAAAGCCTACAGTGTTTCACAATAAAAGCCTACACCGTGTTTCACAATAAAAGCCTACAGTGTTTCACAATAAAAGCCTAGAGTGTGTTTCACAATAAAAGCCTACAGTGTGTTTCACAATAAAAGCCTACAGTGTGTTTTCACAATAAAAGCCTACAGTGTGTTTTCAAAGTAAAAGCCTGAGGGGTGTGTTTTCAAAGTAAAAGCCTGAGGAGTGTGTTTTCAAAGTAAAAGCCTGAGGAGTGTGTTTTCAAAGTAAAAGCCTGAGGAGTGTGTTTTCAAAGTAAAAGCCTGAGGAGTGTGTTTTCAAAGTAAAAGCCTGAGGAGTGTGTTTTCAAAGTAAAAGCCTGAGGGGTGTGTTTTCAAAGTAAAAGGCTGAGGAGTGTGTTTTCAAAGTAAAAGCCTGAGGGGTGTGTTTTCAAAGTAAAAGCCTGAGGCGTGAGTGACAGCTGCTCACCTCGGGGATGTGCTCCTTTGAGATGAGTGTTTAGGCACATTCTGTTTGGCTGTCAGGTGAGTAACAGGAAGTAGGCGGGGCCTGACTAAGTGATGAGTGTTTCAAAGTGAGGCTGCTCCAGCTCTGCGTGATTTAGCGATGGTGGCGGCTGCTGGAGCAGCGCCTCCTGCTGGTGTAGAGGTGTTTCTCGGACCCGGCTGAGCCGTTTGAACTCATCCTGTTCTAGTTTCTGGCAGGCAGGACAGGTGTAAGGCACCGTGTAGCCGCTCGGGTCCGTCCAGTACGCCCCGTCTGAGGCTGAGGCCGAGGCCGAGCTCGACCCGTGGCAAAGGCAACAACCACAAAAACTGACCACAATGCGAGAGCGAAGGACCAAAAAGAAAAATAGGAAATGAAAAGACAAATGATGAGAAATCTCCAAAGAAAACCAAAGGAATGAATGAATGAAAATGAGCAGTGATGTGATGGAGGTTCAGTCACTTCAGAGATCTCAGATCAGCTGGCTGCTCTAACATCCCTCACTGAATCCTGACCCATTCTCTGACCTCTGACCTTCCAGGACTAAATCAAACTCTTTTCCTGCTTTTTCTCTAGGTTTTTCCAGCTCTGTCACCATGACACGTTTATAAGGATCCAGTTCTACTCGTCCAGCCAGAGTTCTGGGTGGTGGATCCTATTGGGTTCTGCAGGACTCTACATGTCAGTGAGTCAAATGTAAACCTTCAGAAGGTCTGGGTCAAACGTGTAGGAGGATGGTTTAAAGCTTTTACACAGTGAAAAGGGCTCGGTGAAAACATCAGCTGCTCTGACGTTCCTCCATCACATCACTGGACGCTGGTGGCTGATGGGAATGCTGACAGGGCGAAACGTGTTCAGGTTCTACAACTCACCACGCTAAATACGTCATGGAGACGATGAAGACCAGCAGAACAAAGACTCCTGCAGCGACGCCGTACACCCAGGTCTTCAGCGTCCCGTCTGAACACACACACACACAGACACACACACACACACACACACACACACACACACACACACACACGTAAACAGTCAGACAGTCTGAACAAAGAGAAACAGACCTAACTGTTCTAGTAGACGTCCCAGGAGTCTCTCGTTAAACGACGGAGTGGATTCACTCCCTACAGCTGGAACCGTGTCAGGAACATGACTCATCAGTTTTCAGCAGAGCAATAGAAACAGGTGTGATGTCTTTCTATTAGTCTCGGCGTGCTGTCAGAGAGCGTCACCTGGACCGAAGGGCTGCAGGAACCAGGTCCGCCCGGCCCTGCCCGGCGTGCTGGCTGCAGGCTGGATGGGGCTGTAGGCTCTGATGGTCTTCACATCAGCTTTGCTGTCACCTGCGGTCGGGATCTCCAGGACCGGGATGACGGTGCACTGATCCAACACGCCGTCGGACGTCATCACCTCAGTGTAGCCTTCCTCACAGCCACACACGCCGGCCTGACAGCAGGAAGCAGACATGATTATGGCGTCTGGTATGACTGAGTTTTTAGGACTGAACAGATTCAGGTGCGTGTGAGGTCTTTAGCTCCAGCTGGACTGGTTCGGGTTAGGCAGCATGTCCCTGGTTACTCATTAAACTGGACTTCTGCAGACTCATTTCTGGGACCTGCTCTGCCCCAGGAGCAGAACGTGACCTTTGTGATGTCAGAACTAGGGATGTCCCGATATTGATATCGGAATATCGGCTCCAAAAATACGATATCGGATTATATCGGACTTTATCAAAAATCTCCGATATCAGCAGTCTGTATTAAAAGCAGGAATTGTAGTCGTCCTTTTAGTTAACCAACTATTATTTGTTTTCGGCTTGTTATTAAAGTTGTGTTTATTTTGTTTGTACTGTTTTTTATGGTCACTAAGAGCAATGATCTCATTCTTTTGGGCAGTGGATGAAACTCTGAACACTCAAATTGAAGCAGTTGGTCATTTTTTCTTATGTCTTTTCTTATGTATTATATTGGATTGATATCGGTATCGGTCAATACTGAAGGCTGCGATATCGGTATCGTATCGGAAGTGAAAAAGTTGTATCAGGACATCCCTAGTCAGAACCACTGCACATGTGTGATTTATACCGTGTTCCTCGTCTCACCTCCGTGCACAGAGACCAGGGTTTGGTACAAGGCGGGTCACAGGATCGGTCAGCTTTTGGCTTCGTCTCTTCCACACATCCACCTGTGGATCAAAGGCGAGAGGTCATAGGTCAGACATCAGTGAGATCTTCACTTTCAGTTGTTTTAAATTGATTTCAAGTTTCATCAATACTGGACTGATTGACTTCAGCGTTCTCACTGTGCTGGCGTCGCCATGACAACTCTAAATTCCTACTGTTCACTGTTAGGTTACACAGAAAAGAGCTACTTGAATGGTCCCATTCTCTACCATCACAGCTTCAGTTAAACAGCACTTACACCCCCACAAGGCAGAAGTGCTGATCTGGCAGATCTATTGAATAAAAATGATTTTTTTTTTCCTCTTATTGTTGCATCATAACTCCAATTTCTGTGATCCTTACACATAAATTTAAATTATTGATATTAATTAGAACAATGATAAACTTCACATCTAGAGAAAGTAAATACAAAACAAGTGTGTAAAAAGATTGTTTTAAATCCTGCAGAACCCAAGCTTTCCCTGCAGGTTTTTGGAGTTTCAGCCAAAAAAGATCCTGTTAAAAGTCAACTAGAGAAAAGTGTGATTAGCCTGAAGGGACCTGCAGAAACAGTCCATCTGACACAGATCCAACCACACAAAACAAAAACAAGCTGCATGCAAATATCCACCAGAGATGATGAATATTTATCAGGCATCTCCCCCAACATTATTAATATTTATAAAGACCTGAGAGAGGGGAAGCTGCTCTGTGTTTCTGTGTAAAAGTTATAAATAATCCCTTTGACCAACCGTTAAACCACCATCAGTTCAATATAAACAACAACAATCAGCTGTACAACAACAATCTTATAAACTACAATCATATAAACAACAACAATCAGATATACAACAACCATCTTAAAAACAACAATCACATAAACAACAACAATCAGATATACAACAACAATCAGCTGTACAACAACAATCGTATAAACTACAATCATATAAACAACAATCTTATAAACTACAATCATATAAACTACAACAATCATATAAACAACAACAATCTTATAAACAACAACAATCAGTTATACAACAACAATCAGCTGTACAACAACAATCTTATAAACAACAACAATCAGATATACAACAACAATCAGCTGTACAACAACAATCTTATAAACTACAATCATATAAACAACAACAATCAGATATACAACAACAATCAGCTGTACAACAACAATCTTATAAACTACAATCATATAAACAACAACAATCAGATATACAACAACCATCTTAAAAACAACAATCACATAAACAACAACAATCAGATATACAACAACAATCAGCTGTACAACAACAATCTTATAAACAACAACAATCATATAAACAACAACAATCAGATATACAACAACAATCAGATATACAACAACAATCAGATATACAACAACAATCACATAAACAACAACAATCATATAAACAACAACAATCTTATAAACAACAATCTTATAAACAACAACAATCAGATATACAACAACAATCACATAAACAACAACAATCATATAAACAACAACAATCTTATAAACAACAATCTTATAAACAATCTTATATACAACAACAATCATATGATCCACCACCCACCTTCGTTCTGATGTGGACTGGCTGTTCTGTTAGATGTTAACTATTTCTCTGAACTGAGGCTGTTTATTTGATTACTTTATAACCTTTAGACAGAAACAGACTTTAGAATAGAGGAAACGTCCTCATCTACCTGTTGTGTAAAAGGTTCTAAAGCAGACAGTCAGAAGTACCTGTTACCATAAAGTAGTACTACTGTAGTACACGGCGCTCACCTGTGACATTCATCCCATCTGAACGCTCACACCAGACGTGGCGTGATGAGCCTCTCCATGCTCCTGCCCTCCATTTGTATTCAAAACACTGGCCACCTTCAAGGGTCACATGGTTTCATTTCATTTATTATAAAAACACATCAGGATGAGAGACATATACTTAATATTATTGTCATTACTATAAGTACTCTTATATTCTAGTACATCAGTATTATTAAAGGCACATCATTTATCAGGTACATCTGTTCTCTGTATCCTTCTATTTAAACTTTAACACTGAGCTCAACCAAACACCTACTTTGATATTAGACCTTTATTCTTACATAATGAATCGTTTTCATTTGTTTATTTTTTTTTTCTATTTTATGCTGCAGTTATACACTATTGAGAAACAAAATTGTTGCTATGACAACCATTTCCCTCAGTGGGGATTAATGACATCATTTCTCTGTTAACATTTTAAAGCCTGATTCATGATGATCAAATGATTTGAATCAACTATTAATCGTCTTTTGTTACCATAAGAACGATCTAATTATCTGTTATATTTTATCATGTTATTAATAAAGACATCAACATGATTTGATTCAGCACATTTCTGAGGAATGGACCAATCCCGTTAAAGAGGTGGAGCTCTTGGAAACATAGACATAGATGATTTAGATTTTCACTCATTTAGACTCAAGTTTTATTGAATGTTTTTGGTACCACTTTACAATAACAGCTTCCTCATAAATGCAGAGTAAAAAGGTTATTTAGCTGTTTGTAACCATCTCATTAAACATTATTAAGCATTAAATGTTGGCTCACTATTTGACAAACAATGAGCTTCATAAGGTTTAACCGATTTAGGAAGCATTTATAAATCATTTACTGAAGCATCAGAAGTTAAACAGATGGAACAAAATGAATAAATAAAAGACTAAAAGGACAAACATTAAAAAACTTCTGGCTCTAAAGGAATGTTTGGGTCATTCAATCAGCTCTTTACCTGCAGTAAGGACCACACCCACTGGTGACATCACTCAAACAAGGTGGAGTCTAGAAACAGGAAGTGGTCATCACTCATAGCTAGTCAGATCAGGAGAGACACTGCTGCAGATTGGTGACAAATTAGCAGCTAATGTCCTTGTAAAACCATTTATATTTACCTGTTAGTAAAACATTACAGTTAGACCATGTGTTTAGTTTCTGTCAGCTGATATGCTACCATACCACAGCTGCATAATAAACCAGGTCTACTCAATAGGCGGCCGGCAAGCCAAACCCCTAGAGATTAACTAGGTAGCGGTAGAGGTTAACTAACAGGTTATATAGTCAGGGGTTGCACCAGAGGTCGCGCTAGACTTTTTCGTTTTCTGTCATTTTGACTGACAGGGTTAAAAACATCTGGTCATAATTTATTTTTTATTTGTCACCTGTTAATTTTAAAACTTATATTATTGACATTTCAGCAGCATTGTTTCATTTGAAATAATATTGGAATTGTTCCTCAACCATTTCATCCTTCACTGAGGGTCGCGGTCCGGAGACCCAGAGAGGGTTTAGAAGCTGCACATCCTCCACACAGAAGCTGTGTGGTCCTCACTGTAGATAGATACCTGATAGAACGCCACTTCAGAACAAGCAGAACCTCCTTTAGGACTCAGAGTTTGGGTTGGGGACTCATCCAAACCTACCTGTACACGGCCGTGCCTCCAGCTCTTGTTCTGGGCACTGTAGAAGATTTTCTGGATCCTGGGCCACCACAGCTCTGGAACGGACCTGGACCGAGCCAAAACCCAGGTCAACCCCGCTCACACAGCTTAGCTGGCAGGAACTCCAAACAGTCCAGTCTGTCAGGTAGCATTCTCCTTCAGAGCAGAGGCTGAGTGTTACTCAATGAGCAGCAGACAGGCGCTAAGGCAGGTCAAAGACTAAAACCTGATCATGATTTTAAGAATGTCTCCTTCTTTCTGTGCAGCTGAACACCAAATGAGACACAGTCCCGGTTTGTTATGGACCCGTGTCTGCTGTCAGTGTGTGATCCACCCACCTGGACAGGGTACAGTACAAGGTTCCTGCAGGACTATTTGTTTATCTCCATCCACTGACAGCTCCAGGTCTCCACAGAGCTCATCGTCCACCACACTTCTGTCCCGCTGGTCCGACCCGTCCGACACAAAGCAGGACACGTTCCTGAAGCGCAGACCTTCTCCACACCTCGCCCCCTGATGGAGGGAAAAACTCCATCAGCGCGTTGACTCAAACAAGACGTTTAATGAGAGGCCAGCTGCTCGTCTGCATGCAGCAGCAGCAAATTTTCATTTGTTATTGTTGATTATTTTGACTTTGAGTTATTTACTTTCTTACTTTAAAAAAATGTAAACTTTTTGGTAAAAGTTCCAGGTTTAGGCAGCAAATCATAATTTAACAGAACAAAACAACTTCTCTCAGAGTTAAGGAAATGTAATCATCCCTGGTTACCATGGTTACCAAAGACTCCTTCCATATCCTCCTATCTGGTACGTCGTCTCATTTGATCATCATGTAACATTTAAAACTCCACAAAGTCATCAAACATGGTTACTTGCTTTATAAATGATTAAACAGCAGAAAACTAGTCACTAGTTTGTCACCAATCTGCAGCAGCGTCTCTCCTGATCTGACTAGCCATGAGCAGTGCTCTGGTCAGAGGAGGATATCCTGTTTTAAGAGATTCTGCCCGCTTTGATCGATGTCACCACTCTGGTCCTTTCTGTAGATAAATAACTGATAGAACGCCACTTCAGAAAATAACTAAATGACCCAAATATCCCCTTTACAGAACACACTCAAAAAATAGTTTACAAAAGACTCAAAAAATAGTTTACAAAAGACTCAAAAAATAGTTTACAAAAGACTCAAAAAATAGTTTACAAAAGACTCAAAAAATAGTTTACAAAAGACTCAAAAATAGTTTACAAAAGACTCAAAAAATAGTTTACAAAAGACTCAAAAAATAGTTTACAAAAGACTCAAAAAATAGTTTACAAAAGACTCAAAAAATAGTTTACAAAAGACTCAAAAAATAGTTTACAAAAGACTCAAAAAATAGTTTACAAAAGACTCAAAAAATAGTTTACAAAAGACTCAAAAAATAGTTTACAAAAGACTCAAAAAATAGTTTACAAAAGACTCAAAAAATAGTTTACAAAAGACTCAAAAAATAGTTCACAATAGACTCAAAAAATAGTTTACAAAAGACTCAAAAAATAGTTGACAACAGACTCAAAAAATAGTTCACAATAGACTCAAAAAATAGTTTACAAAAGACTCAAAAAATAGTTTACAAAAGACTCAAAAATAGTTTACAAAAGACTCAAAAATAGTTCACAAAAGACTCAAAAAATAGTTTACAAAAGAGCAAACGTTTAAAATAATGTTACGTACACACTCATACACATACACACTCATACACATACACACTCATACACGTACACACTCATACACACTCATACACACTCATACACGTACACACTCATACACATACACACTCATACACATACACACTCATACACGTACACACTCATACTCATACACACTCATACGCATACACACTCATACACACTCATACACGTACACACTCATACTCACTCATACACGTACACACTCATACACATACACACTCATACTCATACACACTCATACACGTACACACTCATACACACTCATACGCATACACACTCATACGCATACACACTCATACACGTACACACTCATACACACTCATACACACTCATACGCATACACACTCATACACATACACACTCATACACGTACACACTCATAAACACTCATACTCATACACACTCATACACATACACACTCACACACACTCATACTCATACACACTCATACACTTACACACTCATACACACTCATACGCATAAACACTCATACTCATACACACTCATACACACTCATACGCATACACACTCATACACGTACACACTCACACACACTCATACTCATACACACTCATACACGTACACACTCATACACACTCATACGCATACACACTCATACTCATACACACTCATACACGTACACACTCATACGCATACACACTCATACACGTACACACTCATACACACTCATACGCATACACACTCATACACTTACACACACACACTCATACTCATA
>SSNR01000268.1:101424-113924 GCA_006937965.1 Callopanchax toddi | reverse complement strand
CACATACTCACTCATACTCATACACACTCATACACGTACACACTCATACGCATACACACTCATACTCATACACACTCATACGCATACACACTCACACACACTCATACTCATACACACTCATACACTTACACACTCATACTCATACACACTCATACGCATACACACTCATACACATACACACTCACACACACTCATACTCATACACACTCATACTCATACACATACACACTCATACTCATACACATACACACTCACACACACTCATACTCATACACACTCATACACGTACACACTCATACGCATACACACTCATACACGTACACACTCATACACACTCATACGCATACACACTCATACACTTACACACTCATACACACTCATACGCATACACACTCATACACACTCATACGCATACACACTCATACACATACTCACTCATACTCGTACACACTCATACGCATACACACTCATACTCGTACACACTCATACACACTCATACGCATACACACTCATACACTTACACACTCATACACACTCATACTCATACACATACACACTCACACACACTCATACTCATACACACTCATACTCATACACACTCATACACACTCATACACATACACACTCACACACACACACACTCATACACACTCATACTCATACACATACACACTCATACTCATACACACTCACACACACTCATACTCATACACACTCACACACACTCATACTCATACACACTCATACTCATACACACTCATACACATACACACTCATACTCATACAGACTCATACACATACACACTCATACTCATACACACTCATACTCACTCATACACATACACACTCATACACATACACACTCACACACACTCATACTCATACACACTCATACACATACACACTCATACTCATACACACTCATACACATACACAGTCATACACAGTCATACTCATACACACTCATACACATACACACTCATACTCATACATACTCATACACACTCACACTCATACACAGTACGATATGCAGTGAAATGCTTTTACGACTGCTGTTGACCCTAAAACAATTTAGAAGAAACAATTAGGAAATAAATGGTGGAATAAAATAAAAACAAGATCAAATAAGAGTAAGTTCAGAGAGCTAGCTTAAAAAAAAAAAAAAAGATATAAAATTTCCAAAAAATGTATAAGAAATATAAAAAACTTCTGTCCAAGTGGAAACAGAAATGGCAATAAAATAAAATGGAAAATAGAGATTGAAATAAATGGAATGACCAAGAAGTGTGAAATCGTGCATACAGTATATGTGCAAATATGCAGGTAGTGCAAAGATGATTATTCCTGTGTACTGATCTGGTTCAGGGACCGTATCGCCTGCAGGAAGAAGCTCCTCCTCCGTCTCTCCGTTGGCCTTCAGGGAGCAGAAACACTTTTCTGGGGTGGCTGAGGTCCTTCACCATCTTCCTGGCCCTGGTCCAGCACCGCTTGTTGTAGATCGAGTGCAGGTCAGGGAGCTCGGTGCGGATGACGCTGATCACACCACCCTCTGTGGTTATTTTATGACTTTTCATAGGTATTAATTTAATTTTTTGTTTTAATTGGATTTAATGTATATTAGGTATATTTCTGATGAGTAAACTCTTAACCTTCCATCTCTCTAACACAGGGGTGGGGGGTCTTTTCTTGCTAGGGGCCTTGTTTTATAAAGTCCTCTGAGGGCCACGGGGTGCTGGTGGTTACGCTGCTGAATCTGTGGATGTTTCAGCGCTCGGAACAGGAAGCTGACATTACAACGAGCCGCTCAGCTCATGCTGATGCTTGGCCATGTGATCACGGGCTTCGCGCTCCATAGCGTGACCCACTGGTGCCTCACTGGTCATTTCCTGGTACACCAGACTGCCTGTCCAGGCCTGGTCTCCCTGTCTTATCTCTCGCTGAAGCTTAACAGCTGTTGTGTTTGCGGACTCTGACCCAGGCTCTGATATATGCATTACTGTCGATTTGATTGGTTGTTGATATTTTTTCCCTCTACGTTTAATTACTTTATTCTTTAATACTGCATGGTGGAACTGATAAAAGGGTTCTGTAGGTCATATACAGCCCGGAGGCCCGAGGTTCCCCTCCCACTGAACCGATACAGTTCTGACTCAACTTGAAGTAAACAGAGACGTGGCTGAGGGGCGTCTCACCTCTGACTTGCACTCAGACCAGGGACTGTATCTCCAGCTGTAGCACGGTTTCACCAGACAAGGCTTCCACTGCTTCATCTGAGAGGGACACGGTCTGCCGTCGCCTTGAGGGGCTTGGATCACCGTTCGTATCCTCCACAGCTTTCCTGGAGCAGAGCAAGAGAAAACCAGAAAGGACAAAAACATAATTTAGGTGTAACAGTGGAACTAGATTTAGTTAAAATCATTAAGTTGGGTTAGAATCTGGGAGAACACAGATGTGGTCTTTGATTACACAGGGTTAAAATAAAAAGAAGAAAAAGAGGCATCCTAAATCATTACAACCAACAAACAACCTTGTTTTATCGCTGTTTTAGTTCCTCTAACTATCATTTACTAGTAGAACTCTACACAAAGACAGTGACATTTACTTATCTTCAGTAAGACCTACATACAGTACAGGTGACATCAGTCAGAGAGGACATACAGCCACCATTTATCCATCCATCATTTATCCATCCATCATTTATCCATCCATCATTTATCCATCCATCCATCATTTATCCATCCATCCATCATTTATCCATCCATCCATCATTCATCCATCCATCCATCATTTATCCATCTATCCATCATTCATCCATCCATCCATCATTTATCCATCCATCCTTTATCCATCCATCCATCCATCCATCCATCATTTATCCATCCATCCATCATTTATCCATCCATCCATCATTTATCCATCCATGTATCCATCCATCCATCATTTATCCATCCATGTATCCATCCATCCATCATTTATCCATCCATCATTTATAATAATAATAATGCATCAGGTTTATATAGCGCTTTTCTAGGTCACTCAAAGACGCTTTACAGAGTTGCATCATTCATTCACACAGTCATTCTCACCGGTGGTGGTAAACTACGACAGACGTCTGTAGCCACAGCTGCCCTGGGGCAGTCTGACAGAAGAGAGGCTGCCATTCTGACCATCGGCCCTTCTGACCACCACCAACATTCACACACAGTCACACTCACATTCACACAGGCAAGGTGGGTCAAGTGTCTTGCCCAAGGACACAATGACAATCTAACCCAGCCAGAGCTGGGGATCGAACCGGTGACCCTCCGGTTACCAGACCGGCCACTCTCCCAACTGAGCTAGTGCCGCCCCAAATGTATCCATCCATCCATCATTTATCCATCCATCCATCATTTATCCATCCATCCATCCATCCATCATTTATCCATCCATCCATTATTTATCCATCCATCCATTATTTATCCATCCATCCATTATTTATCCATCCATCCATCCATTTATCCATCCATCCATCCATCCATCCATCATTTATCCATCCATCCATCATTCATCCATTCATCCATTATATATCCATCCATCATTCATCCATCATTTATCCATCCATCCATCCATCATTCATCCATCCATCATTTATCCATCAATCCATCATTTATCCATCCATCCATCCATCATTTATCCATCCATCATTTATCCATCAATCCATCATTTATCCATCCATCCATCATTTATCCATCAATCCATCATTTATCCATCCATTCATCATTCATCAATCCATCATTTATCCATCCATCCATCATTTATCCATCCATCATTTATCCATCCATCCATCATTTATCCATCCATCCATCCATCATTTATCCATCCATCCATCATTTATCCATCCATCCACCCATCATCCATCCATCCATCCATCATTTATCCATCCATCATTTATCCATCCATCCATCCATCATATATCCATCCATCCACCCATCATCCATCCATCCATCCATCCATCATTTATCCATCCATCCATCATCCATCCATCCATCCATCCATCCATCCATCCATCCATCCATCCATCCATCCATCCATCCATCCATCCATCATCATGGGTTGTGTTTTTGTTGCTGTGTTGTTGCTTATGTATGTATGGATGACTGATTGATGGATGGATGATTGATGAATAAATGATGGATAGATGACTGATGGATGATGGATAGATGACTGATGGATGATGGATAGATGACTGATGGATGATGGATAGATGACTGATGGATGATGGATAGATGGATGAATGGATGATGGATAGATGACTGATTGATGGATGGATGATTGATGACTAAATGATGGATAGATGGATGGATGGATGATGGATAGATGACTGATGGATGATGGATAGATGGAAGAATGGATGATGGATAGATGACTGATTGATGGATGGATGATTGATGACTAAATGATGGATGAACATCCCAGTAAGGTCCTGGTTCAGACACCTACCTGCCAGACCACAGGTGTGAGTGCACTCAGACCACGACGACCACTCAGACAGCTGACAGTTCACAGGACATTCGACCACACAGGAAGCGTTCATCTGCCACTTCCTCTCCAGACCCAGCTGCGAGGGAACATCACCGGGGTTATGACCTCATTCCTAATTAACTGAAATGGATCTGGAGAACAAATCAGACACTTCTCACCTCTTTACAGAAGATCAGGTCCACAGATTTCCCGTCACTCCTCACACAGTCGAGCATGCGGGTTTTGATGCCATTTCCACACACGGCTCTATCGCTGAGTTGACAGGTGCTCCAGTCTGCAGGAGCAGGTTTGACGATTATCAGCTGATCCTGTTCTGGTACTGCTAACATTTGTCTGAGACTGACCTGTGATGTTGTAGGAGTAATGGAAGCAGTTCCCGTTGAGTTTGCACGGTTCTGACTCTGTTGTTGGAGGACACGTCTTCTCTTTTCCTGGTTTCCTGATCGGGAACGCCACCCTCTCACGTGTCCTGTTCTCACTGCACGGCTGTAGAGCAGAGACAAGTCCTGACTGAGGGTCTGACTCTGCATCTCAGGTAGGATCAACCTGAGCTGTCAGGCTATAGGGAACTCCGTCAGTCTGCATTAGCACTTTATCATCTCCAACTTCTTAATACGAGGCTCAAAAATACAAAAGGAGACGTTTTAGTCGAGTCAGAGTCTGGTACCAAGTCAGTTAGACTTCTGGGACGTTGACCTGATCCCTTCAGTAGCAGAGGGGTTGTTAATCAGCTGATTTAATGATAATACATTTAACAGGAGCTACAGAGGGACAACAACGACACAACAGGTCCAGGCTAGAGACTATGTTCCCCTTCTTGTCTTCTTTGACTGCCTTTCAGTCATTTTACATGTGACTAGGGTCAGTGAGGAGATACCTGGACCCTACAGAGGTCACACAGGCAGTCCACCTCCACCAGGATGGGATCGCCAGAAGGTTTGCTCCAGGAGAAGTCCTCAACCCATCAGGAGGACCTCTACCTGCTCCTTTGCTCCAGGAGGAACAAGATGAGTCCTGTCAGAGTTCTACCTCCAGCAGGCCACTGGCCAAACCATTCAAACAGACTTCATGAGCGTGAGGTTGTGTGAAAATAAAGTGCTGCCGGTCAAAAACCATAAAGAGACCAAATGATTTCACCTGAAACAGGATGACGGTTACCAACTTCTAAAGTGCAGGTGAATAATGGATCTCACCAGAGGACATGGGCTCCAGACCCCCCAGTCTGATAGCACACAGTCCTCAGGGCAGGGTAGGCGGCTGTTCCGGGCCCCTAGAGGCATCTCTTCTGGGTCACACAGGTAGTCCTCCACCTGCTCAGAGGGCCCGTCGATTGTATTGAGCATACACCTGGAAATGAAACCAGTTAAAGTCAATGGTCCTGTTTTTCTACAGTGTTTATGCATCTGGAACAAGAAAGCCAAACAGTGAGGAGGCGTAGTCGACACTTCTACAGAGGAGTAGACGTCACTATGTTTACGTTTGTCAGATGCTTTTAACCAAATCTACTTACAAACGATATGGTAACAAATCAGATCGAGGGCAGAGCGCCAGTCAGTCTCTGTCAGAGGTGACAGTGTAAAGAGCTCAAGTACAGAGGGAGGCCCTTCTGTTTTATTCGTCCCAAAATCAGTTTTATTTTTCTACACGCCACGTTTTCATTCCAACCACATTTATGAACCTAAAAAGTGAGTAATTATAAAGTTAATGGCAAAGTGTTTTTGCAAGGTACTGTATATTAAAGTATTTATGATCATTGTGAAAAAACAAACTATTATTTACGTGCAAAGCAAAAACATCTAGTATATATCACTTTATTTCAAAACCAATCTCTTTGTAAAATAAAAATGCTTTAGAGTTGAACCCAACATACAGTATGGCTCATAAAGAAACAGAAAACCTGACCAAAGATAAAAAGTTGAACTACCGGCGCGATGCTTCCGCCTGTTTTGAAGGGACTATTTGACTCGGAGCTCATCACAGGTATTCCTACGCTGTCAGCCCAGCGTGAGCTGACTAAACTTAGAGAATTACAGTTCTCCAGATTCATAAAGGTCCTTTAGGTATCGTTCTGTCCTGAGCTTTGGACTCAAATTCACTTTTTTTTTTTTTCCTGGAGGAAATGTGCTTTTCTGCGAGACTTCTCACCAAATGAACTGGTTTTTATTTTCTCTTTTCCCTGTGTGGGGAGGAGAGCTGAGCCTCATGTAACCAGCTGACAACAGGTACGGTGGCTGCAGTGGCCAAAACACATCAGAAAATACTGTTTCTTTCCTTACTCGCCGATATGACAGAATTCTGTGAGATTCCAAACTTGATACTGAATTCCATTGATAGTGAATTCCATCTGCTGTTTTCCACATTATGAAAATCATTAGGCCCTAGAAGTGCACAAGAGAGTTAAGGAAGTAGGGTAGGGTTCAGGGAAGTAGAGTAGTGAAGGTAGGAGCTAGTTTAGAAGATGTTCTCTGAAGGTCTTCAGGAGGTTCTTGAAGACGGACAGGGAGCTTGGTAGGTCATTCCTCCACATGAGAAGAGTCTGGACTGTCCCAGCGTGGTGTAGCTCTGCTAGCTGATGATCCTCTGATGACCGCAGTGACCGAGCCGTGACGTCAGCCTTAGCCAGAGGATTCCAGTAGGTGGAGCCGTTCCTTCAGGACCCTGTATGCTAGTGGTAGAGACTTGGATTGATGCAGCAGCTAAAGGTAGCCAGTGGAGCTCCATGACCAGAGGGGGGACATGTGCTCTTTTAGGCTGACTGAAGACCAATCTGAACCATCTGTAGAGGTTTACCAGTCCAGACTGGAGACCAGTTAGAAGGACATTACAGTGGTCAAGGAGGGAGATGACCATAGACTGGACCAGGAGCTGGTGGTGGACTGGGTCAGGTGGTCTGATCTTTAGGATGTTAAACAAAGCGAAGTGGCATTGAGCAACAGAAGCAACATGAGAGGTTGAGTTGGAGATGATGGGCTTTCATCCATCTCCGTATGTCAGAGACAGATTCACGCTGAGACTGTGAGGTCATCAGGTGGGAAGGACAGGTGAGCTGGGTGTCGTCAGCATAGCAGTGGTAGAAGAAGTCATGTGATTGGATGATCTGACCCAGTGAGGTGGTGTATATGGCAAAGAGAACAGGTCCCAGTACGGAGCCTTGAGGAACCCCTGTGGCGAGGTGGTGCACAGCAGAAGTGTGACCGAGCCAGGATCCACTGAACGACCGACCCGTGAGGTATGACTCGAGCCAGGAGTGTGCTCTCCCTGTGACGCCCATGTATGGACACAATCAGCATCAAATCAGGTGGTAAACTGATAAGTACCGAGGACTTCGCTGTTGCTCTGGCTTCTTCTGTGGCTGCTGATAGAGCCGTTTCAGTGGAGTCCATAAGCCTGACATTTAAAACATCCTGTACCCAGCTTGGCTCCTCTTACCTGATTTTTCTGGTCTGCACACCTTCACCGCAGTTGTTTCTCAGGTCAACGTTACTGACTTTCCACACACTCCAGGCCTCCGCCACCCAAACATACTGTCCACAGTCACTGACGCAAGGCACCACCTCATAGACCTGAGCATACAGACCATGGTTATTATCAGAGCTCCAACAGGAAACACCTAGATATCACACTGAGTGCACACACACACACACACACACACTGTCATTTAGAGTACCATTTAAATCACTTCTAACAAAGGTATAAAACTATTTATTACTGTAATTAACTTTAAGGTCACTCACCTGAGCCTGTTGATGGAATTCATTCACCACAGAAGAAGAAAAACAGATCAATTAGATTATTAAAGCAGCATGGGATTGATGAGTCATTCAGTTAGTTAAGACCACGCCCACTGGTACCATCTCTCAGTCTCTAGAAACAGGAAGTAGTCCTCTGGCCAGATTGGTGACAAATTAGCAGCCATTTTTGTAGTTTTTAAAACGCTTCTTGCTCAAAAGAGTCAAACTTCTGTGTTTTTAACAAGTAACAAGGGCATAATGTTCATCCCAAGAAAAACCTATTCATCTAACCTACATCAAACCCTAACCCTAACAACCAGTGTGTACCAAAGCAGATCTGATCTGCAGCGAGTACGGCTTCAGTCACAGGACTCCCTGTTTCTAGAGACTCCGCCCACTTTGAGTGATGTCACCTTTCTGTAGATCGATAACTGACAGAACGCCACTTCAAAGTGACCCACGTTTCCCGTTAAAGTTCGATAGTTTGGTCAAACATCGTTTACACAGCTCACCTGGTTGACGTGGTCTAGTTTTGGACACGGCCTTCCACCATTGTAGGGCTTTTCTCTGAGCCACTTGGAGCGAACTTTGACCCCACTGCCACATGACTTGCTGCAGCGCGACCAGTTGGACCACTCACTCAGTTTGCAGTCAGATGGGCAGGGGATGATGCAAGCCTCCTCAATATACCCTGAAATCACAAGTGGTCAAGACTATAAAGATGTTGTTACATCACATAAAGACCAGACGAGGGGAGAGTCCATGAGGTCACGTGGATGAACCAGGACTACAGGCTGCTGGGAACTGTGTAGCTTTAGCTTTTTGGTGTTTGATTTCTGGACAAGGCATTTTCTCTCAATCTAAACAGTTCGGTTCTGTAAAGATCCCAGATTAAACCGTCTAATCCAGTGGTGTCCAAACCTGGTCCTTGAGGGCCATGATCCTTTATGTTGTTTCCTGGCTCCAACACACCTGATTCATTGGTTAAATCACCTGTTCTGGATGTCATCAAGCTCTGCAGAAGAACTTTAATCACCTATTGACTGAAATCAGGTGTGTTAAGGCTGAGCTACCTCTACTGGTCCTCAAGGACCAGGATTGGACACCACTGGTGATCCATTGGTTCTGACTGTTTGGATCAGGGCCCCACTGTTAGTTACACACACCAGATCAACAAAAATCTAATTAACTTTAAAAATGGCTGCCTCGTTGTTAAGAAGAGAATATCATATCATCGTTCTTATACTTTAACTAGAAATAGTCGGGTTCACAAGTGTCAGAGAGCTGAAGCGTTTGGGTTCAATCCCTCCACTCATCCAGTCCGAAGATCTTGAATCTGGGAGGTTAGAAAGGTGTTTGAGAAGCAAACCTACCATGACTGTTGCAGCGAGATGTTTCCACTATCCGGTTGTCCTGGTCATAGCACACCATGGCCTGGTAGCGATATCCTTGGCCACACTCCTTGATGTCACCTTGAACCTTCATGCCAAGCAGGCCCTCCATGCGGCTGCCCTCCGGTAGGATGCAGTCGGACCAGTTCCCCACCGGCTGGGCGTTGTACTTATTACAGGGACAGTACTGGGTCTCACTCAGGGGATACATCTGGTTGTTTTTACACTGCTCACGCTTCTTACTCTTCCCTGGAAATAAAAGAAATCACGTGTACGATAGCTTCCAGGTGAACATCTTCTACAGGCTGATCTAACGTTGTTACTAACCTACTAGGATCCTCTTGCGAGTCCTGACTCCCACACAATCAGCTGTGCAGGACGAGAACTTTGACCAGCTACTGAGTTGACAGTCCTCCTGACAAGGAACCTGACACAGCTGAGTGAGAGGTGGCATGGGACTATCAACGTTAAGGCAGGCTTCAGTGTCTGCTTGTCCACCATCCTGCTGCCGGCAAGAAACAGCTGCAAGAGAAAGAGTTCATCTTTGTAAGGATGGATAGAAGCTGGGACGTGAATGACTCCAGGGATCCAGTTTGTCTCTGAATCTAATGAAACTATTTGATCATGTATTAAAATCTCATGAGTTTTAAAGCATTTGTAGTTTGGTTAACGGGAGGTTTGGGTCATTCTGAAGAGCGTTATTTATCTACAGTAAGAACCACACCCAGCGATGACATCACTAAAAGCAGGTGGAGCCTCTAGAAACAGGAATTAACTCTGATTAATCTGAAAGTCTGGTGATAGCTTCAGGAGCAGGGCTAATCTCAGTCACACCTCTATTTCTGATGATCCAGTCAGTCTCTTGTCATACCTGCCTGCGGCTCCGCCTCTGGCCACGCCCACCCATGTTCTTCCAGCCTTGATACCTGGTTTCCCTCCACCTGCCTGTCCCTGTTAAAGCTCCAGGTCTCCTCAGATTCAGTGCAGATTGTCTGTTGTCCCTACCTGAGCAGTGTTCCAGCATTCCTTCATGTTTCTGCCATCCTGTACCAACGTGTGTTGCCATAACCACCCATTCTGCTGCTCCTCCTCAGATCAGGGTTTGGTCTGACCTCACTGAGCTGACTAGTGTACTGGACCACTGATCTGTTTTTGTCTGCTCTGGTTCTGACCTAGAAACATTTATGCGTTTTGGATAAAGAGCCACCCTTTATTCTCTTTCTCTCTCAGTCTCTTCACCACAGTGAGGAGCTCACAGCCTGATGGTCCATCTGAGGATCTGACCCCTGGTTTACACCCTGCTGTGAGCTCCTCACAGCGACACCCTGCAGATGCTACAGTCTTTAGTAAATGGACTTACACTCCCCTCAGCTAATCCACCTGACTGAGTCTGCTGATAAAACCGACTCCTGCTGGGTTCAGCTCTAAGGAGGATCCTGGAACCCGCCCTGAGAGGCTCAGTCTGACTCACCTGTCAGTTAATACTCACCTTACTGTCCCAAGTTTCACTAAAAGTATCCGGTCCGTTACGGACCTGACGCTGTGTTCTGAAGAGGACAATCAGCTGAATCCCCCAAACATTTTGTTAAAAGTAAACATTTTTAACCATCACCTGGCTGGTTGTCTCAGGTCCCATCAGGATCAGGATGTCCTCCATAAAAAATATTTAACATCTGAGTCCACCTGAACTCTAGGTTCAAGTAAGAAACAAGTTATATGTACAAGCTATCGTGATGAGGACCTCTTCTACTGTTGATTGAATACTTTGGTTCATGTAGTTTAGCACGTTTTAGAGGTTTTTGTTAGTCTAGTATACTAGACCTCAGTTCTGCTCTGCAGACTTTATATATTATAAATCCACATAGACAGTCTGGTTTACCAGGCTAGGTTTTGTTACTTTTCCTTAAAACGCCAAAGCGCTCTATGGGAGTTTAGTGAGAGGTCTAAAATTGTATTTTAACTTATTTTGATGGACATATCAGTAGATTTGACTTTATTTTGTTGTTAATTCACTTCATTAGTTGAGCTGATTGTCATGACTTGCTTGGTTAGTGGTTGTTGTCTGAATTGTAGCATTAATTATCTGACTGTTAGTTAGAGATGGATTTATGTGTCAGTAGAAAGCTGATTGTGAATATTAAGTCGTGTTTCTGACCTTGTGTAGGTCAGGTTGTTTTTTCCAGAGTCCTGATCAACATGGGATGGTCAGCTTCCTGACCACTGTTGCATTGTGGGTAGGACCTAAACTGATTTGAGAACTGTGCCTCCCTGGATCAGGGCCTATTGTGGGTCAGAGGGACTGAAACTCTTACTTCTGCTGAGAACACATTGTGTTTGTTTTTTTTATTGTTATTTGTGTCTGATTATATTGATATTATTATTATTATTATTATTAATATAATTAACTGCCATATTATATTCTATATCATCTATACAGTACTACCTAGTATATCTATCTGAGCTCTGTATCTGTTGTTTGTGTTTTTCCACAGATCCAGGATCCTGAACTGAGCTGACTTCTGGTCACTAAGCTGCAGTCAGTGACTAGCTCTAGATCCCGTTACAGATCCACTAGCTCTAGATCCTGTTACAGATCCACTAGCTCTAGATCCCGTTACAGATCCACTAGCTCTAGATCCTGTTACAGATCCACTAGCTCTAGTCCCGTTACAGATCCACTAGCTCTAGATCCCGTTACAGATCCACTAGCTCTAGATCCCGTTACAGATCCACTAGCTCTAGATCCCGTTACAGATCCACTAGCTCTAGATCCCGTTACAGATCCACTAGCTCTAGATCCCGTTACAGATCCACTAGCTCTAGATCCCGTTACAGATCCACTAGCTCTAGATCC
>SSNR01000268.1:77904-90599 GCA_006937965.1 Callopanchax toddi | reverse complement strand
GAGGAGGGGAGAGGAGAGGAGAGGGAGGAGAGAGGAGGGGAGAGGAGAGGAGAGGGAGGGGGGGAGAGGAGAGGAGAGGAGAGGAGGAGAGAGGAGAGGGGAGGAGGGGAGAGGAGGGGAGAGGAGAGGAGAGGAGAGGAGAGGAGGGGAGAGGAGGGGAGAGGAGAGGAGAGGAGGGGAGAGGAGGGGAGAGGAGAGGGAGGGGAGGAGAGGAGAGGAGAGGGGGGAGGGGAGAGGAGAGGAGAGGAGAGGAGGAGAGAGGAGAGGAGGGGAGAGGAGAGGGAGGGAGGAGAGGAGAGGAGTGGAGAGGAGAGGGGAGGAGAGGGATGAGAGGAGAGGAGAGGAGAGGAGAGGGAGGAGAGAGGAGGGGAGAGGAGAGGAGAGGGAGGGGAGGAGAGGAGAGGAGAGGAGAGGAGGAGACAGGAGAGGAAGGGGAGAGGGAGGAGAGGGGAGGAGGGGAGAGGAGACAGGAGAGGAGAGGAGAGGGAGGAGAGGAGAGGAGAGGAGAGGGAGGAGAGGGGAGGAGGGGAGGGGACACGTTATGGAGATCTCACCACATTTAAGAGCATTACTTAAGGCTAGCCAGATTGGGAGAGACACTGCTGCAGATCAGTACAAGGAGCAGTGTTGTAAACAACTCTGGACTTCAAACATCACACCGATGCACTGGAGTGCTGTTACACCTCTTTGTGATCATTTGTGCATTCTTTCTCTTTGGTAGTGCTGTGTGCAGTCATGTAAACGACAGAAAGCTGTACTGCCCCTTGAGGTCGTGTGGTGAATTACAGGTATAAAAACAGTACGTGGTTCTTTGTGAACTGTTGCAGCACTACAACACATCCGACACAGCCCAAACCAAACCACATGGTCTCACACCCTAACCCATTTCCATCTGAGAGCTGTTATTTGTTTACTGCAGGATTAAACCGTTAGCTTTAATCTGACGCTTTTACAGCCTGATGGTATAATCCCCATATTTTAAATCACATATTTTGCATGAAAAAAGAAAGAAAGAAAGTCCGATCTGTGATGGGAGCGGGCTCTCACCACTCCCTTGTTGGAGCTGGAACAGATCAACGCATCACCAGCAGCAGGACGGAATGGGCGTGGCTATCCTCTGTGAAGGCTTTGATTGACATATGACGGTGTGATTGCATTGTGTGAACACTAAACTAAAACACCACATCTATTTTGGCCATATCCTAACCTTCCTCCAACACTCAGACTCGACTCACTCAGACCAGTGTGAGCATGCTCAGTGGAGGTACCTGTATCCATGACAGACGGACTGAGCTTCACACTGCTGTTCCTGGGTCAGTGCTTCAGGACAGTCCTGTCCCCCATTGGCTGGTAACTGGATGATGATCCGTTTCCTGTGTTGCTTCCTGTATTGCCTCTTGGTGTTTCCTTCTGGAGAGAAGCACAGACTATATAAACACTGTGAACCTACTGAACACCGGATCATCCTGCTGGGATTCAGGACCAACCAGAACGGTTTGTCTGCTTTAAATGGACCAGCTGGTTTCCTGTGATAGTTCTCGTCATTTGGGCAGGTGTGACATCACTTTTACCGTCATCATGATGAGCACTAAACATTCATCACGATAAATACTTTTATCATCATTGTGATCAACACGAAAACCGATTAAGACCCAGTTTAGTGCCGATATGACCGGGATTAGCCAACGATGGTGGAGTTTCCTCCCTGACAGATCATGTGGTTGATGAGAAGCTGTGACTGACCTGCTAGGCATGTTGTGGGACAGGAGCTCCAGCTGCTGAACGGGGTGACCACACAGTCTCTCTTACAGGGTAGCAGACAGGGTCTGACTGTGTCAGGGCGGAGGCTCTCTGGACACCTGAAAGTACATGGCTCCAATTCTCAGTCAGTCACACTGTGACTGTGTCAGAGTTCTCATGGACATCTAAAAACACAGAGATCACATCTAATCTGACGTCAGATCCAGGATCTGTTCAGAGACAGAAGCCTCTGATGTTTTCTCCTGTTTTACCGAGTGCTGCTCCTCAGACCTGCACATGGAACAGAAGACGGACTTTGTGTTTGTCTTGTATAAAAAATGTTCATTAAACTGAATAAAAAAGAAGATTACACACAAACACTTTGTTCTCACTGTGAGGTAAATCCAACCAAAATTCTCTTGTTCAGGTCTCAGAAAAGAAGAGCTTCACATTAGGAAAAATGTTTTACAGAAGATCCAGTTTTCAAACACAAACATATCTAAGCCTTTTAGGTTTACTGTTATCATTAACAGCCTGGAGACATGAAACCACTAGATGTGTCTGGATTTAATCCCCAAACTGAATCAGTTCAGAACAGTAAAGCTCTGACAAGTCTCTCTAAACTGATATAAATCCGTTCATCACTGGTTAGAGCGCATCAATTACTTATCTGAGCAAGTCAGAGGATTACTTCCTGTTTCTAGAGACTCCGCCCACTTTGAGTGATGGTGGGTGAGCTCTAGTCCCTACTGTAGATAAATGACTGGTGTTGAAGCATCTAAACATTCCGGTTTGAATCATCCCTCTATGGTTAGAGCTGCTGTCAACCTGTTTGACTTCCTGCTTTTTGCCGTTCAGGCAGCAGGTTCAGAGCTCAGAGTGAAGCAGGAGTAAAGGAAGGAGTAAAGGAAGGAGTAAAGGAAGGAGTAAAGGTAGGAGTAAAGGAAGGAGTAAAGGAAGGAGTAAAGGTAGGAGTAAAGGAAGGAGTAAAGGAAGGAGTAAAGGAAGGAGTAAAGGAAGGAGTAAAGGAAGGAGTAAAGGTAGGAGTAAAGGAAGGAGTAAAGGTAGGAGTAAAGGAAGGAGTAAAGGTAGGAGTAAAGGTAGGAGTAAAGGTAGGAGTAAAGGTAGGAGTAAAGGAAGGAGTAAAGGAAGGAGTAAAGGAAGGAGTAAAGGAAGGAGTAAAGGTAGGAGTAAAGGAAGGAGTAAAGGAAGGAGTAAAGGAAGGAGTAAAGGTAGGAGTAAAGGTAGGAGTAAAGGAAGGAGTAAAGGAAGGAGTAAAGGAAGGAGTAAAGGTAGGAGTAAAGGTAGGAGTAAAGGAAGGAGTAAAGGTAGGAGTAAAGGAAGGAGTAAAGGAAGGAGTAAAGGTAGGAGTAAAGGTAGGAGTAAAGAAAGGAGTAAAGGAAGGAGTAAAGGAAGGAGTAAAGGTAGGAGTAAAGGTAGGAGTAAAGGAAGGAGTAAAGGAAGGAGTAAAGGTAGGAGTAAAGGAAGGAGTAAAGGAAGGAGTAAAGGTAGGAGTAAAGGAAGGAGTAAAGGAAGGAGTAAAGGAAGGAGTAAAGGAAGGAGTAAAGGAAGGAGTAAAGAGAGAGATTAGTTTCCACACACAGCAGGGGGCTGGAGGGGTGCGCCTGAATAATGCCACTGTTGTGTTGAATAAATAAAGAGATAATTCATGTTCCCAGCAGATGCCTCCAGGGAGGGAAAGAGAAACAGATGCTTCAAACAGTTGGTGAGCAGCTCATCAGCCTATCAGCAGACAGCAGCAGCAACACATCAAACAACACAACCAGGAGCCCTGGTTCCTCTCCTGATCAGAGCCAAACGCTGCTACGAAACCTTTACCTTCCTCTAAATGTTTACATCACTGTGACGGCTGTGTGCTCAAACATAAACAAGACTGTATTAAAGCTGTATGACGGAGTGATGTCACCATGGAAACGCTTCACTAGTAGAAGTGATGGAGGAAAGAGAGAGAGACACACTTTAATGTAGAAACTGTCAATCAATAACAAATCTTACTTCTTGGGAGGAACCTGGCCCACGTTGACCCGAACACAGATGACTTTACGAGTCTGCATCCCAACAGAACACGACGCATCGTCTCCACGCGCTCGGCCCACCGACGAGTTGGTGGACGGGATGGACGAGTCCTCGATGCACTGACCCCACGCCCCCGTCTGCCAGTGGTACACGGTGCAGGGGTGGTCGTTACAGCTCCTGGCCTCCTGCAGAGCGCTGACGTTGGGGCACTGGACTCCTCCTGAGGAACAACGAGGAAAGCGTTGGAACAGATCCTCAGCTCCGACTACGACGTTCCGTCTCATTTAATATAAAGACGTGATCAAAGGAGGGTTTGAAGCAAAAGCTGACAACTGGTCCTAGGCCATGTAAAGATTTAAAAACACACACATCAGTATGAACTAGAGGTTTTCATGATGCTCTTTACCTTCATATTTCAACGACTATAGGTTTGTTATTGTGGACGTAACATAAATGTTCAATATATCAACTAGCCGACTGCTACAGGGCAGGTGGGATGGGCCTGTATAGACCAGTGTAGCTCTCTATCAGTCCCACGTCAACCTGACTCAGTGGTTGGCAGGTTGGACGCCGATAGACATTCTATTATTCCAGCTCTTACCTGCACACCTTACTTACACCACACTGAACAACAGCCTGAACGGACTGTTATTTTGAAAGGAAAAGGATTGTGCTGGAGCAGCAGATTGCTACACAAAGACTCTACTTTCATCTAACCAAGCATATGGACACCACGCGCTACGTCAGCTAAAATCACAGCTAAAGAACAGTTCAACATGAAAATACCGAATACAGGCTGGATCAGGGACAGCACGGAGAGACCTTCAACAAAAGTAAAGAAAACACCAATGTGTGTGTGTGTGTGACAGACAGCATTGTGCACCATGAGCAGTGTGAACGTCTTACCCTGCATTACAGAAATCCACGCTACTATTTTTGCAGTGACTGTGTAGAAAAACACAGAACAATGATTCAGACCAGCGCTCAAACTGGGAGATCCACTCATTAGACCACACCCACCAGTGACATCACTGAAAGCAGGTGGAGTCTCTAGAAACAGGAAGTCGTCCTCTAACCAGAGCAGCAACACTCAATAGTGTTGTCCAGTGGTTGAAATGTCAAGTACACCATTCTCCAGTACACCATTCTCCAGTACACCATTCTCCAGTACACCATTCTCCAGTACACCATTCTCTAGTACACCATTCTCCAGTACACCATTCTCCAGTACACCATTCTCCAGTACACCATTCTCTAGTACACCATTCTCTAGTACACCATTCTCTAGTACACCATTCTCTAGTACACCATTCTCTAGTACACCATTCTCTAGTACACCATTCTCTAGTACACCATACTTTCCCTGTCGTAGAACAAATCTGCTGACACAGCGAGGAACTCAGACCCACCATTCTAACTGTCAGAACAGGACATGTGAAAATACTATTAAATAAAATAAATATTAATATAACTGACAGATCTAGTGAACTTTACTTAGTGAATTTAAAATAATACATAGTGTGACTGTGAACCAGATCTTTATTTATTTGGATTTGAGTCAAACCCTAATTCTAACTGGTTGGATTATTATGTCTGATGGTGTCAGTGGTTTCCCACCTTCTCCTGCGTTGTAGGCCAGGATGGACCGGACTCGGGTCTGCTTGCCCTCAGTGTTTTTCCCGGAGCAGGTATGAGAACAGAGGGACCAGGAAGTCCAGGGGCTCAGAGCACAGTCCTTGGAGCACGGGACCTCACAGATGGAGGGCATGGGAAGGATCGCGTCCCGACAGAGCTGCTTCTCCACAGATTCACCTGGATGGAGGGAGGAACATTTACATTTAGAGGGTTGAAGAATGAGATCAGCGTAGCCACTTTCAATACACACCAACCACATCACTTTGTTCATACGTCATCATCTGACCAAGCCTGATACTGCCTCCGTGTTCTGACCAACACTGAGGAACTAGCTAAACTTCCATACAAGTCCACAACCGACCGTCATGGGACGCCATCAGAACCCTGTAAGACCACTCAGGAGTTTTACCTCTGGGGTTGTCACGGTTACCGGTGTAGTAGTAAACCCCGGTAAAAATGTTGACAATAATGATTACCGTCATGTTTTTTTAAAAATTCTCAGTGGATAACCACGTTCGCGGTTTAGTACGGTGGCCCATGCTGTACAATAGGGTGTTGGTCACCTGATCTACAGTCGCCAATTCTGATTGATTATGAATTATTATGAATTTAACAATGATTACTGCCTGATGACATCTCCCCAAATCTGAAAATCTCACAGGAAGGACACAAGCTGAGGACAATATTATCCTGATCTAGAGGGTTTATTTAGTTGTCTAGTTGAACATATTCAACACCATTTTAAAAAATACTGCAATAATACCGAAAACCGTGATCATTTTTGTCACAATGACCGAGATGGTACATTTTCACACGGTGACAGCCCTAGTTACCTCATAGGGAGAGTTTCATCCTGTGCAAGACGGTCTTAGTCACATTCTAAGGGTTTCATGATTAATCATGTGGTAGAAGGTCTTTATATATATATATATATATATATATATATATACATGTATTAGGGGTTGCACGAACTAGTCGACTAGTCAAAAAGTCAACATTTGTGGGCTGTAGTGACTTTTTAAACCAAAGGTTGACTCTTTGCTGATCACGTGAACTTTTATTTTGAAGGGGTTTCGTTCCATTTCCTTTAATGTGTCTGGCGCTGCGCTATTAAAATAGATATTTACTCAAAGAATACTTCTTGTCAGCTTTTGATGCCCTTGCCAATCGATTGTTCTGATTTAATCAACTTAACGGTGAGTCTTTGCTTTCTTTATCTCTTGTTTTACTGAAAATGCGGCGCTATTCAAACCTCCGATGTGCTAACAGCTACGCTAACGAGCTAATGGCTCGGCTATCAAGCTTC
The DNA here is from genome assembly GCA_006937965.1 of Callopanchax toddi. Taxonomy (NCBI): domain Eukaryota; kingdom Metazoa; phylum Chordata; class Actinopteri; order Cyprinodontiformes; family Nothobranchiidae; genus Callopanchax; species Callopanchax toddi. Next base: position 83,881 of record SSNR01000268.1, on the reverse strand, counting down.
GAGTGATTTTATTCATTAAATAGTGAATGTCTTTGTTATGATTATGGCCAAACAATAGACCGCAATCTGACTAAAACTAAAACTGTTGACTGAGATTAAAACTATTTTGTATATAAACCTGACTAAAATGTGACTAAAACTAATCAGCATTTTAGTCTAAAGACTTGATACTAAAACCAAAGTGCTCCTAAAACAACTGCTCTCTCTCAGCTGTTTGTTGTCAGCATTAAAATACGTTTTGCCAATAAAGTCTGTCAAGTTTTATAAAGCCGTCCCTGCTGAAAAAACCAGCATAGACCAGCATATGCTGGTTACCAGCATATGTTGTGTTTTGGTGCTGGTATGCTGGTCCACAGTGATCCATTAGTTCAACCAGCATAGACCAGCACTAAACCAGCATAGACCCAGCGCCAGAGAGAAACAGAGTTCGGACACTTCCATTGGCTCCAATAGAAAGAATGGAATGCGGAAGTAACGTCGGTCATGGAGCTCTCAATAGTTCCAAACAAAGCCCAGACGCCAATAGTTCCACCACAGAGCGCTGATCATTATCGCTGTTTCGGAGCTATTTTCTAATGTAAGTTGATGAAATGACAACATTTTTGACACTGTGAAGCGTTAGCTGACTACTCCGTACCAAAATAAGTCAGTAGTGATTTTTCTTGTAGCCAGTTTTAGTAAATTAATCGTGTCAACCGGCTAGTAATCTGTTTAGCTGAAGCTAGCTTGTTGTTAGCATCAGGTCTGTGTGTTACTGGTCCCTTTCTGTCTCATTCAGCTTTGTAAATATCCAGAACTTTTTGAAATATTTATCTTTAGAGTTTGATAAATTGTTTGGTGATTTTCTGGATTTAAATAAGTTCTAATCAGACACAAACATGTACGTGTAAACTTTAGGCTCCAACTCAAAGGAAAGTTTTTAACTTGTTGCTGTCAGGTCTTTACCTCTTTTAAAATCGTTATTAAATTATCTCAACTACATAAAAAGCATTTAGCATTTAATGGGTTAGTGGTTGACTGGTTCATGTCCAGTTTAATTGTTACTTTGACCTCTTGGTCCTTTACAGACATAAATTTCTGCATAATGGTGATATTATCAGTGAAGAAAAATGAAATTTTGAACATGAGTTAATTATGTATTGTTTTTCAGTTCAACCACACGAGGCTGACTTCATGACCTGCTGAACCGTGCTACACACTCAGGATCAACTCATTTCTTCAAAGCAGTGTGAATGTGATTCTGTGATGATGATTGTTTTCTGAGTTCTCTGAAACTTTTCTCTGTCAGGAGGTCAGCAGGTGTGAAGGTCCACATCGAAGGAGCTGCTGTCAGTGATGAACCCTCTCTAGAACTCAAACATGTTTTAACATTGTATGAAATAAAATGCCTTGGTGCAGAAGTAATGACTAAGCAGTGTAAATAGTAGTAAAAGTATTTCTTTCTTAAAGCTTGTTTTATGATGCTGTATAATAAAATGTTTGTTTCTTTGCACAAATCATTCCACATTTATTCTCTCATCCAATAAGGTTTTATCCAGAAACAGTTTTATTTTATTAACATTTTAATCAGTTTTTACTTTACAAAAATTGTTACGCTAGATTAGAAGCTCAATGAACAGGGTTATAGATGCATGGAGTCACTTCACATGAAAAATAAACATAAAATATGGAATCATGATGTCTTCTACAGAAGATAATAATCTGGGTTGTCAGTTAAAACATCCACTGCCACATAAGTTTTCTCCAAGTCCTTTAAAACTTTAACATCAGAGCTCTTTAACACGAGCACATTTATAGGATAAGATAAACAGTAGCATCCTCATGCTAGCATGCAGAACGACAGAAAGAGCTCTTAATAGGCCTTATACTCTGGTTTTCTTTACTTGGTTAGCATAATAATAAACCACTTTAAACCTGCTGGTAGAGATCAGTATATTGCAGAAACATTTTAATTTTTAAATATAATCTGTAGCCAAAATTTTCTACGATGAATGTTGTTTCTGCCGCTTCTTTAAAAAATCCTTTGATAAAATACATAACTGGGGGTAACTGACGTACATTGTTGGTCAATAATTACCAAAAATAGCTTGGGAGATGAGAAAATAATGGTTGTAGCAGCGTATCCTGCCAGAAACCGCTCTGACTGACTGACAGCGCCGAGCTGTTGGAACTATTGGAGGCTGCATGAACCACGTGACCGCCTGTCGGCGAGATCAAAGCGTGTCGTAACTTTCTCTTTATACGGCTTTGCATAGACCAGCACTAAACCAGCATAGACCAGCATTGACCAGCAAACAAATCATGATGGTCTTGATTTATATGCTGGTCAATGCTGGTCTATGCTGGTTTGGTGCTGGTTTAGCTGGTAGACCAACATGATTCAATGCTGGTTGAACTAATGGATCACTATGGACCAGCATACAGCACCAAAACACAACATATGCTGGAAACCAGCTATGCTGGTCTATGCTGGGTTTTTCAGCAGGGTGACGTCATCAGCGATTAGTCAAAGTCGACGCGACTTTTATTACTTGGTAGTCGACTTGTAAAAATAGCAAGTCGTTCAACCCCTAATACACACATATATATATATATATTTTTTTTTTTTTTTCCTAGATTTATTTCATTCAAAATAAAAAAGAGAATAAAATACAAACAAATTATCAATATTTACAATACAAAATTGAATGAAAAGGGGCAGAAAGAAGAAAAAAACCTTATATAATCTGCCCCCTATTACAAACAAAATTCTTAATGATTATCTACTAAAGTTACAGTATATATAAACTCATTTTTAAATTAACTAACTTTTTCAATATTTCCAAAAATATATATATGTATATATGTCACTGCAAACAAGGTAACTGATGGAAAACCAAGCAAACAGACAAATGAACCACTGAATGAACAAAGAAACAAACAAATGGTCAAACTAAAGATTCAATGAGCAAACGAACAAATAAAAATACAAGCACTCAAGTCATTAAATGAACAAACAACTGAATTAAAGAACAACAAACTGAACAAAAAACTAACGATTGATTGAATAAAAAACAAATGAACATTTGAACAAATGACTGAACAACTGATTAAACCTCGATCTGAATTTCATTAGGGAAACTCACATTATTGCTAGATCAGAAGCCTAGATTAATACACACCAGTTCTTTGGTAATAAAAGACAAACACTACATAAACATATACAACAACACATGAAGCAAGATCTAAAAAACCAGTTAGACCAGTTAAAATATAGAAACGTCAAGAAATGTATGTAGATGTACAGGATGTAACGACATTACAACACATCTAGAACAGAAACCAGAAGCCTTTACTAAACCAGGTCGACACATCAGGTCTTTAGTATTTAGAAACCAGAAGCTCCACCTGGAGGCTCAAAACTGCAGCTGAATCCACATGTTGGAGGTTATTCCAGGACGGGGTCTGAGATCAGTCTAGAATCTGAGCTTAGGCTGAAGGCTCTTCTCTAGAGCAGCGGTCGGTCTCCTCGTATTGATCGTCACCTCTTCATCAAACCCAGTCGTGACTCGTCTGTCCTCTGAAAAGACCCATCTGTGAAAATCTCATTGTGAGTGGTTTAGAGATTGACAGCTAGATGTGTGTGGTCCCCAGGGAACGGACAGATCTATTTCTATCAGATAGAGAAAAGCAGGAATCAATAGGAGGCTGGTCAGGAGCAACATCGGAGAGGTGTGGGGCTGATGATGGGAATGTTCCTGACAAGGTCAATCAGGACAGCCCACTCATACAACAAGCTACATTCAACTGTCACAAGGCTTTGGTGCTTTTTGTGATTCCTTTAGATATGAATGTTTGGAACCACTGGTCCAGACTGGAGCAGGAAGTGATCACAGCGGCGTGTTTCTGATCCAAAGGTCAGAGGTTTCATCTCCAGACCCTCCAGGTTTCTTCTCCATTTAAATTTAAACAACAACAAAAATCAATTCCCTTCAAATTCCAGGATCGATGGATATCAGGCAGAGAGCTGTGGGAAGCAGCTTCAGATGGGATGATTCCACCTGTTCAGAACGGATCCTCTAACCAGGGCGCTCGGGACGCTGATCATGAAGGCATGATGGTAGATCACATGACAGCCGCTGCCTGCCGTGGCCAGGATGCTCTAATGAATGAGATGTTGGATCTCAATATATCACTGTTTTCCTGTTTTGACCTAAATCAGCTCTATTGGACATCCCTTGGCGGTTTTACAGGCGACTTTTCAAAGTAAAGAATCAGGAAGATCTTGTGACTTGAGGTCATGTAAGGTTTGTTTTTAGTTTAAAAAAACACATTTTCGTTTCCTGAGAAACAAGGTTTGTGCCTGACAATAATGATACAAAATAAAATTAACTATTAAAACACAGAAACTCCCAGAAGGCCGAGGCATTAGGCTCCGCCCACGCCGGCCCTGGTTCAGCTGGAGGTTACTTCCTTTCCGTCCCACCGTCGCCCTCCTACTGTGCTGCTCAGAGTGAAGTGACACAGAACCAGGAGGGTGGCCAATGGCGACCAACGCCACCAGGAGTTCACCTTTGGCCACGCCCCTGGTCACCCCCACCTCCACGTTTGAGCAGAGCCACACAGTCACAGGCTTATAGGAGTCATGATGTCATTTACATTTATTAACGCTCTTATTCAACAAGTAAGTGAGCGAGTCAACAAAACGTATTGTTAAATCTGCTTCAGCTGATTAAAGGAGGAGGAGTTTTGTGCCTCTTGGTTAAAAGAGCTCACCTGACCTGACCTGAAACTTTTACAGACAAATGTCCTTTAAATAGTCCACAGCAACACTCAGTGGCTGACATGCTTTGTTGTGTGATTCATAAATACGATCATTTCCGTTTCGGTTTCATTGAGGGTCAGAGAGTCCTGTAAAGGAACTGGTATCAAGTTCCTCTAGTCCATTTGTGCCAGACCCTCTGGTTCTGGGAACCGGATGGAAGCCGCCACATCCAGATGGGATTGTGTTACATGTCCAGAGTTGATGGGAGTGAATCCAAGATGGAGCTAATTTAATTTACTAATCCAGCAGGGTCCAATAACAGCAGCTCTCAGGCTGAGTGCTCCTCACACGGTGGGAGGAAGGAAGATTTACGAGGATGAGCTCACGTTCTAACGTTTTCTCTTTTGTTCAAGGTGTAAACACATCAGCCTGCTGGAAAAGGCTCTGGATGATTAGGAGTTCTCTGGAACTGAACTGGTAAAATGTGGGCTGGTGAAAACAATATCTTCATGTAGAAGTAATTCATTACCAAAACAGATAGGCAGACAGAGTTCAGAGCAATCCCATGTCATGTTGTGTCAGGATCAGGAACAAAAGTAATAATAAAAGGACAAAGAAGAATACTATTTGATAAGAAGATATAGAAAGAGGATATATAAAAGTACTATAAATACACAAAAATACATTGAGCTACAGGCTGCCGCTGCACCAGCACCTAGCAGCTGACACATGGTCACAACAAATATAAAAGCTACCATAGAAAATTAGGTAAACAAAGGAGCTTAAAACGTTTTTTTTCATGCCTCTTAACGTTCTCACAAAGCACAGCTATAAATGTCCCACAGGTCTCTACAAACCTCGGCCAATCACACGTTTCAGACTGAAATAACTACTGGACAATCCGCCTGTCTGTCTCCTGTAGCGCCTCACTTCCTCACTGCTTGGATCCTCCATTAATGCTGCTGGAGCATTTTTCAGCAGAACATCCAGGAAGTGAGAGGACAGAAACAGCTGTTAGCGCTTCACTTTTAGTTAAAAATACCAGAGTCCCAAAAAGGAAAACACCTTTTCAGCTAGCAGGAAGCTAAAAACGTTTGGACGAAGAAAGAGGAGAAACCAGTGTGAACGTTAGCATAGCGTTTCAACGGCTGGTGTTTTGTTCTCTATTGCAGTGTTTTTCAACCTTTTTTGAGCCAAGGTACACTTCGTCGTTGAGTGGGGGGGGGGGGGGGG
>SSNR01000268.1:0-42718 GCA_006937965.1 Callopanchax toddi | reverse complement strand
CTTTTGATGTCCCCCCTCTGGTCATTAACCTTTCACCCCGGGGGTGACAGGCTGCTATGCACCTCTCGCTGGTCTGACAGAGCAATACCCTGGTTTCTGTCCGACAATCTGCTTCCCGCAGTTGGAGGTTCAGTCCAGACGGAACCGGCACCGGGTCAGAACTCGAACTGCTGCAGTGCCATCACCCCCGTCATCCCAAAGAGCACGACGCAGTCAGTGGGCGATTTGTGAAAAAACTAATTCCCCCTGGACGAAATTTTACTGCAACGCAAAATGTTAGGGAAAGCGGAAACAAGAGAACTGTTAAGAAGAAGTGATGAAGTTGGAGTTGAATTCTGATGGAATTGGTCTGTTGGGTTCTCAATCCCCACCCCTACTGGTGACATCACTCAAAGTGGGTGGAGCCTCTAGAAACAGGAAATGGTTGTTTAAATGTCTGACTACACGTCAAAAAAGCTAGTAATTTTATACAAAGTAAAAAAAAAGTATTAAATAAAGGAATACCTGAAAATTTGCTGCTGATTTGTAGAATGAATAGATAAAAATAAATAAACGTATAACCCCAAAGTAGCTGCTAACTTGTTTAAAGAATCAAACAGAGGTTTACTGACAGGTGTTAGAGCGTTTCATCACTGGGACTGTTTAGATCATTTAGAGGATTTTCCTGTAATGCGTCACTGATCTGCAGCAGTGTCTCTCCTGATCAAACGAGCCATGAGTATTGCTCCTGTCAGAGGACCTGTTTCTAGAGACCCCGCCCACTTTGAGTGATGTCACCAGGTCCTTATTGTAGATAAATAACTGATAGACGCCACCTCAGAACGACCCTGATGACCTTTAAACGTCCCTGAACCAACAAACAGCTGGAAATCCATCAACGTGTAGAAGAATCCGTCCTTTGTTGTTCCTGGACACGATATTCGTCACTGTGTCACGACGCTGAAAACGCTGATGCTCTCTGCCCTGCAGCACCTCCGCCTGCCTCCTCCAGTGGAGGTGGTGTTGGTATTTACTGAGAAAATGAAAACCAGCGTGAATCCTCCCAGCAGCTTCTGGATGTAAAGGTGAGAGGAATGAGAGCGGCAGCAGGCGATCAGTAAGTCGAACACACGACTACGATAAAGAGACGATAAGGTCAGCAGTAACCACCGGATGTCCTCATGCAGAAATGATTTTCACACATCCAACTGAAATAAAGGAATCAATCGGTTTGTCCACAACGAGACGTCCTACCAGGATAAAAAGGCAACAAAGACGCTCCAATTTTCTGGTTGGCTGCTCTAAATCCGCTCCCTTCGCCTAAAGGACGAAGTAGTCTGATCAAATCACCTGCTCTCAGAATACAGAAAATACGTTTAAGAAATAAGAACAAACAGGAAAACCCACTAAAATAAAGAAGACTTATGAGTTTAGGTTAAAACTCGAGGGATTCAGTAGATCAAAAATAAAAAATAGGTTTAAACTAAATGACTATTACTGGTTGGTTTCATTAAAAATGTCTGATTGAATCATGACTGAGGGTCATGTGTACTGTGTTTGGACAGAAACAAGTTCTTATGAAGACATTTTGTTAAAGATCATTTAATGTATAAGCACTGGAATATTGGAAACACTGAAGTGTTCACAGGATCATCAGCTGTTATGATCTTTAGCTCATTTTGAGGCCTTCTGTCAGTCATCTTCAACCACGCCCACTGGTGAGTCCTGTGTCATCGGCATAGCAACGAGATGGAATTAGGATGGATTAAAAACTGAATCCAAACACAGAAACTACAGATAGAAGCAGGTTTAATCACAGAGCCCTGAGGGACACCACACGACAGAGGCTTTGAATGATTTGCTGCTAGATGTCAACAATCTGCAGCAGTGTCTCCCCTCATCTGACAAGAGGACTACTTCCTGTTTCTAGAAACTCCACCTGCTTTGAGTGATGTCATCAGTGGGTGTGGTTTTTAACTGCCTCGCCTTCCTCTGCTTATCCGGGTCCGGGTCGCAGGGGCAGCATCCCAGGCCGTCCTCTCCCCGGTCGGTCAGGTCCACCAGCTCCTCAGCTGGGACGCCCAGGCGTCCCCCGTCCAACCTGGACATATATTTCCTCCAGCGTGTCCTGGGTCGACCCGGGGGCCTCCTGACCAGATGGCTGAACCACCTCAACTGGTTCCTTTCGACGTGGAGGAGCAGCAGCTCTACTCCGAGTCCCTCCTGAATGTCCGAGCTCCTCACCCTATCTCTAAGGCTGAGCCCGGCCACCCTGCGGAGGAAACTTCGGCTGCTTGTATCTCGCTCTTTTGGTCATTAAAAAGCTCATGACCATAGGTGAGGACCGGGACGTAGATCGACCGGTAAATAGAGAGCCTTGCTTCCTGGCTCAGCTCCTTCTTCACCACGACCGATCGAACGCCATTTCAGAATGACACAAACATTCCTTTCTCTTTATGTTTATGTATTAAGCTTTAAATAAAGATGGTGATTTGTAAAGACCTGAAACCAGGTCTAGAGACGGAGGCCGTGTCCAACACATCCACCACAGACAATCAGTCGTTCTGTGGTGGTGGTCAACTGTGTTTTTCATTCCCTACAGGGTCCAGGACATTGTCCAGTATAAGTAGTGAACATACAGTATGTTGTTCACCATATTCAGGGGTGCACATACTTTTTTCAACAAGGTACTTTAGGGAGTACCTAGTGCTGATGTTTGGTACTCACACCATCGTCTGGAGTTTGTCTCAAGGTGGGGTGGGGTGGGGTGGGGGGGTCCATCGTGTGTGCCTCTCTAAGTTTCTGCGGACATATGATTTTACTATTTTCAACCTTCAAAAGTCTACGGAACCCTCCACCTCCACCACCTACCAACAATCTGACAGCAGACACCGTTGCCTCATTTTTTACAGACATAGTGTCAGTTATAAGCAAACAGTTTACTGAACTGACCACACCAGAACCCTCTGAACTCAAAGGTATCACTAACCCAGCATGCAGAAGTCCTACTGCATCTTTTTCTTCATTTACCCCTCACTGAGAACAGTGTGTCCAAACTTCTGACATGTAGCCGTCCTACTACATGCCTGCTGGACCCCATACCCACTAAACTACTCCAATCCATCGGTCGGTCCTACAGTAGCTGCAGCAGTCACACATGTGATTAATGCTTCCCTAACATCTGGTACATTTCACACCTCACTTCAGCATGCTCAGGTTATACCGCTGCTCAAAGAACCTGCCCTTCCTCCAAATCATGTGAGAACTACGACCTGTCTCTCTCCTCCCTTTTCTGTCTAAAATCATTGAAAGGGCCTTCATGCAGGTCACAGAATACCTCTCACTAAACAACCTCCTTGACCCAGACCAGTCTGGGTTCACTCCACTGAAACAGCTCTGTTAGCAGTGACAGAAACCAGAGCAACTGAAAGTCCTCAGTACTCATCCTGCTCCACTTATCGGCTGAATGTGACTCTGTTACCATGGCGTCCTTTAGTCCATACTATCTAGCCTGGGCACCACAGGGAGAGCTATGCCTGTCAGTCCCACCTGATGACCTCACAGTCTCAGCGTGAATCTCAGACTGTCTCTCATATGGAGATGTATAAAAGTCCATCATCTCCAACTCAACCTCTAAAACTGAACTGCTTGTCCTCCCAGACAAACCAACCATACAACACAAGACCTCAGTCCAGACTGAGTCCCTGTCTCTGGTCCATCAGAGACAGCTGAGACCTGATGACCAGCTGACCTTTAAAGATCAGGTTGATTCTGTCGCTTCTCTTTGTTCAACATCCTAAAGATCAGACCACCTGACCCAGTCCACCACCAGCTCCTGGTCCAGTCTATGGTCATCTCCCTCCTTGACCACTGTAATGTCCTTCTAACTGGTCTCCAGTCTGGACTGGTAAACCTCTACAGATGGTTCAGATTGGTCTTCAGTCAGCCTAAAAGAGCACATGTCCCCCCTCTGGTCATGGAGCTCCACTGGCTACCTTTAGCTGCTGCATCAATCCAAGTCTCTACCACTAGCATACAGGGTCCTGAAGGAACGGCTCCACCTACTGGAATCCTCTGGCTAAGGCTGACGTCACGGCTCGGTCACTGCGGTCATCAGCTAGCAGAGCTACACCACGCTGGGACAGTCCAGACTCTTCTCATGTGGAGGAATGACCTACCAAGCTACCAGAACAGGGACGTCCCTGTCCGTCTTCTAGAACCTCCTGAAGACCTTCAGAGAACATCTTCTAGACTAGCTCCTACCTTCACTACTCCTCTGGACTCTCTTCATGCTCTTCACCAGAAGAGTCCAGAACTCTGCAGCGAGGCTCCTCACTGGAGCAAACAGGAAAGATGACATCACTCCTATTCTGAGGTCTCTGATTGGTTACCTGTTAAATGTAGAGTTCATTTTAAAATCCTGACTCTAACTTTCAGGGCCCTACATGGTCAAGCTCCTCTTTATGTTACTGACCTGATAAAGACCTACGCTCCAACCCGAGTCCTCAGGTCCACAGACCAGAATCTACTAACAGCTCCAACCTGAGTCCTCAGGTCCACAGACCAGAATCTACTAACAGCTCCAACCTGAGTCCTCAGGTCCACAGACCAGAATCTACTAACAGCTCCAACCCGAGTCCTCAGGTCCACAGACCAGAATCTCCTAACAGTTCCAACCCGAGTCCTCAGGTCCACAGACCAGAATCTACTAACAGTTCCAACCCGAGTCCTCAGGTCCACAGACCAGAATCTACTAACAGCTCCAACCTGAGTCCTCTGGTCCACAGACCAGAATCTCCTAACAGTTCCAAGGACCAGATTTAAAAGTCGAGGTGATCGCTCCTTCCAGTCTGTTGCACCTCGACTTTGGAATGACCTTCCTTTAGTCTGACGCTGTATAGACAGTTTGGACTCCTTTAAAAAGCAGCTGAAGACCCAATTATTCAAAACTGCTTTTAAATAACTATTTTGTGTTCTCTTGTTGTTGTTTAATGATTTTGATTTGTAATGATATTTTGTTTGTTTTATTTTGTTTTATCATGTTCGATTCTGTTTTCTGTGAAGCACTTTGTGATTTTTTCTGTGAAAGGTGCTGTAGAAATAAACTTTACTTACTTACTTACTTCACTCTATCCTGTGTTCTTCTCCCTCTCAGTCACCTTAGAGACCAGTGTTAGACCATCTAGTAGTTTGTTGTTAGCCTCAGTGGTAACTTCTTGGTGACATTATCATTTTTAAGTCACTTTGGATAAAAGCGTCTGATAAATACATCAACATATAGCACTTCTTCCCAGCATCCCGCAACAGGAAGTGACGCTTACAACGAGCCACTCAGCTAGCGCTGCAGCTCATCAGTGTGTGATCACGGGCTGTGTGATCAGTACCATAACAGCACTGGACCGCAAAGGAGCATAGTGACAGAAGGAACCGGTACGCATGCATGATAGCTAGTGCACATGCGTACCAGCGTACCACTTATTAAATGTGCAGCCCTGACTATCTTAGTGGAAATACAGTAGATCATAAAGCATTGACATAGCATGCTAATGCTACCAGCTGACTCTAAAGTGATTTTCTGACTGGTTGCTGATTATTTTCTAGACTCTGATCCGTAACGTGTCTCGTCTCCTGCTCTGTCTGAGCTGTAGGACTGTACAAGTAAAGTAAATTTAGCTTAAACAATTCAGTTCAGACTAAACAATAAAGGCTGGAAAATCTGCTTCCATGCCTCCTCAGAAGTGTGTATCCAGAATCTTCAGTGGTTTGTCTTCCTGTCCCCTCGCCGAGTAGATTTTACTAAAGCCTGGGTCTCACATAAAACATCAGCGCTGCGCTGCGTAGCACCTGAGCTGTGCTTTTGAATAGAAACCATTGTAATCAGATAAAGTAGTCTCACTCCGTGTCCCAGATGCTCTGATCCGCTCCACGGCGCTAAACACGACAGTTCTATTTCAGAGCCGAGGCGCGGCTGAGATGCGTGTGTCACGACATTGTGGAGTACTTTATGGTGCCAAAATTAGGACAATACACCGAACCGCTACTGGTACGGCAAACATAAACAACCACCAGTACATGAACAAGGAGGGTTTCATTGAGGAATATTTTGAGCTTTTAGAAACAGACTATACGAATAAATATCTCCCTGACCCGTTGTTGAAGAATTAAAACAATAATCCCACAAAACACCACAGTAGTTCTGACCAAATATAGACCTAAAGATGCGCTTCATACTTCCTGTTCTCAGTTCCCGTGAGATATTGTAACTATGGCGGGATTTTGCGATCTTGCAAGCTGCGTTTAACAGTTCTGGGGAGACCAATAGACTCGCCGCGTCTCCTGTGGGACCCAGGTATAACGCTGTGGTTCAAATCCTCAGAACCTACAGTATGTCCACTATTTCGAGCTGCCATTACATAGGCTGCAAACACCAGAGTCTGCTATCCAATCGTCCATGATCGGTGAGGACGCCGGGGGGTTGTACCTATTCACCTCCCTCCCCACCGCCGCTGGATGCTGGATCAGTGCCAAGCATCTCCAGAGGTGCTGATCAAAAGCCAGAACATGAGTGCCGTAGTCAGGATCTTTAAAACCTACAACCACTAACTCCAGCTGTTTCTGTGAATGATCTTCTACCTCACTGAGCTATTAAACACTCGCTTCATAAACAATAAATCCTTCCTGTTGAATGACTTAATTCTCTCTAAAAAGCAGAGTTTCCTCTTTTTAAATGAAGTTTGGCAGCAAACATCAGATTATTCACTCCTCAGTTTGAGCGGCTGTTCCTTTAGTAGCAAGCCTCAAATATGTTGACAAGGTGGGGGGCTGGATGGAGGTTTTGGAAACCAGTTTTCATGTCATTCAACAAATTCAGGCTGTTTCTCTTCCTTTAAACTACATTAAGATGGGGAGGAAGGACCCGTTCTACTGTTCTGGAAATTCCAGAGTTCATTTCCAGATCCTGGTTCTGGTTTTTAGGGTCCTACATGGACCAGCACCAGCTCAAAAGTATCGAAAATTTGTAACATTAATGATTCGTAGGTAGGTACCAGGAATTTGTTCAAATGTCAAAGGTCTCCATCCGGGGATTGGGGGTGCGTGAACACAGCTGGGACATAGAAGGGGGTGCGTGGCAAAAAAAAAGTTTGGGAACCGCTGGTTTAGACCATTAAAGGATTGGTGATGATATTAAACCTCTAAGGTTTCCATTCCTCAGCTGATTCCCAGAACAGACTCCGTCCACCTGATGCTCTAATCAACCTGAATGGTCTTAGCCGTCCCGGGACGCCTCTCTGTCTAATTACAGTTCCACCTGGCCGGATTAACCACCTCAGGATTAACTCTCCATCCTCTTCGTCCTCCTTTCTTTCCAGGATCTGATTTCATCCATTGCTCTTTGTGTTCAGCAGATTTTTCTCCCAGAAGGAAATGATGGTGAGCATTACATTTTAGTAAACAACTGAGCACATGTTAACTAATCTTGGTGAAAAAGAGCCTGATTTAACGTTAGCTGGTTCAAAAACCTGAAAATAAAACTTGATGAAAATGTTCAGTCTTCTTCTGATTCCACCTGAATCCTGGATTTCTCTCTCGCGCTCCGTTTCTATGCTGATGACTTCATCTTCTAGACGGAGCCACGTCTCAAACAAGCAGCAGAACCCTGGAGGGTTTGGGTCCGGACATTATTCCAATGTGTTCAAACTAGTGGTGGGACTCCATTTTAAAAAATTCATCAAATTAATTAGAAGCTTTGTTTTTAATCACAATTAATTGCATTTTAAAAGTACAAGAGAATTTGCCCCCAAAAGCAAATTTTTTAATTTAAAATAATTTTAGTGGGGGACAGAATCAAATAATAGTCAAACATAAATGCATTTAAATTCAAAACAGTAAAAAAAAACATCTCTGGCTAAAACTGGACAGACCTAAAAGTACAGAACTTTATGATTTTATTATCAGGTTTATTCCTGATTTAATGTAGCTAGTAGTTAGCATTAGCGCTAGCTCCAGCAGTGAACACAGATCAGTAAAACATGAACTAAACACACTGGAGAATTACACTCTAAAAAGAATATGTGAGCTGTAGTAGAGGTGATGGGCTTATTGACCTAAATCTGACCGATTACTTTGGTTTAGTCAGGACAACTTACATTTTTGGGTTCAATCAAGGTAAAATCAGTGATGTTCACTAAAGAAAAGATAAGTTGAACCAACTTAACTGAATTACTTCAGTTGGTAACAAGTAATTCAATCAGGTTTATCCAACTTAAATTATTAAGTTGGTTCAACCTGACAAATTTAAGTCAAAACTTACTCAAATCATTTAGTTCCTTACAAATCAAAAATTCAAATCCTTCTGACTGAAATTGATGTAAATTCAACTCACATTTTTAAGTTTTTCCAAATGAAAAACCTGAATGATCAAAAAGCACATTATCAATGACTTTGAACTTAAAAACTATTTAAATGTAAATCATCTTAAATGTGTGTTTTAGCGTGTTATTTTAGTTTTTACTTTCATTGTAATTAGAATTTCAAGTTGGCTAAAAAGAAAAAAAAATCCACTGCAGAGATGGAACATTTTAACATTTATTGTGAGAACATCACACATTTAACTATTCTGCACAGATGCAAGTAATAATGCAATAAAGACTTTTTTACACTGTAAAACATTTTCCTACTCTCTGAATGGAGTTGAATATTTATGACTAGCTAAGCCCTGCTAGCAGGTTAGCGACAAAAACTAAGTATTCATAAATACTCAACTCCATTCAAGGAGTAGGAAAACATGTTGAAGTATAGAAAGTGTTCATTGCATAATATTTTTAAAATCATCTGAAACAGTGAGCTGCTTGGTGGTGCATGTTGTTAGCACTGTTACAGTCAGGAGGTTGTGGGTTCACTTCCCAGCTCTGTGGCCAGCTTGCATGTTCTTCATGCTGTGTGAGTTTTCTCTGGCGCCCCAGGCTCTTTAAGTTCAAAGTCATTGATAATGTGCTTTTTGATCATTCAGCTTTTCATTTGGAAAAACCGAAAGATTTGAGTTGAATTTACATCAATTTAGGTCAGAAGGATTTGAATTTGTAAGAAACTAAATGATTTGAGTGAGTTTGACTTAAATTCGTCAAGTTAAACAAACTTAATCATTTAAGTTGGATAAACTTAATTGAATTACTTGTTACCAACTGAAGCAATTTAATTAAGTTGGTTCAACTGTTCTCTTTTTTCAGTGTACAATAAATGACAGATCGTTAAACCTACAACCACAACATTTATTAGGAGTGTTTTTGTACATTTCTCGTTACTTTTTACACGCAAAACCGTAAACGTCCGTCACAAAACGATACACGGCTGGAACTCTGAACCAAACATTAGTTCCACCCCATGGACTTTTAGTTCCACTTGCATCAAACGGAAGCTGTGATTAATTGTGTTAATTTTTTTAACATGTGTTTTTTTCTAATTAATTGAAATTAACGCGTTAAATCCCCCCCCCCCCCCTAGTAAAAAGCTAAACCTCTACTGTAGTTTAACATGAGACCGTTAGTTTGAAGTGAACATGGTCTGAATCGCTGCTCTACGACCAACAAGACACAAATGTTCTTGTGAAAAATGATTAGTAGTATTTACAACAGTTAGTTGATATATATATTTTTAAAAATGTATAAACTGCACATTTTAAAAAAGGGTTAACGTTATGGTTAGTGTTCACTTAGGGGCTGAATAAGGAGAACAACAACAAAAAGTTAAACCAACATCTTTATATGAGGAAGCGAGGTCTCAGGAGATGATTAGATCTGATAGGATAGGAGAGCTGCCAACTCAGCAGAAAATGTTGAATATGATGTGGACAGAACCAGAGAGACCAGAGCTACTTACACTTGTATTGTTTCTGCCCGGACCGATTTAGATGTGACACACTCTGAGCCTGATCACTGAGGTGTCTTTACCAGAGACGTGGTGATTTATGTTAAAGAGATGTTTGTGTTCTGTCATTTTCACTTATAAAACCTTGAAAAAGTTCAAATTCAAGCTTTGAAAAGATACCAGGACAAGTAATTCACTAATTCATCCTGATTCTGGACCTGAAAGCGTCTGGACTTCAACTCTGAGAGGACTTGATGTGAGCTGTCACCTGAACTGAATCTCTAGAATATCAAAAACTCAATTGAACCTCATCACTTTCAGCCTCGGACCTCCCTAAAGCGACGCGGTGTGAGAAGACGACGCCTGAACCGTCGTGGTGCCGACCTCCGGTGGAGGAACCCGAGGGGGAGGAGGGGGAGAAGTACTCTGTGGAGAGACAGTAGATGGATGGAGGGAGCGAGCAGGGTGACTCCTGCTCACTTTGTCCTTCAGATAAAAATCATGAGTCAGCTGGAATCAGGGAGGCTGAGGCAGATTTGATTGGATCTGGTCCCAAAAAGAGGGCAGGGTGGACTGGGGAGGGGGGGTGAGGACTGCTGGATGTTCATGTGGGAGAAGTTCAGGGGATCACGATGGACTCAGACCAGAGTCACTGATCTTACATTCAGGACTGGCATTAATCCTAATCTGATTAGGATCAGGGGAACGCCAACCAGCGTCAGCTGGAGAGGAAAGACCAGAAACAGCAGCTTCTCTTTCAGAAATGCTGTTTGAATAGGAGCTGCTGGTTTATTTTGAAATGTAAAGACTGAGCAAGAAAAACCTTTAACATAGTGACTGATTTAAACGAGAACCTGAGCAGGTAAAGAACAGAGGCAGGAAATTAGATAAAAGAGAAGAGATTTGGAGGAAAGAACAGGAAGAAAAACAGAGAAGAAACTCAGTGAAGATGGTAGAAATCTGTTCAAATCAGAGTCAGGCTGTGAGGAAACCAGCTGTGTCCTGAAAGAGGACAACAACCACGATGTATAATCTGACTCTGTACTACAAGGTGTGGGAGTGTTAAGTAAAGTATTAAGCTCTCAGACTCAGAGTGGAGTGGTGACATCATAAAACTTCAACTAAATCAAATCAAACTGACGCCTGATGGTTAAAAACTGCATGTGAAGCAGAGCAGAGTGTCAGAAAGGAGAGTCCTTCTGCAGGGGAACAAAGGGTGGTGCTGGTGGGGGAGGGTGGGGGAGGGCGTGTTGTTTAAATGTCAGAGTGAGGTGAGATGAGACAAAGAGGGACAGACTGGATCGCTCCTACACACAAGAAGCATTTTCACACAAAAATCAACCTGAAATTACTGACTGGATCTAAAAGTGTATCAAATATTAGTCATTTATATAAAAATGTAGGAATGTTTGTTTAGTTTGTGATGTTTATGCTGCTGTAGCATAAATATCTAAACAGTAAACAAACATAAAAGGTCTCAAACATCAACAGACAGCTGCAGAGTGTTTAATAAAACAGAGGAAAGCTGCTACGGGAGCCTGGAGGTCCCAACAGGAAGTAAACGGACTGCATTTATTCAGAACTTTTCTAGGAACTTCTAGAAACAACGGATATTGCTTGGTTGAAACAAACCAATCAAATGGACTCATGCTGAATTGTTGAGGTTTACAAATATAATATGGAGTTTGAACGCATCACTGGGACTTCCTGGAGCTAAACTTAGCTTAAATACGAGAAAATTAGCAGCTAATTGTCACCGATCTGCAGCTGTGTCTCTCCTGATCTGACTAGCTATGAGTCAGAGGACCACTTCATGTTTCTAGAGGCTCCACCCACTTTTAGTGATGTCACTAATGGTCCTTACTGTAGATAGAAAGCACTTCAAAATGACCCAAACATCCCTTTAATGGATGCTGTTTCTCCTGGGAAGGACAGAATACATCAAACAGCTGAATCCTAAATAGAAAACAGATTTATATTTCCCTCCACTCTTCTAATATCATCGCTAACAGCTCTAGTTTGATACTTGATTTAAAACTAATAATACATCTAAACAGAATCATTCCACAATATTGTGTAAAGTAAGCTCTGGGCCTAGAACCCCACCACATGATGTTGTTGGGGTTAGCTCGGTTTAGCTCTATGATGTTTAATGTCCAGCAGGGACTGTGTTGGTTTCCTGATCCAGAGTTTAAATCCAGAGCTAAAGGGACTAAAAGGCGTCTGAGGAGCTTTTCTGCTGCAGCAGGAAGAACCGAGTCTCGTCTGGTTGGACGAACACTTTCTTCATCGCATCAGCTCAGATCAGAGCCACTGTGTCAGTGAACACACGCCACGTGGAAGCCCCCGGGATTAGTGGCACGCTGCCAAAAGACCAGATCGTAGATCTAAACAAATATTCTCATCTCTGCTGGAGGTTCAGGGTCAGTTCCTGGTCACTAGACTTTGGTTCTAATGGACACTCCAGGCAATGGCGTAGACTTGCTCTCGACATTGTGGGGACCAGGACGAGGCGGGGGAGGGGGGTGGATAGGGGATTCGAGAGCACGCTGAAACAGGAAGCACAGATTAAAGCGATCAGTCCAGTAACGCTAGTCCAGGTCCAGACCGGCCCAAAGTTACCAGCACTGGGGAAATGCCCGATGGCCAGTCCTCATCCAGACCCAGAACAGGTGGCACCGGCGTCAGCGGCTCAGCGAGGGGCTGACGCCGGTCGATCCAGACACATCCCTACCCTGGACACAGGTCCACGCACAGCACCGGGTCCTCTGGGCTGCTCGTATTATTGGTGGGGACAATTCAGTGGTAGGGACACATCACCTCCGTCCACGCCAAGTCTACACATGGCTCCAGGTCACATGGGAACTTTCTGGTTATTAGAGATACCAGATTTTTTCTAACCGACTATGAGTACTTAAGTACTTGCCAATACCGATATGAGTACTAATAAATGGCATTGATCCAAGTCATGGTTTGGTTCAACAGAAAAATGAAGTCCAACACTAGTTTAGCCTCTTAAAGACAATAACTCTGATCATCATCAGCAGGTCATGTGACAACCTGTCAGCTGGTTGGTTCACTATGAAGTCAAACGTCTCATTCATCTGAAGTAGAGGTCGAAGCTTTAATCAGGTTTCTTCTGTTAGCAAAACGTTAGCGGCTAAATTAAACATGCTAACGCTTTGGGAATTGATCAGGCATTACTAATGGATTACTGGAACTTTACACCGGTACTGTGAGGATTCATACAGCGTGTGCATACTACTACTACATAAAAACAACTACTACGAACGTTACTACAACACAAGTACATTGACTCCATCTGCTCCAGAGTTAGCTCCAGTTAGCTGCTGTTGTCTCTCACTGCTGAGCATCACGCTACATTAAATAGTATCGGTTCCATAGTATCGGAGTACTTTTATGAGTATGAGTTCATGACCGTAGTATCTGCCAGATACCAGTATCTCTAACTCACATGGACTGTTTCTAAGTTTGAAACCGAACAGATGAATTGCCCCTCCTGTGGCTCTGAATGACCACTAATCTATTGATTATAGGAAACACATTTAGTTCACACACTCAGCTCAGTGAATAATGTGTTTGTTTAGTAACTTTTATCAAACTAGTTGTGTGAATTAATTAACTAGAGTAGAATTTAGTGTTAAAACATATCATTGTCCTATAAATAATATAATCCTGATTCATCAGGAGGAGCCGTAAACCCTGACCCAGAGCCATGAAGGAGAATATTCGATAAGGGCTCACTGATACTGCTGCCTCTGTGGCGCCACGTTACCTCAAATCAATTCTGTTTGATTCACTGCTTCCCTTGAAAACGCACTGACTTCCCGTCCTGGCAGCTGGCAGTGGGAATGTGAAATGACAAATCTGGACTGGTTTCAGTCCGACAGAGGAGAGCGTTTTCAGAGAATAACAGCATCAATATTTAATGGTAAAGGATATTCAGCTGGCTGGGAGCAGCATGAGAAGGTCCTCTTCATCCACAGTAACACAACAAACTCCTCATCAGCTAGAAACCAGTCCTGATGAATCAAATATACCTCATCATCCAGAAAGCCTAAAGGGTCAAACCAACCCAGAGCAACAGAAATGTTAACGCTGCTTCTAGTGGCTCGTTAAGGTCTCCATGGTAACCGCCAGAGGCCTGTTGGGTCACCATGGTAACCATCATTAGTTTCCATGAACTGCATTAAAAATAGAACCGATATAAACTTCTATGATAAAGATGATAGTCTCTTTGTCGTCATGGTGATAAAAACTAAAACGACCCTGATGAATGTCCTCCTGTGGCTCTCCAGGTGACAGTTTGACTCTTCTGTTGTTTCATCAGGATCAGCCTGTTCATCTGCCTGCTTTTTGTCTGGATTTGCTACAGCAGGGTCTCCTCCACTGCTTCCTGAGGCTCGTCTGACTTGGTCTCATTAGGAGAAACGCTGAGCGTCAGCAGGAAGTGTCGGAGCGAAACTCTGAATATTCTGCTGTGATTTCCACTAGGAGAGGCAGAGGCATGTTAAACCCCCCAGTGTGTGTGTGTGTGTGTGTGTGTGTGTGTGTGTGTGTGTGTGTGTGTGTGTGTGTGTGTGTGTGTGTGTGCAGAATCCTGCCTTTTGACTGACGGGCTCAGGGGAACTGAATTCCATGAAGGACCTCATGTATTTGAGCTCATTCGGAGCAGGAGGGTTTTATCAGGGTTCTTGACGTTTGATTGGATAGTTTGAAGCTTTTGAATTTGACTAACGTCCTCTGCTGAGCCTGTGACTGAAGTTAGTTTTAGCACCAGAACATTAACCTTTGTGAGACGAGGAAATCAAAATGATGATTTGTTCATAGAGCTAGTTTTTATATGCAGACTGGCCAATAGAGGGCACTAGGGTGCTGCTGCCCCCCCCCCCCCCCCCCCCCCCCCCCNGACAGCCCCGACAGTGTGTCATTGATTAAAACAAAGTTTTTCTTAATATTTCATGTATTTTGTGTTTCAAACATTAGCTTATATAATCATATACTGAGAAGCTAATCGTTTCTATTTATATTTAAAGGATATAAATTGTTTTGTGAAATGTTTTTCGCTGCATGTTAACTTCTGATGTGTTACGTTCAGCGACCCAGAAATCGCCCACAGGAGGTGGGACCCTAGAAAGAATTAGCCAATAGCAGAATAGCATCGCCAAACGTATAAACTCCCTTTATCCAATCAATGTCGCCAAAGTAATTCCAATCACAAAATATTTTAATCGCTTTTACTTTTCCAGTTAATGACAAAGCGGCCAATGGGAGTTTTGTATGAGGTCTGATATGGTAGTTGAACTTATTTTGATGGACATATCAGTGGATTTGACTTTATTTTGTTGTTAATTCACTTCATTAGTTGAGCTGATTGTCACGACTTGCTTAGTGGTTGTTGTCTGAACTGTAACATTAATGATCTGACTGTGTTAAATGTGTGGTGTCAGTAAAAAGCTGTACACATTTCATTGTGAGCGCATCTGAAAACTGACTTGCAAAAATGCACCCCACCCAAAAAAGGTTCAGCAGCTGCCACTGGTCTCCATGTGTAAATCTGAGTAGATCAGGTCATCCTCAGTGACCTGAAAGGAGGAGACTAGTGAGAGTCCACCAGGACTCCTCTGGAGGAGCTTCATGGGACAGACTCTGAATACTGCAGACCAAAGTTTGGCCTGTGAGCCATTTACGGGCCTCAGCTGTAACTTCATGTTTCTCTGCCTCAGCACCTGGACTGAATCAGTTAGTGATCAACAAGCTTCTGAAGACACCACTGGATGAAGGAACCACTGGATGAAGGAACCACTGGATGAAGGAACCACTGGATGAAGGAACCACTGGATGAAGGAACCAGCTACGTAACATGGAGGACAGTGGCCCTCCAGGAGCTTCAGCTGTCGACCTGGTCCCCGTCAGACTCAGATCGCCTTCCAGAACCGAGTGGAGCCACACATCTGGGTCTCAATGTTCACCCCCCACCAGGGAAAACTACCCCCCCTCAGGGCAAAACAAACTACGCTGTGTTAAAGATAGAAATAACAAAGTTGTTTTTGTTGTTTTCAGGTCATAAAACACCATGTAAACAATAACAGTAAATAATGACCTCATCTCTGTGGGGCAGATGTGGACAAACAGACCGGGTGTGTGTGTGTGTGTGTGTGTGTGTGTGTGTGTGGTGGGGGTTCCAGGCTCAGCTGGACAGGAACAATGAGGTAATGGTCCAGAGAACAGCCCCAGGTGAGAGTCTGAGTCCTCAGAGGAGACAGAGAGGAGGTTTAATGATGCAGCTTAGAGTCCGATTCATTGGGTCACAACCACTTTGGCTTCTGACCCACAGAATAACAGCAGCACAGACTCATGACTGCAACCATCACTGGCAAAAAGAAACGAACTAATTAAACAACAACACGATGACATCACCAACAGACCAGGTTTAGTCAACGGTTTGTAACAATTAGAGCAAATCTCTGGTGTTAGCAAGGACATCCCAGGACCCCCATCTGTTGTCTCAGGACCCACAGTGGGGTCCCCTACTTTGAGAACCCATACTTTATATATTACCTATTAGGGACGGAGCCCAATCCAAATACAGTATTCAGAAAGGCACAAATAACAGGGTTTTTTTTTTCCAGAATACTTATTTTGAACAAATACTTTTAAAAATATTTGTATTTGGGAACAAGAAAAACTTTCCAGTGGTCCCTCGCTCTTCCGCGGTTCACCACTGGCGGCCTCGCAGTTTCGAGGATTTTTTTGGTGCAACTGTGCATGCTTTTAATGTTTTTACAGCGCATTGTGTTCTGCCAGTCGATCTCCTCCGTGGAGCGCCGTTGTCTGAGCGTTGCAGAGTGCAGTGCGTCCTGACTGCTCTTTGGAGAACTCGTGCTGCGTACTGGACCACCCCAGAGCTGCTGGTGCCTCTACGCCAGACCACAGACCGAGTCCAAGTCACACCCTTAGAGAGCTCCTTCACCTGCAGCTCAGAGGGAGGTGAGAAGCTGCAGAGCAGCAGCTCAGCAGGCGATCCTGATGCTGCGAGCATCATACCTGGTCGGATCTTTCAGACGAGATCAATACATCAATCAAGTGATTGATTCTGCCGTTCTGACGGTCCGGTGTTTCATGGAAGAGGAGGTCATGGCTGTTTTGTTATTTTCTTTTCAATGACGTTCCTTATTACATGTTCATTGATGGATTTATGGAAAAACATCAACTAATATTACATTATCTATAATTATTATAATGGATAATTAAAGAATAATTACACTATAATGTCAATTAGAAGTGGAATGAAAAAAACGGTCTTTTTACGCCTATTTTGATTTTGATTTGGAGTCTCCTGATGAAAGTGTGAAGCTCCGAC
The DNA here is from genome assembly GCA_006937965.1 of Callopanchax toddi. NCBI lineage: Eukaryota > Metazoa > Chordata > Actinopteri > Cyprinodontiformes > Nothobranchiidae > Callopanchax > Callopanchax toddi. Next base: position 25,491 of record SSNR01000268.1, on the reverse strand, counting down.
CAGCTGAAGCCAAGTGAGACCAGAAGTCAGAGAGAACCAGGTTAAGAAGCTCTTTGTGCTTCTTAGGTCAGTCCGGTGGCCCGGTTCCAGCTCGACCCGAGCCACCGGAACCCGCCAATCAGGAAGATTTAAGCTCTGAGGGCTAGGTGGACGCCGCCACACTCTGATGATGATGATGGATCAGGATCAGAGTCTGGATCAGGATCAGAGTCTGGATCAGGATCAGGATCAGAGTCTGGATCAGGATCAGAGTCAGGATCAGGATCAGAGTCTGGATCAGGATCAGAGACAGGATCAGGATCAGAGTCTGGATCAGGATCGGAGACAGGATCAGGATCAGAGTCTGGATCAGGATCAGAGACAGGATCAGGATCAGAGACAGGATCAGGATCAGAGTCTGGATCAGGATCAGAGACTCTCTGAGTCGCTCTCTGGTTCTACGTGGTCCAGTCTGAGGCTGGACTCCAAACAGGGCAGTGTGCAAACTAACTGGCATCTGAAGGGTTAAAAAGAGTCAAAACAACGAGGTCAGAGGTCATCTCTTCAGTACGTCATCAGCTCGATTCTCACAAAGGTCTGAGACACTTTGTTGGAACCTAGATCTAGACCTATATCTAGATCTGGACTTGGATCTATATCTGGGTCTGAATCTGAATCTAGATCTATATCTGGATCTAGATCGGAACCTGGATTTATATTTGGATCTGGACCTGGATCTAAATCTAGATCCAGAACTGGACCTGGCTATATATCTGGGTCTGAATCTGGATCTAGATCAGGACCTGGATCTAGATCTGGACCTAGATCTATATCTGGATCTAGATCTATATCTGGACCTAGACCTATATCTGGATCTATATCTGGACCTGGATCTATATCTGGACCTAGATCTATATCTGGATCTAGATCTATATCTGGATCTAGATCTATATCTGGACCTAGACCTATATCTGGATCTATATCTGGACCTGGATCTATATCTGGATCTATATCTAGATCTGGACCTGGCTATATATCTGGGTCTGAATCTGGATCTAGATCAGGACCTGGATCTATATCTGGATCTAGATCTATATCTGGACCTAGACCTATATCTAGATCTAGATCAGGACCTGGGTCTATATCTGGACCTCTACCTGGACCTGGACCTGAACAAGCACCTGGTGTAATTACCCAGCCTCCCCTGGTCCAGCGCCTGTAGGTGGATCCTGACAGCAGCACCCCTCCCCCACCCTCAGCCCCCTCACTGGGAGTAATGAGGCGCAGCACACACACACCAACACCGCCAGTATAAAGCCATTGTGTGTGTGTGTGTGTGTGTGTGTGTGAAGCTGAATAAAACAGGATAAATTGCTGCTTTCAGAGGATGCTGAGGTTTAAAATCTGTAATTATAAATTCTCTTTATTTGTGAAGCAGGCGAGGAGAGATTAGTGACGGCAGAGAGACAAAGACGGCGTGCTGAGGTCAATGGAGTGTGTCTGAACCCGTGTTTTAGTGTTTCTGTACACACACACACACTCCAGGCAGAACACACGCTGGATCCAGACCCTCACAGAGTAATGGCTGTAATTTGGGTCCTGATGTAGAAGAGTGTAAACAAACCGTTTCACCTGCCTCCATCAGCTCCATCAGCCAGTGAGCAGAGCTCAGGTGGTAAAACCAACAAAACCCTCGCAGACAAAAGCCCAGCAGGGAATATTCTAACTGCTTTAGACAAACTTTAAATCAGGGTTTGTGAGAAAAGGACAGAAATCCTTGTTTATCTTCAGTGGAGGAGATCCAACCTCCTGGGATGGTTACAGATATAAACAAGTCCAAATGAACCTAAAGTCCAACCTGAGATAATATCTCAACTGATTAAACATGTTTACTGTTAATGAACAGTTGTCTGAGCAACACGGTAAAAACACTCAAACATTTTCTATCTGCTGTGGTGCAAACCCACACCTACTACACTGTAAAACCACTGTAAAAAACAATACTGTAAAAAACAGACTGTAAAAATCACTGTAAAACCACTGTAAAAAACAATACTGTAAAAAACAGACTGTAAAAATCACTGTAAAGAGCAACATGGTAAAAACACTCAAACATTTTCTATCTGCTGTGGTGCAAACCCACACCTACTACACTGTAAAACCACTGTAAAAAACAATACTGTAAAAAACAGACTGTAAAAATCACTGTAAAACCACTGTAAAAAACAATACTGTAAAAAACAGACTGTAAAAATCACTGTAAAGAGCAACATGGTAAAAACACTCAAACATTTTCTATCTGCTGTGGTGCAAACCCACACCTACTACACTGTAAAACCACTGTAAAAAAACAATACTGTAAAAAACAGACTGTAAAAATCACTGTAAAACCACTGTAAAAAACAATACTGTAAAAAACAGACTGTAAAAATCACTGTAAAGAGCAACATGGTAAAAACACTCAAACATTTTCTATCTGCTGTGGTGCAAACCCACACCTACTACACTGTAAAACCACTGTAAAAAACAATACTGTAAAAAACAGACTGTAAAAATCACTGTAAAACCACTGTAAAAAACAATACTGTAAAAAACAGACTGTAAAAATCACTGTAAAGAGCAACATGGTAAAAACACTCAAACATTTTCTATCTGCTGTGGTGCAAACCCACACCTACTACACTGTAAAACCACTGTAAAAAAACAACACTGTAAAAAACAGACTGTAAAAATCACTGTAAAGAGCAACATGGTAAAAACACTCAAACATTTTCTATCTGCTGTGGTGCAAACCCACACCTACTACACTGTAAAACCACTGTAAAAAAACAATACTGTAAAAAACAGACTGTAAAAATCACTGTAAAACCACTGTAAAAAACAATACTGTAAAAAACAGACTGTAAAAATCACTGTAAAACCACTGTAAAAAACAATACTGTAAAAAAACAATACTGTAAAAAACAGACTGTAAAAATCGCTGTAAAGAGCAACACGGTAAAAACACTCAAACATTTTCTATCTGCTGTGGTGCAAACCTACACCTACTACACTGTAAAACCACTGTAAAAAAAACAATACTGTAAAAAACAGACTGTAAAAAACAGACTGTAAAAAACAGACTGTAAAAATCACTGTAAAGAGCAACACGGTAAAAACACTCAAACATTTTCTATCTGCTGTGGTGCAAACCCACACCTACACTGTGAAACCACTGTAAAAAACAATACTGTAAAAAACAATACTGTAAAAAACAGACTGTAAAAATCACTGTAAAGAGCAACACGGTAAAAACACTCAAACATTTTCTATCTGTTGTGGTGCAAACCTACACCTACTACACTGTAAAAACACTGTAATAAAACAACACTGTAAAAAACAGCACTTTAAAGCAGCACTGTAAAAAACAATACTGTAAAAAACAGACTGTAAAAATCACTGTAAAGAGCAACACGGTAAAAACACTCAAACATTTTCTATCTGCTGAGCGCAAACCTACACCTACTACACTGTAAAAACACTGTAATAAAACAACACTGTAAAAAACAGCACTGTAAAACAGCACTGTAAAAAACAATACTGTAAAAAACAGACTGTAAAAATCACACTGTAAAAAACAGTACTTTAAAACACAGCATTGTAAAGAACAACACTGTAAAAAATACTGTAAAGAACAGCACTGTAAAAATAATAATGTAAAGAACAGCACTTTTAAACACAGCACTGTGAAAAACAACGCTGTAAAAACCAACACTGAAAATGACAACACTGTAAAAAAAAACGTAAAAACTAATACTGTAAAGAACAAGAACAACACTGTAAAAACCAACACTGAAAATGACAACACTGTAAACAACAACTCCTGGAGGTAACTGGGACACTACAAAATAAAAACAACTCCTCAATAAAATGAAAAGATAGAAACTCATATCAAATCAAATAAAGCATTTAAAAAAGATCAAAATAAATATAAAAATGAATTTAATGATTTCAAATTAAATTATTTCAAATAAGTTTTAAAATTAAATGTAAATAAAGTAAAATAAATAATTCTAATTAAATCAATACATTTTAACAAAAAAGTTTTCAATATATTGAAATAAAATGCATTAATATTAAAGTAAATAAAATTGAGTTAAATAAAAATAAATGTAAGTAAAGTGAATAAAAATGTAAGTAAATTAAAGTCAATGCAATTAAAAAAAGCTAAATAAAAGAAACATAAATTGAATTGAATTTAAAGCAAATAGAAAAAAGTAATAATTTGAAATAAACATTGAAATAAGGGCTGTTAAACCGCTGCAGCTAATGTTTTTTTATTATTTATTTCCAGCCAGTGGTTTATTTTCCATCATCTCTACAGATCAAGCTGCTTTGGTCTGTCCCGTTTCTTTAGGTAGATTCTAGACTGGACTGAGGCAGCTGTAGACAGATTTACTGAAAAACCTCATAAAAACACTGAAGGTTCTCATCATGAAGCTGGTGGGGTCAAATAAGGACAACTGAACTTCTTTGGTTCCTTCAAGTCATTTCCTTTCTCATCTGAAGCTCCTTAATTAGAACTAAACGTCTTGAAGGAACCAGAGAAGTCCACCCACCCTCACTTGAGATTACTTAAGTAGTAAAACTACTATATAACAGTAAATATTCCAGTATTGACATTCCTATAAATATTAAAGCAAAAGGCAGCATCAGCTAATATGTTTCTTGTGACTGATTTGTTTTTTAAAAGTAAACCAAAGTCAGTTTTACTATTAAAAAAAACTGTTTTGTGTGTTTTTATAACTGGTATTTAAAGGGTTCAGATGATTGACAGGTTGGTGTCTTTGAGCAGGACTGAAGTTGTTTAACTGACCTAAGAAGATCAAATATTAATCTGTAAGGTTTTTTATGTTGGAGCTGACATATCTGACCTTAGTGACTGAAGAGGGGAGTAAAAAAACTGATGTCTGATGGTTACAACCTGTTTTAATTTCAATAATAATAATAACAATAAAACCCTCAGTATCATGGAAATCACCCTAATGGTTCCCACCAGCCATCGCTGTTTTCCTGATACACCAGGAAGTATCCAGCTCCAAGGCGGTGTGGGGATGGGTACGTAGTGGCCTAAGAAAACAATGAGTTCTCTCTGAGCGATCAGACAACAGAAGGGTTCTCAGCCTGGCCTCATTGTTCTGATCTCAGCTGGAGTGTCAGCCCAGTGAAAACAAAACATTTTATAAAGGACAACAACATCTGATCTGAAATCAGCTCCTGACCTGTCAGAACAGGACAGGAGGTGTGACGACGGACCTGCTGAGGTCTCTGTTGTCCCTTCTGACTAATCCTGAGCTGTGGTTGGTTCAGCAGGTAAAGATGGGTCTATTGATCAGGAGGTCAGCGGTTCAATCCCCGGTCCCCTCATGCTGAAGTGTCCCTGAACCTCTAATCCAGATGGTCGTCCACTGATCCTCAGGGACGAGTCAGATACCCAGAAGTCCTTTACCCAAGGAGTCAATACAGGATTAATTCATCAACTGATGCTGCTTTTATTATTAATAATAATATTATCATCATTATTAATAAATTATGGTTTTCTGATGTTTTTTGTTTTATTTTAATTAGTAATTTTTTATGTTTTAAATTTGTTTACTTAAATTGAAGTTGTTTTCATAAAATTAACTTTTTTTAATTAAACAAATCTGTGATTTTATTTACTTTTTAAACAATTTGTTTTTTTTTTATTGTTTTGGGGAAAGTTTGTACTTTTTCTTTTCTAAAATCTTTTTTTTGATTTTGTGTTCACTAGTGTTCACTCCATGGAGTTCACTTCGTAGTATTCACTCCGTATGGTAAATGTCCTGTATTTATAGAGCACTTCCTAGAGTGTGCTGCACTCCCCAAGGCTCTGTACAACACAACAGTCACTCACACACGCTGGTGGTGCCCTGGGGCACACTGACGGAGGCGGGGCTGCCATGCGCCGTCGCCCTCCCAGGTCCCTCTGACCACCACCAGTAGGTAAGGTGGGTGAAGTGTCTCCAAGGACACAACGACAGTCTAACCCAGCTGGAGCTGGGGATCGAACCAGTGACCCTCTGGTTGCCAGGCCGTCCACTCTACCAACTGAGCTGCACGCCGCCCCCATAGTGTTTACTACATTGTGTTCACTAGTGTTCACTACACAGGGTTACGTTGTTCACTATATAACACTCTATATCGGTGATACTTTTGAATAAAATGAACCAAAATGTGTCCGTTTTCAACCTGGTGTCTCATAAATAAATGTGGATAGAGGTCACCTGAACCTGAGCTGATGGAAGGCATCATGGGAAATGTAGTTACATCCTTAGTCTAACCCAAACTCTGATGTTGTATTTTTCCACACATATTAGTGATCACTGGTTACACGTCTTCACTGACACCAGCATGGCGCTGCAGCTGCAGCACGCCCTTCAACACTCAGACCTTATAATGAATCTGATCCAGAACCAGCTGTTAAATACAGATGGTTTACCGCTGTAATGGTTGTCAAGTCACTTGTTGCTGACTTGTGTTGTGTTCGAGTCTCTTCCCGTTACGTAGAGGTGAAGCTAGCTTTTGGATGGATGTTTCTGGTACTGGGGTCAACAGAGGTCCAGCTCCAGATCACTCTCTGAACTGGTCACATCCCAGGAAATCAGGGAGAGAAGATCTTCTGTTCTCATAAACCAGCTGCTGTTCTCACGGTGGATTATTGAGTTTACGTGTTGCACTTGAACGCACCCTGAAATCTCTGTCTCCATTTACCTGGTCAGGTAGAAAAAGGTGTGTAGAGGTAAAAGGAATATTTCTCTCTCTCTAGGTCGATGACGGTGTGTGACTGCAGTGGTTTCTGTGCTGATTGAACTGGTCTGCGGTATTTTTACGTGTATCCAGTGTTTTTATTTTTAACTTGAGTTTGACCTTCACATTGGTATTACTCTAATCCTCTGAACCCATAAACGTTCCCAGTGATCCCATTAAGACTCCAGCATCCCTCCTGGTGAATCAGTCTGATCCTCAGGTTTGTGTTTTGCTTCCTGCGTTTTTCACAAAAGCTCCAAAAGTTACAAGCCGTTACCAGAAGAAGAGGGCAAAAATCACACCAACCGACGTCTGAAAGTGTTGTTGGCGAGCCGAGAGGCGACGCATAAACACGTCGGAATCTAGGTTAACTGGGTCTGGCCAATCTGCTGCGGTTCCCCTCCTTAATCTCCTCCCTGCTCCGACACGGTGGGAGGTAGAGCTCAGGATGCTGGGAGGGGGTTTCTGCTCAGGGTGAGGCTGAGCAGCAGACTCACAGAGCTGAAACCAACGCTTAGTCCAGTTTTAGTTTGAAATCATTCAGTCAATCACAACAAAGTTAAGATCATTTCAGTATCTTATTTATTCATTATTCAATAATTTATTGAGCTCATCACTGATTTAATATTTTTATTAAATCAAATTAAAAACTAGTAGTGGAGTCTGGGTTACACCTTTACCTTAGCAACGGCCCTAAAAGTATCATATGTCATTAAAAACTTTATGTTTTTATCATTATTAGCTGCACCATTCACAGCAAACATTCATTGGTTTTTAATTTTAACCCCTTAAATGCCAGTTCTTGTAGTTAAATCTTGATTTTTTTTTTATGTAATATTTTCCATTCCATGTACACCTAAAAGTATTTTAGTTGTGTTTATCCAAGTCTGGGAGGATCAAAAACTTTAGTTTGCGTCTATTGTGTGTCTTGGTATGTTTGCAGGAATGTGTGTGTGCACGCATGAGGGAGGGAGAGTGATTGTGTCTGTGTGTGACTGTTTTTCTGTCAGGTTTCGTCCCCCCCCCCCTCTCTGTGACATACTAGGCCCTCCTCAGCAGAGACTATCTTCCCTGGTGGCGCCTCGGCATTGGTGGTGCCTTTCTCCAGTGGCGTGCTGGGGTGTCTCGGGGTCTGGGTGCTGGGGGCGTCTGCCTGCTCTTCTTCCTGTGGCGGCCTGGTGGGATCTGGGCCCCCGGGGGTGGTCGGGCCTCTGCTGGGGCTGGTTCGCTCCTGGGTCTCGGGTCTCTGGTTCCGGCTAGATCTACCCTGGATGGCCGGCTGCAGGCGGTGCCTGTGAGCTCCTAGCCGCAACCCCCCAGGGGCTCTAGCGCGGCGACTGCCGGGGGGCCCACGTGGGGTGAGCCTCTGCGCCCTCTGGGGGAGAGTTTAGCGACTGCCCTGACGGCGGTCTCCCTGGGGTGTCCGTGCCCTGGGTGACCTCTGGACGTCTGGGGCCTGGACCTCCTCCGCGTCCTCCGTGGGCCTTGGGGGCGGGTCTGTGGCTCCTCTAACTTATTATTGAATGTTTCAATAGAGAAACCTTACATAAACAAGCGCGCATACACACACACAGGTGATCACAAGGTGCTCACATAAAGACGACTCAGGTGTTTTCAGACACATTGACTGGGGCTGTGGTTGACACTGAACTCTCTTGAACTGGTGTATACGTATACATTTGAAGAATATCACAACTGTTGTGTATTCATATGCTGTTTGTTGCTGTTGTATCTTTTCTTCCTGTTTTGTTTGTTTGTGCTTTATTTACAGGTCTAGAAGTGGACTCTTCACGTCTCTTGTTCTCTTCTTTTTCTGTTTACTTTCTCCCCCATCCCTCTTTCTGTACCCTTCCCTTCACTTTCAGGCTCCGTGTCCAATCAACCATAAAAACATTCTAATAAAGATTTTGGGGGTTATATTTAAACAAAAATCAGGAGGAGTTTTATAGCAGTGGCTGTAACCTCTCACCTTGTTTTTGGCACTCAGACATTATTCTGTTTGCTCCACAGCCGGACAGGACACGGGGTTAAAAAAAAAAAAACTTTAGTTTGGTGATTTTGTCAGATGACATAATAGTTCTCACACATTTATAAACACTCCAGTAGAAACCGCCATCAAATTATTACATGTTAATAAACAAAAGCTCTATTTTTAAAACATAGTGTTATTAGCTTCAGTTCACAGCATATAAGGTCAAACTTCCCTTAGAACTTTAACTGACTAGATGACTAGATCTTGATTTTAAAAGGTGAATAATTGTTGATTCTTTAAATGTAAAACTGATTTTCCTGTGGGGTCATCAGAACTTTAAAGGGTGGAATATAGACGTCAACACTGGTTTTATACAGGGTGACCTTACATTTAATTATCCTACCTGTTGCCTTAAAAAAAACATGACAGCCATAAAAATATGAATATTCTCAACAACACTCACACCATTTAGCTGTTAATATTGACCCCTCAGTGTGTGAGGGAGCAGGACTCATGTTAGACCTCCATACATGGAGAAACTAGCGCCACCTGGAGGAAATCATATAGGAACCATTTTGTCTCCTACTATCATGAAAACATCGACATAAAGTATTTGTCATGTATGACAGAGTATGAAAAATGTTTTTATTACACAAAATATGGCCGAGGTCAGAAGGTGTCCTCTTTGAAGATTTATGTCGCAACTTTGCATCAAGCCCCTTTTTCTTTAAAGTCACACTATGTAACTTTTTCCTATTTTAAATCTTGTCCTTGAGCCAGTCTAATCTGACCCTTTACAGGTTAATAAAAGTCCCTCAGCCCCATCTGCTGCTTGGATCCAGAATAACCCTCGTGGGGCCCTGGGCTAACCCAATGTGGCTAGCTGTTATGCTAGCTCCAGAGTGTTTTTAGCTCATGATTCCTGATTTTTCCCATCTCTCCCTGCTTGAACACAGCTGATTTCTTTGAATGAGTGATGAACTGCTCCAGCAGAAAACAGTGAAGGCTGAGGAGACGTTTCTACAGGGCTTTCTGAGCAGAAACAATGCTAACGTTTTTATGACAGTGATTTAAATCCACACTCAGTAGCCAGGTAAACAAACGAGGTCTCCTAGCTATTTTACAGAAACACGTCTCGCTGAACTCACCCCTCCCGTCGGGTAAAATCCTTACACCAGCCTCCTGCCGACATAGGACCACGGTTTGCAAAGGTAACAAAGCAGAGTCTAACTCCAGCCGTAGAAACGTTCCCCCAGCTTTTCCTCTTTTCACCTCCAAACGTTTTTAGTTTCCTGCTAGCTGAAAATGTGTTTTTTGCGGGGACTCTGGCATTTTCATCTTAAAATGGAAGCACTAAGAGCGGCTTTCTGTCCTACTTCTACTTTCACTTCCGGGATGTTCTGCCCCAAAATGTGTCCAGGAGGATTAATGCCAATCCAAGCAGTGAGGAAATGCGGCAGACAGACAGCTGGATTGTCCAATTGTTTGTTTGAAGTTTTTAGAGAACTGCGGGACAACTACTTTATTGATTTCTTTTGAGTTTTTTTAAATCTCCACAATATATTTATGGCTATACTATGTTGGAACGTTGTTAAGAGGCTTTAAAAATAACGTTAAAAGCTACATTGTTTACCTGGATACTGAGTATGGCTTTAAAACGGACACTAGGGGGTGCTAAAAACAAGCCAAAACTGCATAGTAAAGCAGCCAAGAAGAGCATCAGTGTTAGTACCTTCATCAAAACCTAGTCCTATACAGGTCTACTGCCCTCTGGTTGATGATCTAAATGTGGAAAGAGACATTTTTATTAATTTATTCCTGTTATACTGTATAATTAGATCAACTAAAGCAGATCATTATATTTGTTTACTACATTGAGCCAACAAAAACCTCAGATTTATTCATATTTCAGTCAATAAAGTCTTAAAGGTTTAAAAAAAAAAAGATAAAATGTCAAACAGCCTAAAAGACTCACTGAGACAGGTTTATGTCCTTTGCATCAACAACCAAAGATATCCATTAAAAACTGCCTAAAGCATCCTAAAAGGCACCAGGAGGGCTAAAGTTAGCACGCTGCATGAGGCTGAGCTGAGTCCAGGACTTATCAGGGGGACCAGCCCCGTCCTGGACCAGGTGGGTGGGGGATCGTGGTGCAGGACCCTTCGAGGATGAAGAGGGCGATCGAGCAGCAGAGGAGGAGAACATTGATCTCCAGCTGTGCCAGAGGCTCGGTGGATCGATGGGGATCCATGCTCCCACCATCACTCCTCTGGCCTCCCCCCCCTCGGCTCCACTCCCATCACCAGACCGGGTCCAGCATTGTCCTTGTGACCACGTGCTGATGTGGCTGACACCACCCAAAGCAGCAGCACCACCCGGCTGTAGACCACTTCAACACAAACAACAACACACCCAGGGGTGTTGTTGTTGTCTGCTTAGCCACTATGCAGTTCCTCATCAGCACACACACACACACACACACACACACACACTGGACTGTGATAAATGAGCCCACTAGCAGCACGAGGCAGCTGTTGAGTCCCAGCTCAGCCACAGAACGGCTCCACACCTCACACCTTCAACACCCATTTGGGGGGGTCAGGGGACGTTCCCATCAGGGACTGCAGTAAACACTGGAGCAAGATGGCTCCTTCACGGCTCACAAATAAACTTCTGGAACAAACTGGAAGATTGAATGTTGATGCGTGGTTCAGAAAGCAGAAGAAGAACGCAGAGCTTCACTTTATGAATGACGATGACAGGATTGGGAGGGGGACTGGGATCTGAAACCGGGAATCCCCAGAACCAGGAGGGGTTAGAGGAGAGGTGATGGACTTTACCTGTCTGCCAGACGTAGAAGGGTTTAGTTCCCACTGCAGTTTGTGCATCGAGAGCCCACATGGAGAAAAAGAGCAGCGCTAACCTCCACATAAAGGGGCACGCTGGGTGTTTGAACAGCACCAACAGAGCCCGGGTTCTGCCAGGCAGCCCCATGGCCCCAGATCGGTACTGGAGACCCCGATGCAGTCAGGAGGAGGATCCTGAAGTGCTCCCTCCTTTGTCCAACAACAATAGTGAGTCCAAGTAGAAATAATCCTGAGCAAACAGAGCTGAGGTCTTCTGACGGTTTCTCCGTTTTCTCTCCGTTTTTTTCCTCTCGGCTTCTTAACGGGACACAATAAGATCTGGCACCAGGAAAACCGGGAACAATGGATCGGAAAACCCAGCCTGCTGCTGCTGCTGCTGCATACTGGTTTGATGCAGAGCCTCCCTCCCTCTCTCTATCTCTCTCTCTCTCCACTCAGGCGCACATGCTCTCATCCCTCCCTCCTCCTCCTCCTCCTCCCGTGTGTCCTTTCAAGGACCCAGTGAAGCCGTCCTGGCCTCTGATTGATGCAGAAGGTGGAAATGTTTTGTTGGTTCATAAAATAATTAACCGTATCTTGAAAAAATGAAAACCTGTCAGCCTCAAATGGTACCATGTGTTTTATTATTACTGAAAATACCTATCTAAGGTGAAGACTCCTCCTTGAATTGTGACCTGACCATGGTGGAGGACTTTGAGTGTCCTAATGATCCTAGGAGATAAGCTGTCTGCCCCTGGTAGGTCTCCCATGTCAGCTTGGTCCTGGGTGAAGGTTGAGACAAAGAGCGGATCAGAAGACCTTCATGGAGATGTCATCAGCGTACCAAACTACCAGAGTACCCAGCCAGGAGGGTTACTGAAGTCCCGCCCTGGAGCCAGGTAAGGGATGGAGTCCGTGAGCGAGCGCTTGGTGTCTGACCCTTTGAGCCCAACCAGGTCCAGCTCGAGCAGGTTACACGAGCTCACCCACCTGCAGGAGGAGCGTGACGTGTCCGATGCTTGGTGGACTAGCAGACTAAGGTGGGAGCCTTGTGGTCTGATGCCGACATGAAAACTGGTAACTGGGACATGAAACGTCACCTCTCTGGGAGGAAAGGTGCTGGAGGTTGTGGAGGAGCGTAACCAGGGTCCGAAATTAAATTTTTGAGTCACCGGCCAAGTTGGCCGGTAGATGATAAAATCTAGCAGCCAAACATTTTTTACCGGACAAAATTCTAAATGATTTAGATCTACCCAAAGCACGTTATTCTAGTCAGACTCCTTGGTTTTGTCTGTCAATGAAATCTGCCCTCCTGCTTCTGACAGTCTTACAGCCTCATGTGGAGTCCCTTCATCGTCTTATTTCCTAGGACCAGTGAGGTGTTACGGGTCTTTTAGCGTACTGGAGGAAAACGGAGCAGCTCGTCTGTGCAGATTACGGTGTGGTGCTAAAATCTGCTCCCCTGAAATACTATGTTCACCTGTGTAGGGAGCGGATAAAATGCTCAGCGGTTCTGTCAGTGTTTAAAACAAAACAAAAAAAAAAGGAAAAAAAATGTCAATTTAAAATTTGTATTAATTTATTTACTAGGAACTAAATAAAGTATCAATCTGACACGACTACGTGTTGTAGAAATCTTTTAGAAGGGCTGTGAAGCTCGCGGTTCGACATGGGGAACAGAAAAATTCAGGGGAACAGACTTCTGCACAACACCTGTTGTGCCCTGTAGCTAGCGTCAACATCAACATCTCCACCACCACCTCCAGTTCGCCACTTTTCATTAAATCTTCTGGTTGCCACTGGTCCTGGTGGTTTCTCTTCCAGTTCCATTACTTTTCTTTTTGAAGACCGGCTGACTCCAGTTCTAAACCGCCACATATCGCTGCTAGCTTTAGCATGAAGCTAACTGCTGCTGCCTTGATGAACAGTGACTAGATAGGCAGAAATGCCTCAGGGTGCCACTCTCGCGTTTCGCGTACGTGGCGTGCAGGCAGGAGAGGAGCGTCACAGAAATCCATCTGATGAACAGAACTAAGTTGGTGCAAAAATGTACTCGCCATGTGGCGGATGACGCTCCAAATTTTACTCGCCAAATGGAGCAATTTGGTCGCATTTGGCGAGTGGCGAGTGTTAATTTCGGACCCTGAGTGTAACCCACTTCAGGTACACGCATGTAGCAGCCCTGAAAGGCCCTATTGCTGAACGCTCATCACGTTTCTATTTGTTAAGAAGGAACCCGGGGTGCTAACTCGTCTCCGGGTGAAGCGAGTGTGAAACACCAACCCAGTCTGGGTTCATTCTATTAGCTGTTTGAGGCTGTGAGTGTTAAATGGTTTACAGGACGCTCAGAGCCCAGAGGCTGTCTGTCCGTCTTCAGACTGTGTGTTTGAGTCAGAACTGATCACTCTGGATTCCTATTGATTGTTGCAACTTTATTGACTTTAGGGAGCAGAGAGTTGTGGCAGTTTGATAAATTCCAATCTGGTTTCCGTAAAAAGCATCAACAGAAACAGCTTTACTCAAAGTATCAGTGACATCCTGATGGCAGCAGACTCCGGGGAGTTTACAGTCTTAGTTCTGTTGATCACAGCACCTTAATGAACAGACTCCAGGACCTGGTGGGATCTCTGGACCTGGTCTAGACTGGTTCAGATCGTAGTCTCAGTGTCCATATAAACAACATCATGTCAGATACTACAGATCTGTTCTGTGGGGTACCCCAAGGCTCTGTTCTGGGTCCACTCCTGTTTTTACTATATCTCCATCCTCTTGGACAGATCATTAGTAGATGTCCCAATGTCTCCTACCACCTTTATGCAGATGACATTCAGCTGTACTGCTCCTTCAAGGACTCAGAGTTCTACAAACTGTCTGAACTACTGGAGTGTCTGTCAGCTACTAACTGGTTAGAAAATCACTTCCTTCAGTTAAACCCTGAAAAGACTGAATGTCTGATTGTTGTCCCTGATAGGACGGTCCCTCTGATCAGTCAACAGATTGGACATTTAAGTTCTGCTGTAAAGTCAAACCTGAGGATTCTGGGTGTTATTTTTGACCAATCAATGTCTCTTGAAGGTCACTCAAAACAGCTGGTCAGAAACTGTTTTTATCATCTGAGAAATATTTCCAAACTGAGAAAGTTGGTGTCAAAACCTGAACAGGAAATGGTTCTTCATGCTTTGATCTCCTCCCGTCTAGATGACTGTAACACACTTTTCACATGTTTGAACCAAAAAGCCCTTTATGGCCTTCAGCTGGTCCAGAACTCTGCAGCGAGGCTCCTCACTGGAGCAAACAGGAAAGATGACATCACTCCTATTCTGAGGTCTCTGATTGGTTACCTGTTAAATGTAGAGTTCATTTTAAAATCCTGACTCTAACTTTCAGGGCCCTACATGGTCAAGCTCCTCTTTATGTTACTGACCTGATAAAGACCTACGCTCCAACCCGAGTCCTCAGGTCCACAGACCAGAATCTACTAACAGCTCCAACCCGAGTCCTCAGGTCCACAGACCAGAATCTACTAACAGCTCCAACCCGAGTCCTCAGGTCCACAGACCAGAATCTACTAACAGCTCCAACCTGAGTCCTCAGGTCCACAGACCAGAATCTACTAACAGCTCCAACCTGAGTCCTCAGGTCCACAGACCAGAATCTCCTAACAGTTCCAAGGACCAGATTTAAAGTCCAGGTGATCTCTCCTTCCAGTCTGTTGCACCTCGACTTTGGAATGACCTTCCTTTAGTCTGACGCTGTATAGACAGTCTGGACTCCTTTAAAAAGCAGCTGAAGACCCAAATATTTTAAACTGCTTTTAAGTAAATCCTTTATTTTCATTCATTGATGTTTAACAATCACTATTTGTATGTGTTTTTATGTTATCTTTATTTTGTCTTGTTCTTTTTATTTGTTTATAGTCTTTTATTTTATCTTGATCTTGTGATGTTATTTCCTAGTCAAAGGCTGTGGCTACAGCATGAGTTTTACTAAGAAACAATAAACGTACGCTTGAGATGTTTTGTTTGTTTGAAACTCTTATTTTGAAGGAATTAAAGACATTCTTTCAGTGTCTCTAAAGACTCTGCTACAGAAATAAAGGTTTGCACTAAAAAGATCCTGTTATTGTGTTTTACTCAGTAAAATCTCTGTTCCAATTTTTTTAAATTAAAAAAATAAATGTTGTTTTATGAGCACAAAGGAGTTTGCTTTCTCTGGCTGTTCTTAAATAGTGCTCAACTTATTTTCTGTAAATATTCTTGTCATTTAACTTTAATTTCAACACTTCCTCCTTATTTTCTTTCTTTTTTTCATCAGATGGCCTTATAGGATATTTGGGTCATTTTGAAGTGGTGTTCTATTATGATGATGATGATNTTAAAGGTCCCATGACATCGGTTTCCATGTTTTCTGACTTATCTATCATGTTGCAACGTTGAGTTCTCACCTTAAACCTGCCAGAAAGAGCAAAAAACGGCGTCCATCTGTCTCCTAGTCCAGCCAGTGAGAAGCTCTTCCAGATTTCAGACCCAGGTTTCAAACAGTTTTTTTCACTCCAGCCCGCTATGAGGTCATAGTGATCCGGACTTGCTTATATGGTCAATTCTCCTCCCACATGTATGTTCACGACACCTGGAACGAGGCGGTGCCGCCGCCATTGACCATAGACCGTTTAGTGTTTAGTTTCAGTTTCGTTTCTCTTTCACGCGACGGCACTGCCCCCTACTGGGCACTGCCCCCTACTGGACACTGCCCCCTACTGGGCACTGCCCCCTGCTGCAGCAGAAGTGTCAGGCTGCCAAATAAGGAGAAACCCAGCAGAACCGGAAGGCGGCGCTTTCTTCTGATCTCTGAGTTGCTCGTTAGGAAATAATTACAGCGTATTTTGAGTTATAATGGTGCAACGCTAATCTAGAGGCATCAAAGATTACACCTGTTTAATATAAAGTGATTTAAATATGGAGTCACAGGCACTTTAATTGTCTTTTTTGTTTTAATATTCGTTGGTTCTTTGTCTTTAATCATGTTTTAATTTGGATGTTTTTGTGAAGCACTTTGTGATTTGTTTCTGTGAACTATAGAAATAAACTTTACTTACTTACCCAATAAAAAGCTCAACTGGGAGGTTCGCCATCAACAGAGTCCACAGTCAGACACACAGCTGGAGCTTCACTGCTCCACTCACTGAGGGAAAGGCTTGACCTAAACGGGAGTTCCAGTAGAAGTCAAGACATTAGAAGAGCTCATTTGATAATTCTACACTTTTATTCCACTAATTTCAATCCTCACGAGAAACCAGAGGTGTGCTCTATCTGTTAGTCAGTGGTGTTAAACTACAGTACCTCGAATCAACAAAGCACACCACTCTCAGTTAGTTAGTACCAAATTTCAAAATAAAGTTCAGGGTTTTCTAAATAAAATCCACAACACTTACAGTCATAAAACAAAAAGAAAGAATAAACAGAAATGAATGCAACATATAATTTAAGCCCTTTTCAGGAGGTTCACTGAACTCACCTCAACACATGGTGTGGCTCTCAGAGGGGTTGGACGTCCAGGTGAGAGGTGGAGGGCTGGGTGGGCTTTTTGTCTGCTGGTATGCTGTGGTTTAACCTGGGGGAAGCAGAAAGGGTAGCTTCCCTGAGCCTTCGAGCTGGAGAACAGGTCCTGACTGCTGAAGCTCAGAGTTCCCTCCCTTTTGAGGTCCTGTAATGAGATGACAGACACGTGGAGATGTCACTGAGGTAGCAAAACGTCTATACAGTGAGATGCACCCTGGGAATCTCCAGGCTATGGGAGCCTGTAACACCACCGCCTGTCACCGTGGAGTTGATTCAATCAGGACACATGGAATCAATCAGCTGGGTTGTCACAAGTAGCCAAGAAGGATTCTTTGAATAAATATCCATTTAGTTTCCTCCATGATAAAAACTCCACGAGCTACTTAGAGCGTCCAGGTCAACGTCCTGATCTGAGCTGAGACTCTGGTCTTCTGCTTCAGCAGACCCAAGGTTCTCCTAGAGTTTGTACTGAAGGGGTTCCAGTGTGATAGCGTAGGTTATTGGTAAAGATTTGTGCACCTGAATCATGCTCAGAAGACCCCAAAGAAACAGGAAGTACATCACACGACCTTTCAGTCTGGTAAAAAAAAAGTGAGAGAACATTTTAAAACTACACCTAAACGCAGATTACACACAGCATAGTATGTATAATGATACATTTAATTGTAATGGTTCTTTTAAAATTATTTAGTGATTCTTCAGTCTCACTCTTCCTGTGAGACTGGTGGGCTAGCGCTCCAGCGCCCCCTATTGATAGGCTGCGACTGACAGCCACACAGGCGCACCTTTGCTGCCGCTCTATAAATAACACAAACACTTATTGACCCATTCTTTACAGTAATGGGGGGGGGGCTTTTCATGCTGGGGGGCCACATTCAGAACGTAAACCAGTGATGTCCAGTTGTTTCAACACACGGCAAAAATCACCAAGTAGAAAGTTCTCAGTCACAAAATTTGTATTGAAACATGAAGAAAAAATAACTGTTGTGATTTTTCTTTTCACTTTTAGGCGGTCAACAATATAATAAACATGTCAAATTTAACTGAGCAGAACAAGCGTTAGTTTTAGTAAATGTTTGTAGCTACAGACAGAACGGCTCTGATAGGTTCACCTTAACGAAAAGAAACATGAATTTTATCGGCTGGTTGTTTTCTGGTTTCTTGGTCTTGAAAATAAATTAGAGACAAACAAAAACAAGAACTGGATCCTGGTCTGTCTTCAGAAATGCTGAAAGTATACTTATTTACTTAGTACTTTTTTTATTTACTTATTTACTAAATTACTTGGTACTCAGTACTTTATTTACTAATTTATTTATTTGCCTAATACTCATTGCTGTATTTACTTAGTACTTTATTTACTAAGTATATACTGTATACAGTCACAGTTAATGACGTGAGGGTTTGTGGTTTTACTATGAAATTAAATAAAAAGCTAAAAACCAGGATAACAAAAGACCAATATTTTAATCTACTTTACCATTTTCATTTTTAAAAACATTTTCATTTACCTGTGTTTACTGTGTGACCTCCGGTCGGGTAATCTGATTACTCATCCAGACAAGCGCTGTAACTTTATTAGTCCCAGTAAACTCGTCCGGTTCCGGTAACGTTTCTCCGGTAAATTGTCTCCAGGTGCGGACTCCACCACGACCAGCGCCTCGTCACAAACTGAACTCACTGGTTTGTTTTTGTTTTGATGAAAAAAGTTCTCTTATCTCTTTATTTATCCTGAAAAAAGTTCACTTTCTGGATGATTTTTCTCCACCTGCTGCCATGATTGACACCCATCAGTCTCTCATCTCTCCTGACCTCATGTGGCGTTCACTGACTCTGATCCTGGCTCAGATATAAGAGTTCTTATGATTTGATCACAGAAACGCCATTGGTTGTTGATATTTTTCCCTCTGAGTTGAATTATTTATTAGACGTTGCGCGGCGGGCCAACCCCGCATATATGACAGATCGGGGTTGGCCACGCCCATCGGGAAGAACAGCTGATAAACGACACATCACACCAACACCAGTGACACTTCTGAGGAAGGCCGCAGGAGCGAGTCGAAACATGTCACGGTAAAAACTTACGCAAAAATATACATGTCTGAGAAAAGAACTTATAAGCATTTTTGAAGAAAAAGAAGACATAATGAACACAGTAAAGCAAAAATATTATACTCGGTTACGTCATTAACGGCAGTTAATTGGTTGACCGGTTAACTATGTACATCCCTACAGATATATCACATTCAAGATAACAGCAGTGCTTTAGCTGTTAGCTCAGACTAGCTAGACCAGTGATTCCCAAACGTTTTGGCTTCTGACCCACAAAATATCAGTGGCAGAGACTCGTGACCCCAACCATCACTGGCAAAATCTACAAACACTGCTGATAAACTAATTAAAGGTCCCATGACATCGGTTTCCATGTTTTCTGACTTATCTATCATGTTGCAACGTTGAGTTCTCACCTTAAACCTGCCAGAAAGAGCAAAAAACGGCGTCCATCTGTCTCCTAGTCCAGCCAGTGAGAAGCTCTTCCAGATTTCAGACCCAGGTTTCAAACAGTTTTTTTCACTCCAGCCCGCTATGAGGTCATAGTGATCCGGACTTGCTTATATGGTCAATTGTCCTCCCACATGCACGTTCACGACACCTGGAGCGAGGCAGTGCCGCCGCCATTGCCCATAGACCGTGTAGTGTTTAGTTTCAGTTTCGTTTCTCTTTCACGCGACGGAACTGCCCCCTACTGGACACTGCCCCCTGCTGCAGCAGAAGTGTCAGGCTGCCAAATCAGGAGAAACCCAGCAGAACCGGAAGGCGGCGCATTCTTCTGATCTCTGAGTTGCTCGTTAGGAAATAATTACAGCGTATTTTGAGTTATAATGGTGCAACGCTGATCTAGAGGCATCAAAGATTACACCTGTTTAATATAAAGTGATTTAAATATGGAGTCACAGGCACTTTAAACAAGGACATAATGACAACACAATCATCTACAGCCATTATACCAGGTTTATTCAACTGTTTATAACAGTTTGTATGACAAATACATGGTATTAGCAAGAAATTTAAATTCACTTTTAGTTCTGGAGAACATCCCAGGACCCCCATTTGTTCTTTGGGGACCCACTGTGGGGTCCCGACCCCAACTTTGGGAACAACTGAGCTAGACTAGCTAATAATGAGGGCTAGTCATTAGCTCATTGGCTCTGAAGGACATTCTCTATTTCTCTGAACAGCTGCCCTTCAGGACACCATGGGATTGATTCATAACTTTTACACAGACGCACTGCAGAATGGATGAAAGATAGATTTTAATGATTGTTTTTAAAACTCCGCCTTCTTTTGAATAAAATTACAGCAAAACTCTTAAATATGTGAGTTCCAAAGACCTACTGAGGAACACCTGCTTAATAGTATCTTCTTATTTGTTCCAGTTTTTAAAGTCCTATGAGGACAGATTATTAGTCTAAATAAAGCTGAGTATTTTCATCCTCCACACTGAGGACTGGAGGATGCTCCTCGGTCTGTGGGAACATTAATAAATCTGCTCTGTGTCGAAGCTTGAAAGAGGCGGCAGCATTAATTACAGCTGACGGAACATGACCCATAACAAGGTAACGAGGAACCATGCAGGCTGTTTTTTTCATCTTTCACTCATGCTTCTCTGCTACCCCTCATTTCCCCATCCCCCATCCCCCGAACCCCCGCTGCACTCCCTGCGACCCCCCAGCATCTGCAGGGCTCTACCAATGGGAGCTGCTCTACACTATTCCTTCCCAGATACAAGAACTTCCAGGTCTGGTGCAATCATACTCACCGCCTGTCATGCTGCTCAACTCCAATCACGTGCTCCACGCTGAATCTTTACACATCACAGAGTTAGAGAAATAAAGCGCACAATATGTGGGTTTCCTGGTTTCTGCCCCCAGGCATGACAACAGCCTGCATGGAGAGGAAACAACAAGCCTCCTGCTCATGAAAATATTAATTTTATCAAGTTAAAAACTTCCTACCTCTTCAAACATTCCCTCCAGGCCTGGGAGCAGCGTGGATCACCTCACACTCCCACCACGAAGAATCACAGAGACCTACAGAACAATCAGGGTAACATTGTGACTGAAGGAGATTAGAAAACATTTACTCACTTCCTGTCATTTTATACTAAATCATTTTATTAGTTTTCACTACAAGTTAATCAATCTAAGGAGCAACATCCTGCAACCTGAACAAGTCTTAATAAATAGGTCATTAGAACCCAGCAGAATCAGGTCATTAGAAGGAGCACAGAGACTCTGCTGGGGTGTGTGAGGGGAAAGATGGCCGAATCCAAAATGGGTCAACGGTCTCCTCCCTCACAGAGGGGAGAAGGAAACATCTACACGCTTCACATCAGGGATCTGATGGTTTCCTGATCTGTTCTTATAAGGTTCTGTTTATTATCTGAGAAAACAGAAACACACAATAAAAAACAACAGGGGCTCTCCCTCTCCTCAGCTACATCCTCAGACGCCCAGGTCTCAGGTAATCAATAGTTTGATGAGAAGATTCAGAATTGTATTTTATTTCCAAAGAAAAATACAAACAAAAACAAATGAATTTGATCATATGATCAAGTTTAAGGTTTTTAGAAACCTGTCTCAGTGATAGTCTGACCTGTTCTGTGATATAACATAATACATTTTTTTACTAAGCCCATCCCCCGTCCTGTAGAGCCCCATGCATTTAGAGCTGAGCACCGGACCGGTCAGCATTAGCCAATAGCATTAGACATCCACCTACGTACACATGTCAATCATAGAGTGTTTGTGGAGGACCTAGACTGGTGCAGTGTTGGTGACATTTGTTATGGACAAGTCTTTAAAGGTCTAAAGATCTTCTGACAGTCCGGTCAGTCCGGGGGGGGGACTGGGACTAAAAGTCAGCCCGGGCACTTTGAGCAGAGACCAGCCCACCAGCTGAAAACACACACACACACACACACACACACACTATAAATTAGGGGAGAGAGTAATGATAGAATTTCAAGATATTTTCATGAACTATTTATTCATGACAGGAATAAACAGAACAACATATTTCTAGAGACCTTTAAAAGTGAAAAAGAGAAAGGAAGGTAAGAAAAGCTGATCTGGTCTGGTATGTGTACTAATGTTGTGTCAAAAACTTTATACAGTACTTACTAAGAAGAACCACTTGAACAATGAACGAAGGATGATGGATCCTGAAAAACATAACAGAGGAACATAGAGGTGCTGAATATTAAAATGTATACATGACAGATTGTGAATGAGTGGTATCTCACAGATGATAGACTCACCTCATCAATAAACAGTATCAGCAGGTAAAACAAATATTTCTTCAAACATGGTAACCTTTAAAAAGTGAAAAGAGTCAGACAGAACGGTGAGAAAGTCTAATAATGGACATGATCAGATGATCACAGTACTAGTAGTATCTTTAGTCTATAATAGAGTTTAATCCTGTATTCTAGACTCTACTCACCAAGAACCAGGTCAGGTTTCAGAAAATGGGTGACATCATCCTATAAAAGACAGGTATATGTTAAGGCTGGAAGAAAACAGCTGTTTGTATTGATATAAATACCTCATTCTAATATTCTACTAATTCTAATGAATTCTATTAGAAACATTTTCTGAGCATCAAGTTGGATCAAAACCTTTAGACTCTTTGAACTTAAAGTCTAACCTGATCAGATCTGATCCATTCTAAGTGTTTTTGACCTGATTGTTCTACAGAAGGAGCTTCTCAGCCACCCTGTCCATGACCCTGTCACAGTCCACAGTCCAGTCACATCAGGACGTCCTCTTCAGTGACCGTCAGCAGAAACATTTCTGAAACACAGGAACACAATAAGGAATATCAAATAAAAATATTAATAACAACATGAAATATGTTAAAAACTGCTGTGTTTCATTAGTCCAGTTAAGGAACACAATAAGGAACTTTGGAGTCATTGTGTCACATGATGTGGAAGATATTGAAAGAAATTACCAATAAAAATATTAATAACATCATGAAATATGTTCTAAACTGGACTAATGATGTAATTAGTCCAGTTTAGGATCAGGAGCTGATTTTTGAGTCTCTTGGTCACACGACCTGGAAGCTATTGAAAGAAATCCATAATTTTTTTAAAATATATTAATAAAAATTTGAATTTCCATGAAATGTGTTAAAAACTGCTGTGTCTGATTAGTCCAGTTTAGTTAGACAACTAGTAATCGATTTGTGTCTTTTGGTAACGTGACCTGGAAACTATTGGTTTTTTTGTAAAGGTTTAAACCTGTTGATGGTCCGTGACTCAAACACGGCCCTCCGGTAGACGGTACCGGTCTACCCACCGTCTCAGTGGCATCCAGTGAATCCATCGCTGACTGCGGTGAACCAGGGACTGAATTCTGTCAACAAACTAACTTTAAACTAACTTCACCACCGGTCTAAAGAGATCACGATCAGGACTGCGTCATAGAAAAAGAAGAGAAACTCCCGTCGCTAGCATCACAAAGCTATATGCTTCCTAACTACTGACTGCTAGCAAGCACAACAAAAATAAACTAAGTTATTAACCAACCTTGATTAATATCAGCCCCAAGACTGCAGTTAATCACTTCTTACCTGTTGAAGTTCAGAATCCCTCCTCTTGAACCGGCTCAGCCTCCGGTCTCCTCCTCTTTATCATCATCTTCATCTTTCTGGAGCGGAGTAGGAGAACGCAGCCAGATCTTCTCCCGCTCCTCCACTTCGTTTGTTTCCGGTCTCAGTTTTCCCGATCTCATCTCGCTGTATGATTGATTGACAGCTGAGAGAGGGAACTCGGCCCTGGGCTGTGATTGGTCCAGCCTATAATCAATCATGTGTAATGGGTGGATCTACCTGTTTTGTAAACAGGTACACTAAAAAGAGTCTAACCCTCTCTTGGATCTATTTAAACACATTGGGTCTATTTAACGCAATTCTTTCATGTTTTCCAGCTAAAAGTAATTGTTTTGTTTTGAACCAACATGATATTTACAAATGTTCCATGAATGTGTTAAAATTAAATTCAAGTGAAGTGATTCAGTTATGTAGCAAGGTTAAATCTAGCGAGATATCGCGAGATTTCACGGGATTTCGGCTTGAGCTGTTTGGCTTGTGGGAACAGGAAGTCAACATGTCATTAAAACCCAACCATCAGCTGTGTTCAGATGGACACTACTTTGTTTGGTAAGTGTTGATTTTCTGAATGAATCTTGTCAAAATCTCTGCAAAATGTAGTTAAATTATTATTATTATATAATTAAATATATTAATATTATTATTATTAATGTCACCATGGAATGTTAATGTGAGATTATCTAATCACTGTTTTATCTGTTTTAAAGACTTTGAATTAGTTTTATTGAATTAGTGTTTTGAGCAGGAGCTGTAACGTCACATTTAACTGAATTCTTCTAACATTTTGACCTTCTGTGTTAACTTGTTTACCAGCTGACTGGTCAGTTATATTGTGTGTTAACTGGTTTACCAGCTGACTGGTCAGTTATATTGTGTGTTAACTGGTTTACCAGCTGACTGGTCAGTTATATTGTGTGTGTTAACTGGTTTACCAGCTGACTGGTCAGTTATATTGTGTGTGTTAACTGGTTTACCAGCTGACTGGTCAGTTATATTGTGTGTGTTAACTGGTTTACCAGCTGACTGGTCAGTTATATTGTGTGTGTTAACTGGTTTACCAGCTGACTGGTCAGTTATATTGTGTGTGTTAACTGGTTTACCAGTTGACTGTTCAGTTATATTGTGTGTGTTAACTGGTTTACCAGCTGACTGGTCAGTTATATTGTGTGTGTTAACTGGTTTACCAGCTGACTGGTCAGTTATATTGTGTGTTAACTGGTTTACCAGCTGACTGGTCAGTTATATTGTGTGTTAACTGGTTTACCAGCTGACTGGTCAGTTATATTGTGTGTGTTAACTGGTTTACTAGCTGACTGGTCAGTTATATTGTGTGTGTTAACTGGTTTACCAGCTGACTGGTCAGTTATATTGTGTGTGTTAACTGGTTTACCATCTGACTGGTCAGTTATATTGTGTGTGTTAACTGGTTTACCAGCTGACTGGTCAGTTATATTGTGTGTGTTAACTGGTTTACCAGCTGACTGGTCAGTTATATTGTGTGTTAACTGGTTTACCAGCTGACTGGTCAGTTATATTGTGTGTGTTAACTGGTTTACCAGCTGACTGGTCTGGTATAGTGTGTGTTAACTGGTTTACCAGCTGACGGGTCAGTTGTATGGTGTGTTATCTGGTTTAGAAACTGTCTGGAGAT
>SSNR01000267.1:903283-915848 GCA_006937965.1 Callopanchax toddi | reverse complement strand
GTTCTCCGTTTGTTCTCAGTCTCACACTCCTTAACAAAGTCTAGACCCCGAAGATAAAACAAAGCTGTTGTATCAGAGGAGTTTACAAAAATAATGCCCGGATATTCAGGTAAATAGGCTACTTTATCACAGGTCAGTGACTCCTCCTCCAGCTGGAGCGACTCCGCAGCTGTGCTCGTGTTGAAAACGTGACTCCACCTCATGCTGGGAACGTGACACAACGCCGCTCACAGAAATGCAGGAAGAAAATAAATATTTTAAGGAAACGGACAAAGATAGTAACGCAAAGTAACGCACAGTGGCTCGAAAAAAATAACTTTAATCAGATTACTGGATTGGAAATAGTAACGCGTTAGATTACTCGTTATTGAAAAATGACGTAATTTTAGAGTAACGCGTTACAAAGTAGCGCGTTACTGGCAACACTGGTCCTGGAGGAACGTTATTTTGTTTGACTGTGTACTACTGTATGCCTACAGTGAAAAAAGAGAATAGTTGAACCAACTTAACTGAATTGCTTCAATTGGTAAAAAGCAATTGAATTAAGTTTATCCAACTTAAATTAATAAATTTGTACCTAGTAATTTAAGTTGGATAAACTTAATTCAATTGCTTGTTACCAACTGAAGCAATTCAATTAAGTTGATTCGAACTTTCATTTTTACAGTGTGCTTGAACTTGAACTATATCAAAATATTTCAATAGTCTGAACCTGAAAATTAGGGTTTTCATCAAGATGAGAACACGTCTGGGCTGCATGATGGCGCAGTTGTTAGTACTGCCACCTCACAGCAAGGTCACAGGTTTGAATCCCGGCAGCGGGATTTGAACCTGCGTGGAGTTAGCATGTTCTCTCCATGCATGCGTAGGTTTCCTCCGGCTTCCCAACAGATCACAACTTAGCCTACCTGATAGGGTGTATGTTGCTTTGGATAAAAGCATCTAATGATGTAATCAACGTAAACACATGAACTTATATTTCAAAGAATAAATTAGATCCACCCGTGGAGACAAGAAGACCAGAGACTGTCCAAACAGTCAAATATAAAATGTAACAGAATTAGCCAACAACCCACTACTGAAGATCCTTCCTGTCCACAGCCAGAACCTCCTACAGTGACTTTATGAGTTACTGAAACATCTCACTTCATCTGGGATTAATGAAGATTTTAGATTTGATTTGAATTGATTTGATTGGCTGTTCCTGCAGGTGGTGAAGATAAAGACATCATTTAAAGTTTCTGGTTTCCTTGAAAAATAATAGTTTTGGTCTCAGTCACACAAAGTAAAAACAAAATAAGTGTTTTTATTGGACTTGTGTGCCCCACAGTGACCTCTGGTGGACCCAGAACCAGAGACACCACAGGAAGTGACCAAACAATGTGACTGTGTAAACAGATTTAGGAAGCCACTCCGTCAGTACCTGCTCTCCACTCGCCCACAGCCTGCTCCAGTTTCCTGAGCGCTGACGAGAACATAGCTGTGGTTTGGTGTGACCCCCAATCCCCCCCCCCCCCACCTCTTACACACATCCTCCTCTTCATCATCACTCTCAAACACATGAAATCAGAACCCAATTCAAAATAATGAGCCCTCTTCTCTTCCTCCTCTCCTCCTCACCCTGCGTCCCTCCAGCCCTGGTTCAGGTCCCAGGTCTCCCAGACTCTAAATCCTGGCTTTGTGTGGGAGCTGGACTGAAACAATGAGCCTGTTAGCTGACGCAGGGCTGGCTGGCTGATCTGTGCTGACAACACCTCCCCTCTTAAAACCCCGGGGTCAACCGGCTGGGCGTGAAGGGAGGGCGCTGGCCTGAGCCGTGACCAGAATCAGCAGGTTCAGGGACCAAACTGTGGGTCACTAAACACCAAGAAACCACATTCAATTTGACCCTTTTTAGAGCAAGTGACCCTATGAGATCACTGGATTTTAAAATCATTTAGAAACATTTTATAAAAAGCAACAATAAACAGTTTTTTCCACTTCAAGCTAGAGCATTAAAATTGATCTAATTGATTTCTGAGTGAGAAACTTGACCATTTTCATATTTGCCACCACTCTGCTGCCCTCTACTGGCCAGATACCGCACTAAACAGTTCTGAGGAACTGTCTCCTAGATGATGTCACTTCCTGCTTTACAACCATAGTTACCAGGTGTAGCAACGGTCAGGGAGGAGTGATGTTTCAGCGAGGGTTTCACGGTTTAACCAGTCTGATTAGTAACCACCTGGTGAAATATTGTAGAAAAGAATGTTCTGCAAGACTTCCTCAACACCACCTCACGGGTAAATAAATAAATAAATAAATTAGCCCGAACCTGACTGAGACCCGAATGCCTCCTCTGCTGCGACCTGACTCGAGCGCGGTGAAGCCGAAAGGTTTTGGCAACACACCCAAGGAGGTCGATGATGAAGAGGACAGCTCGACCCTCACGGCCATCGGTGGATCTGGTGTGGCGACGGAGGACCAGATCAGCAGAGCCCCGCTGCCAAAGGATCATTCCCATCCCCCGGGCAGGACAGTGAGGCTCCCCGCTCTCCATGCACTTCCCTCCAGCCGCCTCCGGCACACAGACTCCCAGCGGCTTGGCTGAAACGCTGACCTCAAGGAAGGCGTCTCTCCTACACCGACCTGGTGGCCAAAGCCTTCCTCAACACCACCCCACAACATCTGTTATTCTTCTGAAGACCCTCCTTCCTCCTATAGACCCCTTTGAATTCTCTCTGATCGGTGAACTTTTTCAGCCAATAGAATTCAAGTTTCCACATTGTGCAAGCGCTTCGTTCAAACCTGATGAGGTGGGGGCCACTCTCCCAGGACGCTCTGTGTCTTTCTCTGTTTACAGTCTCAGCTGTCATGGAGGAGCCAGTCAGAGCTCATTTCTACTAAAAACGTATCCATTCCCCGACTACTGAGGGATTTATTTTTATTTTTAAACATTTCTCCTCACAGAATGGCAAGGCTTGCCAAGGATACACGTTTATTTTGATCGAGAATTTTGGAGCGAGTGTCTCCTCATTTCCAGGTTCTGCAGCTTCCTGTTCCAGAGCGCCGTGTTTCATAAACACAGTGACAATCAGGTCTCATCAGAGCCTCAGAGTGAGAACATCATTTATGGGCTTTGAATGGTTGAACCCTGCGATGCAGTCATGCAGTTTGAGCTTGAGCTGAGAGCCACGACGCAGTTTAGACCCGACGTAGAGACCGGAGTGATGTGTCGTGTGCATGTACGTGTTGAGGTGGGGCTATAGAACGCGGGAGGGTGGGAGAATGGATGTTTTGGGTGGGGCCGTGGTACGTTGGATTCCAAAAATGCTCCGGTCTATGCCATTAAGTGATTAAAAGAAAAGTCAGCTGAACTTCTTTGTTTCTTGATTTCATCCAAGAGGCTTTTTCAATTCCCCGGTCTTCAAGAAACAAATCATTTAAGATAATCGTGTCCAGGGTGACTGAGAATCTGATTGGAGTTGAGGTGGATGATGTCCAGATAAAGACAGAACTTGAATTCTGGCTGGGAAACATTCAGACACAAATAACATTCAGCTCCCAGCAGCAGCTGCTTCCCACTTTCACTAAAACCAGATCCAAGGCCTGACGTCTCTATTTTCAGCTCTCTGGGATAAAAATAACTTGTGAGCAAAATGACTAGCTGGAAACTCATCCAGAGGTTTAATGAGAGTTTAAACAGTCAGCTGACTCAATTAACGGGAAATACAAACACCAAATGATCAGAATATGATTAAAACTCTGTCACAGAATCTATATCCGTATGGTTTTACACATTTCTAGGTCAAGTGACCACAGTGGATGACTTGTTCTTGTTTGTCATTTTGATTTGCAGCCTAAACCTAAAACTTGTGTGGTACACTGGGGTGTATCTAGGTAGAGCAGCTGTCTGACAACCAGAGGGTCTCCGGTTCAATCGCAGCTCCTAAAATGTTTAAAAAGTGAAAAACAAAGTTCAATTTAAACAGTGAAAAACAAAGTTCAATTTAAAAAGTGAAAAACAAAGTTCAATTTAAAAAGTGAAAAACAAAGTTCAATTTAAACAGTGAATAACAAAGTTCAATTTAAACAGTGAATAACAAAGTTCAATTTAAACAGTGAAAAACAAAGTTCAAATTAAACAGTGGATAACAAAGTTCAATTTAAAAAGTGAAAAACAAAGTTCAATTTAAAAAGTGAAAAACAAAGTTCAATTTAAAAAGTGAATAACAAAGTTCAATTTAAACAGTGAATAACAAAGTTCAATTTAAAAAGTGAAAAACAAAGTTCAATTTAAACAGTGAATAACAAAGTTCAATTTAAAAAGTGAAAAACAAAGTTCAATTTAAACAGTGAATAACAAAGTTCAATTTAAAAAGTGAAAAACAAAGTTCAAATTAAACAGTGAATAACAAAGTTCAAATTAAACAGTGAATAACAAAGTTCAATTTAAAAAGTGAAAAACAAAGTTCAATTTAAACAGTGAATAACAAAGTTCAATTTAAACAGTGAATAACAAAGTTCAAATTAAACAGTGAATAACAAAGTTCAATTTAAAAAGTGAAAAACAAAGTTCAATTTAAACAGTGAATAACAAAGTTCAATTTAAAAAGTGAAAAACAAAGTTCAATTTAAACAGTGAATAACAAAGTTCAATTTAAAAAGTGAAAAACAAAGTTCAATTTAAAAAGTGAAAAACAAAGTTAAAAAGTGAAGGTAAATTCTACAAACATAACAATTAATTTAAATAAAGAAAACCATAGAAAATGCTGTTTTTATTCCAATAACTCTCAGTGTTTTACTGAGGGATCCTTAAAGAGTTGACTAACACTTAGTAAAAGAAGAAGAGCCTCAGCCAAAGTAATAGGACTGACCTTTGACCCTTTGTGTTCGTAATGTAAATAATCATTAACTCCTGTTGCTGTAGTGTCATATTTACTGCAGTCAGTTTCACTTCCAGCTGTTTGCTCAGCTACTTCCTTTATTTAGATGTTTTTATTTTAAAACTCAGTTAGCTTCTTCATTCATCCAGTGCCTGAAACGTCTGCATGGATTATTTAAAAGCAGCTCCTCTGCATCCTGTAACTGTCCCTACACCAGAACTTCCACAAACCTTTATCATTTTCTCCTCCCTGCTTTATGATAGCAGTGTGGCCACGCCTCTGCCTGCCCTAATATGGGGCATCTCTGTGCCCTCCAGCCAATCAGGTGGCTGGATGCGTCCCTCCAGGAGATGCCATGGGTCAGATCCAGGTCTGAGTCTCAGTGAGGGGAGACTGGTGGCCGGGGGCGAGAGGCTTCAGATACACAGAGGGGGGTTGGTGTCAAACTGAAGGAGGAGAAGGAGGTGAAGGAGGTGAAAGGAGAGAGAAAGTTCTGCTGGAGGAGACAAACTCAGGCTGAATATTTAAAGGTATGAACACCTGGGAACTGCTTTCAGTGCGTGTGTGTGTGTGTGTGTGTGTGTGTGTGTGTGTGTGTGTGTGTGTGTGTGTGTGTGTGTGTGTGTGTGTGTGTGTGTGTGTGTGTGTGTGTCAGGACTCTGGTTTAAGGAACACAGCAGGTGTTTTTATTAAGGACACTGATTGGAGGTTTTAGGGAGGAAAAAGCATTAAAGCATCATTTCTGTGGTTCCTAAAGTTTAGTGTTGAAGCAGCCTGGAAACCTGCTCAGTTTTCTGAAATGTTCATGAAACCTTTGGTAGCATAGAGCTTGATAGAGCTACATGGAGCTGAATAAAGCTAAATAGAGCTGAATAGAGCTGTGTAGAGCTGGATAGAGCTGTGTAGAGCTGGATAGAGCTGAATAGAGCTGTGTAGAGCTGTGTAGAGCTGGATAGAGCTGAATAGAGCTGTGTAGAGCTGGATAGAGCTGAATAGAGCTGTGTAGAGCTGTGTAGAGCTGAATAGAGCTGGATAGAGCTGTGTAGAGCTGAATAGAGCTGGATAGAGCTGTGTAGAGCTGGATAGAGCTGAATAGAGCTGTGTAGAGCTGCATGAAGCTGCATAGAGGTGCACAGAACGGTTGATGGAGCAGCCTGCAGACTCCACACTGCTGACTTTACAGAGCGTGACAATAGAGCGCTGTTTGAATGTGAAGACACTTTTAGGAGGACAGCTGCCACTTGTGTTTACTCCAACATGTCAGCTGCTGTCACAAACACTGGAGCGTTCACTCAGGCTCATGGTAACTGTCTGCAGCGTGACATGATGTCATCGAGCTTTACAGGAGGAGTCACTGAACAACAACATCAACAAATCAAACCTGCTGCACGTGATTCATTTTATTCTTGTTTTTCCAGCATAAAATCCTTTTTTTCCACATCATCTTTTTATTTTTAACCAGCAGTGGCCGAGCTGACGGCCGGTATTCTGATGTTCTGAGCTGAGCCGCTTGCTGGACGTTCAAATAGCTCCTGTCTGAATGTTACACACCAGCAACAGCTGCAGGGTGACGGTCACAAGATCTGTTTGTCCCCCAGCCCCAGCTCCAGGTCCAGGTCCAGGTCCAGGTTCAGCTCCAGGTCCAGGTCCAGGTCCAGGTCCAGCTCCAGCTCCAGCTCCAGGTCCAGCTCCAGCTCCAGGTCCAGCTCCAGGTCCAGGTCCAGCTCCAGGTCCAGGTTGCCCCTCAGCCTGGTATGTAGGCTGACCAGAAGTGGGGCCAAACATCTGAGTCCCCTCCAGTGACTCAGTGAATGTGATCAAACCTTTGATCAGGGGTTCAGACCTGATTTTAATTCATGTCACAAAGGACAAAAACATCCTAAAACACAAAAACCTGGTTCTGCTCAAAACCACCAACCTGTCAATCATCTGGAGGATTTCAACCTTTAATCACTGATTTCATCAAGAAAAAACACAAACCTAGTTATTTTAAATAATATTGTTCTAAAATATTATCATAAAAGTCAAGAAATCCTCAGAATCTTCTCTTTGATTCTTCATTAGTTTTTGTGCAGAATCAGTTTCATCAAATCCTCGACAGAAAAATCAATTCAAATCATTTAATCCAGATCAGATCAGATTAGTTTGATGTAAAATAAGTCTTCACTAAAACAGGTATTTAAAGGTTAGAATCCTGATGATGAGTTTCATCATTGAAAACCATAAAACAGTTTTATCCTGATTAACTCAGGAGGATTTTAAACCTTAAAATTGAAGCTGTGCAAAAACTCAAAATGCATAGACGTTGATATTTGTGGTATATTTGACACATATGGGACAAATAAACCAACTTAAACATTAAAGGCATATTATGAAGTTTTGCTTGTTTTTAGCTCCCCCTAGTGTCCGTTTTAAATCACTGTCATAAAACCGTTAGCATAGTTTCTGCTCAGAAAGCCCTAAATCTCCCTGTTAAATGTCTCCTCAGCCTTCACTGCTTTCTACTGGAGCGGTTCATCACTCAGTCAAAGAAATCAGCTGTTCAAGCAGGGAGAGATGGGAAAAATCAGGAATCATGAGCTAAAAACACTCCGGAGCTAGCATAACAGCTAGCCACACTGGGTTAGCCTAACCCTCTGAGATACGTGACTTTGTGAGACTTCAGGACACCGGACCAGAGACTCAGAAGTTACAGACGTGGTATTCTGGATCCAAGCAGCAGATGAGGGACTTTATGAACCTGTAAAGGGTCAGATTAGATCAGACATAGTGGGCCTTTAATAATGGTTTTGTGTTTGTATAAATAACTATAATAATGAATCAGCCTGACATTTAAACGGGTAAATCCTCCAAATATTCAGCAGGACTGAAGGTTTTTATCAGATCTGTGCAGGAAACAAGCTGAAAAGTCTGTATTTTTCACAATGTTCCATTAATCTGTTGAAAAAATGTAAAACTCCAACATGATGAAGAACTTTTCTATCAGCCGACACGATGAGATGAAGAGGAAACATTAACCCAGAAAGGAGGGTTTCACACGAGATAAATAAATCCACGTTTAGGGTTACTGTTCATCCCTCCATCAGTTCTCTGGACCCCCTTTGCTCCTGTGCAGGATCACAGCTGGGATCCTGACCCTGGACCCTCATGCTGGGAGGAACCAGCTGAACCACCTAAAAACAGAAGTCAGGTCCTCCTGATTAAATGTCTCTGATGGACATTTGTTTGGAAACCATCATGTTTAGATTTCTGAAATGTTTCTTGTGAATCATAAATGAGGTGTTGGTTTAGAGGTTTTCTGACAGTAAACCAGGAACAGGGACGGGCTCTGTGAATTTCCCTGAGCGTAAAGGAAAGTGGTCTCCAGTGAGATGATGGATGATGAAGATCAGCAGTGGTGGGTGGGGTCAGGTCTGGACCAGAACCTTCAGGGTCGAGTGGAGTCAGGAGCTGACTTTGTGAGGAAACTCTGACGTACGACGGAGCACGAGCTTCCCTCTGAGAGCTGAGAAGAGTTCAACTCAACTCTGGGTTCTGTTTAAAATTCAAGATGGATTTATTCTCTTTAATCTGAGGAATCGTCTGATTTCTGTATCTAGAGCTCATAGAATCAGTCGAGTGTTTGTGAGATTCAAATCAGTCAAATAAATCAGTGTTTCCTGTTTGTCTGGAGGCATTTCCTGTCCTGAGGCTGACGCCTGCGGGTGTGTCTTGTTTTTGTTCATCTGATGTTTAAAACGAGGAGGAAACACCCTGATTTATCACCCTAATCTTGAAGGATCTGGTTAATTGTGCTGCTCAGTGGCTTCTTTTATCAAAACAGATTCAGCGCCGTCTTCCACGTTTTGTTTCTTCATGAAACATCTTTGATTGGCTCAAACGTTATGATGAATTCTTGTTGAACGCTACCAGAATCCAGCTGAGCTAAAGAGGAGGAGACATGGATGAAGATCAGGAGCAAAGAGGAGAGAGAGGAAGTTTCAACCATCACTTCCTCCATCCTAACGGGGAACCTGAGATCTCTCCTGGACCAGATGGACCAGCTAGAAGCTCTGATGAGGATCCACCAGTGTCTTCAGACAGACACTCCTTCAGATCTGCTGCAACAAAGGAGATCCTTCAGTCCATCACAGACAACTAGGAGATCCTTCCTGTCCATCACAGACAACTAGAAGATCCTTCCTGTCCATCAAAGACAACTAGAAGATCCTTCCTGTCCATCAAAGACAACTAGAAGATCCTTCCTGTCCATCACAGACCACTAGAAGATCCTTCCTGTCCATCACAGACCACTAGGAGATCCTTCCTGTCCATCACAGACCACTAGGAGATCCTTCCTGTCCATCACAGACCACTAGGAGATCCTTCCTGTCCATCACAGACCACTAGGAGATCCTTCCTGTCCATCACAGACCACTAGGAGATCCTTCCTGTCCATCACAGACCACTAGGAGATCCTTCCTGTCCATCACAGACCACTAGAAGATCCTTTTTGTCCTCAGAAGAACTCATGATGACTTTGTGAAGACGTTTCTGAAACATCTGGTTTCTCTCTGGGATTAATCACATCACTAATATTATCACTGAGAAAACTAATTGTAAAAATCTTTGAATAAAAACTTTAAACTTGTTTTTGCTACATTATTAATATGAATGATGTCATCTTTATATGATAATTAATCTACATTCTATTAAACCCAAACAGCCCTAAACCCTCAGAAAAAAAAGTTTTTATTTTAGAGTTTTATTTGGTGTGGAAGTTAAAGGGTTAATTCCCTTTAAGCTGTTTCCTCTCTCAGAAAACGACTTTATTAATAACAATAAGACACCCGAGATGTTTATGTAAACACACGTTTGGTCATAAAGTGTTGAACTCTGACAGCCATCTGATTTAAAGCTGCTTCCTGAAGCTACGTCTGACTGAGGAAGGTCAAAGTGAAGCAGCAGGTTTCGACTTTCCTCTTGCAGTAAAGAGTTTTTTTTATTGTTTATTTTTCAAACTATTTTAAATCCTGTTTTGTATTTCTGAACCCAGTTTGGGTCTCAACTCTTAAAGCAGAGCTTTGTGAGGAACAACCAGACGTAAAGGTCACATTTAAACCACAACGTCAGCGTTTGCTTCGCTGAATGTTCTTGTTGCTGTAGATAGTTTCTGGGGTCATAAATGAATCCCATTAGAAGTTTGGACTGGACGTCTGGACTGGACGTCGTTCAGGACGCGATTTCCTTCAGGGTTTAACTCTGTAGTTCCTGCTCACCTGTTTGTCGTCAGACCAGCAGCAGCAGGAATCTCCATCTTCAGATCAGGTTTCAGTGAAGAGACCCCTCTTGTGTATTTGTGTTAATGCAGACACATCAAGATGCTCGGAGTCTTTAACAGTTGTAGGATGTTTATGTTCTCCTGCTGGATGCCGCTACTTCACCTTACGTATCAGGTTCTCCTGCAGGTTCTGTCCAATAGAACACTCAGTTCTAAATTTAAAGCTGTTCAGATGTTTACGCTCCGTCTTGTGTCGGGAATAGAAACAGCTCCCCTCCCTCTGGACCTCTGATTGTCCTAAAATTAGACTAAAAACTTTTGTTATCTACTCGGACCGCCACCAACTGAGAGGCGGCGTTTCCTGTGTGTGAACTCTAGAGCGAGCTGAAGTCGTTTTTCTTTAAATGTCGTTGTGTATTTCTGTGTCTGTTGATAATACTTCAGTCTACAAATAAATCACAAACAGCTGTCCTGTAACGTCCTGCCGAGGCGTCGTTCTGATCAGCTGTTTGAAGCACACTGGAGCGTGTTTCCTCTGGGCGGACACCTGATGCCTCCAGTCCTGCCAGTAACTGGGCCAACTATAACATCGTTAGCTTGTCCGTGTCTAATGGGCTCCGAGCAGCAGGCGGTTCAGGAAAGGACAGAAACGTGTTGATGTTTTATCATCACACCCAGTACCCCCAGTAACTCCCCAAACCCCCAGTAACTCCCCCAAACACCCAGTAACTCCCCAAACACCCAGTAACTCCCCCAAACACCCAGTAACTCCCCAAACACCCAGTAACTCCCCAAACACCCAGTAACTCCCCCAAACCCCCAGTAACTCCCCCAAACCCCCAGTAACCCCCCCAACCCCCAGTAACTCCCCCAAACCCCCAGTAACTCCCCCAAACACCCAGTAACTCCCCCAAACCCCCAGTAACTCCCCAAACCCCCAGTAACTCCCCAAACACCAATCACAGCGCTCTAATTGTTTGGTGGGCAGGATTAGCCAATGACAGAAGAGGCAGAGCTCTGAGTCCAATTCAGAATTTAAAGATGGCGGCAGCTCCGGCTCTGCATTCGTTTGACACGGTTTTGTCATCAGCTTTGGACGCTTTAGATCTGGGCTTTTCTCTAAGATGTGAACAGATAGAGGCACTTCAGTCTTTTATTTTGAAAAAAGGATTTATTGGATATCGTCACTTGTGTATCAGTCGCCAAAGTACAGTAAGCGCATGTGTGGTGGCGTGTATCTCAGTAGGTAGAGCAGCTGATCAGATGGTCTCCGGTTCGATCCCAGCTCCAACTGGGTCGCTTTGTGTCGTGTCCTTGGAGACACTTCACCCACCTTGTCTACTGGTGGAGGTCGGAGGGACCTGGTGGTGGTCGGAGGGACCTGGTGGAGGTCGGAGGGACCTGGTGGAGGTCGGAGGGACCTGGTGGAGGTCAGAGACTTTCAGACCTCAGACTGTCCAGGACTTAAGTGATGCTCTGGTCAGGATCTGGGAGGAGATAATCCAGGAGACCATCCATTACCTCATAAGGAGATGAAGACTCTAAAGCGGGGGTACTCAATTCTAAACCTGAAAGGACCACCTGAAACCCCATGGAGGACTCTGCGGTCCAGGGACAATAGGTCTGTGGTTGGGGGTTGAGCCGCTGGCGATCAAACAGCAGAAGCTTCTCTTCCTGGAGCTGTGCGAGGTGCCACGTTGATTTGCTGTGGATTTGATGAAATAATGACATCATGGGGGGCCTGTGTACAGCAGCAGGTCTTCCT
This sequence comes from Callopanchax toddi, assembly GCA_006937965.1. NCBI lineage: Eukaryota > Metazoa > Chordata > Actinopteri > Cyprinodontiformes > Nothobranchiidae > Callopanchax > Callopanchax toddi. Next base: position 903,958 of record SSNR01000267.1, on the reverse strand, counting down.
GGTCCGTGGGAGGGGCCACGCTGGTTTTATGACTTAATGGCAGCTTGAGGAGCACGTAGACTACATCACTGAGGGCCACAGATAGTTGCTGTCAAACTAAAAACTCGTGTCTCCATTTTCCATCATTTTCCAGTTTTTCCATAGATCAGCTCTTCAGGTCACCTGTCACGTCTATCAGGGGTGTCATGGAGGGAGGACTCTTCAAACAGAATTAAAAATCAAAAAGAGCATTCAGACGTGTGACCGTCCAGGGTTTTATTGGTAGAATTAACATATTTTCATTAGCTGAGAACTTGTATGTTTAGAGGTTTTGACCTGACAGCGATGATTTATTCTTTTCTATAAATGTTACATTTTAGGATTAATTCAGTCACTGGCTTTAAAATTATTTTGAAGAAAAGTACTTTTTCCACATTGTGTTACTTGAGGAAGGGAAGCTAATGAAGCCCTTTGTGAGTGACGTCAGACTTTATTGATGACAGGGCTTACTGAGACGGTCGGGCCTGTAGAGACCTGCAGGTGTGGGTCTGATCTAAAATAAGATCAGGATGAGAAACATGTTAAACCTTCACCTCCTTCTGACATCCAGACATTCCTCAGCTCCACCAGAGAGGGCCACCTCCTCCACCTGCTGCTGTCTGTCTGACTGTCTGTCTGACTGTCTGTGTCTGTCTG
>SSNR01000267.1:880783-900783 GCA_006937965.1 Callopanchax toddi | reverse complement strand
TACAATAATTTTATATTCTAAAATGTACCACTCTTTAGCCATTAAGGTTTAAAAAAAGCCCACCTCCAAATGACTGCTGTAAAATGTGCTGTCTGTTTATCAGGAGTCGCCTTAACGAAACATTTTCTGTATTTGACTTTTTATCTACTTTGACGGAAAAATCTGAATGTTGTCGATCAATTGACGGGTTGCAATCACACACCTGTGTATGTGTGTGTGTGTGCGTGTGTGTGTGTCAGTTTCTAGCTCTGTGACCGCTGATAGACACCAGGGGCCTCATTTATAAAACTCGCTCATGCAGACGAGTCTAAAAGTTGTGTACATCACTTTCTCCAAAAACTTTGGGATTTTTTTAAAAACATGACAGAAAAATGTGGTAACTTTATGCAAACATTGAACCTTGCGTAATGTAGCATTTGGAATAACTAGTAGTTATTTTAACTACACCTCTTCTAATAAACATTGAAGCTTATTTTAGGATTATAATGAAAAGTGATAAACTGTCATCTAACCCTGATAATAGCTAATATTTATTGAAGGTATCTAGGTTCTTTGAAAGAGTACAGTGAATTGAAATACCTTATTAATAACGTGAACTGAGACCAGATAAAGATTGAACAACCATTTAATTTGAAAAACCTAAGAACACAGACAGATAAGACAGTTTGAAAGTTTGATGTAAACACAATTAATATTCTTAAACATGTTGAGGATGTTAAAGATGGTTAATTGTGAGTTTTAACGGACCGTAGCATATGTTTTAATGACTAGGGAAGTTAGTTAATTTAGTTAACCTAGTTGGGACTTTAAGAGTCAATTTAGGCTAATTTGAGTTGTTAGGGAATTTGGTTTTGGCTTAATTTAGAGTGGAAGAATGAAGCTTTATCAAAGCAAACCTCTCGATCAGAAAGGGGTTTCTTACTGAGTTGCAGGTCTCGTGGGTCCAGCAGGGTGAGGGGCCTCTGGCAGAGGTGGAGCAGGTCCCCGGATGAAGGCCCAGTTCCCAGAGGAGGCAGTTTAGCTGGTTCACCTGGGAATCGTCTGATGGCCCTGAGATCCGTGCGGCAGTAAGGGAAGTCACCATCAGCATGGTGACCGCAGGTTGAGCCTGTCCCAGCGTGGTTGGTTACTGGGACAGCATTTCTGTTTGATGCTGTTCGAGAGTTTCCACAAACTCTCCTGGAATCAGCAGATAAGGATGTAGAGGCGCCACGCAAGCAGGCGTCTCTCGAGGCCTTGTTCAGAGCTGATGAGGGTTCAGCTCAGACTAATTTGTACCGGAACTGAAGATTAGTTTTGAGAATAAGTTATCTTAAGTTAACCAATCAGAGGACTGTAAGTGTTCCAATCGAACATGAGTTAGTGGACTGGTGGACGGCTCTGATTGGTTAGGGGAACTGTGGGGGAGTTTACCAAGTTCACGTGACTTCAGCCCGTTAAACACTCACATTATAAATGTGATTAAAAATGCATAAAATAGCAGGAGACACATATTATAACACTCTGAGAGTGAATGTGTGGATGACCCTGAAGAGAGGACACTGTGTAGAGACTGTTCTGGAAACAAGAGATTACAGTTTGAAACCAGTCCTTTGTTTTAAAGAAGAGACATCTTTAAAGAGTAGTTTTATTACACAGCCGGTGTCCAGTTGAGGTCATCTGGGAGGTGGACACCTGAAAGTGGACAGTTGGACACCTGTAGGAATGTTAATTCAGGTTAAAACATAATAAAAGAGTCATTGTAATCCGAGTTATTGGGAAAAAGGTGGATTATTGTTTGTGATGGTCACAGGGGTCAGAAGTCAGAGGTTATAGCGTATTTGGCAACGCTACAGTAAGCACATTCTGGAGACGGGAAACCTGCAGCGCAGCGGGTGAGACGGTAACGTGGTGAATTTAAGACCCTGTGTGACACATCAGCTGTTCCGTCTCTACATTCTGTTTATTTGAACTCAGGGCGGAGCTACAGGGCTCTGAGGGTCAGGTGACTGATGACGCATCATGTTGATTTTAATGATGTCGATACCTCCTGTACATAGGTACATGGCCAGCTACGGGACATTTGGTATATTGTTTTTTCTTCTCTGGTTTCAATGTTGTTTTATGAGTGAGAGAGAGAGAGAGAGAGAGAGAGAGAGAGGAATGGGGAGGGGGGAGAAAATGAGCACACACACACACACACACACACACACACACCCTAGTCACTCGAAATCAGTTTCATTAAAAAATCATTTCGTTTTTGTGTTTTTCCATAAATAAGAAGAACATCAGGTCATCAAACTGGCGTTTAAAGGGTTCAAATCATCAAGAGTAACTGAACGTTTGGAGTTCTGAGCAGGGCTGAAGTTAACATGATGGACAAACTGATGGTTGGTGTCATCAGGTCCTCCTGGAGCTCTCAGTCTGATAGATGTCTGGTGTTGGAGGTGGAAGGAGAAGTTCTGGATCAGGATCAAGTAGCTGAGGAATGACCAAGGCTATGGAAAGAATGTGAAGACCGCCCGAAGCTCCGAGCTGATGGTCACTGTATTAGATCCTGTCGCTTCACACGCTGAGGCCTGACATGAATAACTGGAGCTAATTACCGACATCGGTGTCTTTATATGGTGAGTTTAGAAACAGCAGCTGTCTGTAACGAACTGAGGAGTTCTTCTCTCTGTTTCAGACTCGGACACAGACCAAGATGTTTTCAACCAGACCAGGGATCGAGCTGTAAGTACACCTGGAGGTTTTAACTTTACATCCCAAACTAGTCCAGGGGCCTGGCTTAGGGTGGTTAGGACTAAACGTCTAACTACTCAGTCATGTTTGGACCTATGACGCTCTGCGTACCCACAGATTCTGCTTTATAAAACACTCCTTTTCCTAGAAAGGTTCTCAGCTCTCTCTGGATCAGGCCCCGCCTCCCACACGCCCACATTCTGCCATATATGGTCAACGGACCTCATGAATAATTTACAAGTACTAAAGCTCGTAAAGTAAAAATCAGGACAACAGAGGTCTAGAAAACTTCACAGAGACTGAACTGGAGGTTGTTGTGGAGGAAGATGTTTGATCAGCTGATCACATGTTGACGCATCACTAATCCACTGAAGGAAGAAACAACAACCTGATTTAATGTGAGATTATTTCCATTCATGATTCAGGTGATATTTGTCACCTGCTGACTCCCTCTGGTGACTTCATAGAAACCAGTGCATGCTTTAATTTTCTCACTCTGACTTCTGGTTTCTCTTCTTTATTTGGTTCAAAATGCAGAGACTACTCCTTTAAATCCAAACGTGTTACTTTCTTACATCGCTGAAGGAATCAGAGGGGTCTGATAAATACACCGATGTTGTTATTTTAGGCTCAGAGCTCTCAGAGAGAAACAGGAAGTGTGTTGGGGGTCACAGGTCACAAAGTGTCGGGACAGGATGTTTCCACAAGATTCAACTTTAGAAAAGTTCATGAGACAAAAAGTGGAAGGAGGTGAGGGACGAGACGTTTCCTCCTGAACGACAAGACGACCCAGAGGAAGCTAGAAACACTACATAGTGGCAGTACATAATACAGTCTGTACTTACAGGAGTATGTACAGTGTACTACAGGGGACACACAGTACAGAGTACAAACACAGTATGTACAGGGTATTTTCAGGTATATGTACAGAGTACTAACTTGGTACATACAGGGTACGTACAGACCACTTATGGATGTACAAACAGTGTACTAACTGGATACATATTGGTACTTACAAGGGTGCAAACAGGGTACTTACAGGGGTACGTACAGGGTTGTTATTGGAGTTCATACTGGGTACTTATGGGGGTTTGTGCATCCAAAGTACTCTGTATTTCTCCCTATAAGTATCCTGTATGTACCACTGTGAGTATTGGCCTAAACATGAACTTCTACCAAGATGAACCTAAATAACGACGACATGAAGTCCACCGCTTTATAATGTAAATATGTAGTCCTGCAGGATTTACACGTTTACCTTAAAGTACTGTTATATACTCTTCAGTCTAAAAACATCAACTTGCAAAGTGAAAGTCAAGCTGTGAAGAAACCCAAACCCAGCTTTTCTATCAGAGAACGTTTGACCTGCCCTGACCCCAACCTGGACATTCCTCTGACTCTCCTGATGGAGCAGAGGCTGGAACCTCAGAACGACCTCAGAACGACCTCAGGACCGCCTCAGGACGACCTCAGGACGACTTCAAAACGACCTCAAAACGACCTCAGAACGACCTCAGGACGGCCTCAGAACGACCTCAGGACAGCCTCAGGACCACCTCAGGACGGCCTCAGGACAGCCTCAGGACCACCTCAGGACGGCCTCAGGACGACTTCAAAACGACCTCAAAATGACCACAAAACGACCTCAGAACGACCTCAGAACGACCTCAGGACCGCCTCAGGACGACTTCAAAACGACCTCAAAACGACCACAAAACGACCTCAGGACCGCCTCAGGACCGCCTCAGGACGACTTCAAAACGACCACAAAACGACCACAAAACGACCTCAGAACGACCTCAGGACCACCTCAGGACGACTTCAAAACGACCTCAAAACGACCACAAAACGATCTCAGAACGACCTCAGAACCACCAGATTCATTCAAACTAACTGACCAATCACGTTGTTCAGATTCCTCCCTGTTGAGTCTCTTTAGTGGAGTTAAAGGTAAAAAACACGAAGAGGAACTGTCTCACCCTCTGCTCTGTGATCAGGTAAACGACAAGAGGAGCTCGCCCCCCTCTGCCCCACAACCCCCCCACAGCAGCGCCGACGAGCAGGAGAGTCCCGAGAGAGTGGTGAGACACACACACACACACACACACACACACACTGAGACACACAGATAACCCAAGCTAACTCAACTGGGGTCTAGAGAAAAGAGAGGCTTCCTTCCATGAGGGCGTCTCGGGTTCAGTCCCTAACCCGGGTCTCCTGACTCAGATCCTCATCTATGGTCTCACTTGAGAAAGAGACTCTCAATCTCAACGGGACATTTCCTGACTAAAGAAGGGTTCAAAGAGTAAAGTCTGGACTGGGTTTCTGCTTCATGGAAGGGAACAGGAACCTGGATCCACCAGAGAGGAGCCTGAGAACTGAGAGCTCTGCCTCTCGTTCTACTGTTAGAAACTCTGGGAACCCCCCAGTAACCTGACGTCTGATGGAGACCTCGGGAACAAGAAGATCTCTGATAGGAGATGGAGCTGATCTCAGAGCTTTAGAAGCTGAACTTTAAACTTGGTTCTAGAGCTTCCAGGGAGCCGATGACGTGAAACTGTAGGAATCTGATCTCCTGACTCTGATCAGAACTCTGGATCAGCTGGAGGCTCTGAGGATGTTTTAGTTCCTCAACAAACAATTTAAGCTCTGGTCTCAGAACTCCATCCCTCCATTCAGGGACAACACCACCTCAGCACAATCCTCTCAGTCCATAATGGAGCTTTACTGATGCATGCAGCACTTTAACGGGATATTCCACCAGAAAGTGATTTTTGTCTACTGCCATATTCCTCATAGTTAGATCAGTGGGTCAGGACCAGTCCAGCTGTTATCCTGATCCAGCAGTACTCCTTTAGCATTAGCTTAGCATAAAACACTGTAAGTGAATGGTAACTACTAGCATTGTGAGAAAAAAGTCCTTAAAACTCACTCAGTAGTGATACTAGTTCTGCCTAGTGACCTCAGTAAACATATCGACTGGAAGTGAAAATAACAAGTAACACAAAAGAATTACAGGTACTATTTTAGACTGGGGACTACTTTATGACAAAGAACAACTGTAAGACTCCGCTTAACGGAGCAAGGACATGACACAGCATCTCCGTGGAGACCTACGTCCATAAACACATATCAGAACGTTGTTTCAAACCTCACAGACGATGAAAAATAACACAAAGTCAGGAGCTGCTCAGAGATTATCTTCAGAAAACGTTACCAGGTTTAGCGTAGGGCTGGGCAGTATGGCAAAAATTGTATCACGGTTTTTCTTAAAATTATATCAGTTTTACAGTATTTGACGGTATTTTTTTACACAGCCGTTACTACCCCATAATATTCTTTAATTATAAAATAATTACTGCACTAGATCGGCTTTTAATAGTCCATTTTACTTTCATATGCAGAAAATCATAGTTTTTCATGTCCAGTCACAGGCAGGTAAATACATAACCCCTTCAAAGGATGTTTGTCAAAAGAGCGAAGTAATTAAGATATAAATAACCTACCGTGGAACGTTTTTGCATTGGTTATCTGACCCACCGCTGGCTTTTTTCCATCAGCGGTCCCTTTAGCGAACACGTCTTTAATGGACGTCTGACTGACTGCTACTAGCCGTTTTAGCTGCGGAGGTGAAGGGTGGAGATCTAAGCTTGAGACATTCCTGAAAATTATTATTCCAAGACATGTTTTCGGCTAAGGTGGTGAAGCAAGCTGCTGGTTAGCCCCGCCGGCTAGCTCCGCCTACTAGCAGCTAACAGCGTTGCTCAGTCACGTTCAACTTTTTAAACCTAAAAACCCCGAAACAACAGACGTGCGTGTGCCTCCTCTTTTTGGAATAAGTTCCTCTGGGTTCGTAATTTGTAAGTCGCCACGACAGCTCTCGCTAGTCACCATTCTTGGTTCAAAAGTTTCACTCACGTGTTGTGTGTTGCGGTGAAATGTGTCCCCACTGCCAACATCCGGGACGCTGTGTGGGCTATTCACCGGTATAGCGGTATATGAAAAATTAATATCATAACCAAAAAAACACCTGTATCCGGTATGAACCGGTATACCGCGCAGCCCTTCCTAGTAGCCAGGATTTAACATAGGTGTCTTTGGGGTCACTAGGCAGAACTAGTATCACTAGTATCACTACTGAGTGAGTTTTAAGGAGTTTTTTCTCACAATGCTAGTTGTTACCATTCACTTAGTGTTTTATGCTAAGCTAATGCTAAATGAGTACTGCTGGATCAGGATAACAGCTGGGCTGGTTTTGACCCACTGATCTAACTATGAGGAATATGGAAACAGACAAACATCACTTTCTGGTGGAGTATCCCTTTAATATGCGTTGTACCATCATGAGGTTGGTTTTGTTACAGCGCCATCTTGTTTACAATACTAGGGTTACAACATAAAACTCAATGAGAATGCAAAACGGTAAAATAGAAAGATTAAAACCTCCCTCGCTGGTTGACCTTAAAGGTTTTATTATTATAATACACTCTTTAACTTGCTCTGACTTCAACTCTCTTGCCACTTCATGCTTCTTCGTGGGCTCGCGTCACACTCAGGTGCACCAGCTGAACCAACACGAAGTACAACAGTTCCTACCTGAGAATTTTCAAAATAAAAGTCCTAACGACATAAAATATGCATAATGCAAAATAAAATACAAGAACTAAATAATGTCAGTAAACATTTAATCTCTTATGATTTAGAAATTGTAGAGTTGAACACCCAACATGTGGATCAGAACTGTAACAGCTGATTACAAAGATCAAACCATCACTCAGGTTTAAATCACTGTTGTCTTCACGTGAAGTCATCTGGCTTCTGGGCAGGAAGATCCCTAAAAGCGGACATCAGCACAATTATGGTTTGTTCTGGTATTCATATTTAAAAACAGAGTCTGGATTAACCCCACAGCCACAAACTGCTCCACAACAATCCTCTGACCAGCTCAGCTCTTTGTTGGCCACACAGAGCAGCTTTGGTTTCACCCAGGTCAGCAGAAGCATCAGTTTCTGCCTTTTCATGCAGCAGCAGGTGACCGACGGCAGCTCCAGCCAAAACCTGTGAGTGAGTCTGGACCGAGCCAGACGTTAGCCTCCACCTTCATGGACTGAATGTCGGAGGTTCGTTTAGAGTCGTAAAGACAGGGAGTCTGTTTTTAAACAGCTTTAGATTAAAACCAGAGTCTGCTGGAGAAACGAAACAAAGAAAAGAAATAAATGTTCAACTAAATGTTCTAGTTTACTCTCTGGAAACATTTGATTCTGAAATAGTTCAGTTTAAATTGTGAACATTTAGTTTTTTTAGTTTTCAAACCACTAAATGTTTAAATCGTGATTATTTTAGATGTTATCTGATTGTTGTGAATTCTTTCTGCTGCCATCGACACATGACCAGCTCACATAGAACACGCCTGCTCTGTTAAGTCTGGTAAACACGTTGTTTTTAGTGTGATTATTTTATTTTATTCAAGGACTCTGATGTCTTTAGAACCACTAACGTCACCTAGTTATGCAGATGCATGATGACGATGATGTCATCACTGGTTTTTATGGGTTTTTTATGGGTTGTCATCCCACTGCAGACTAGCTCATGAGGTTTCCTGCCTTTAATCTGCAGGTACAGAAGGAGAAACTTCATGCAGAGCTGAAGCAGGTGTTGAGTCAGAAGAGAAGTCACCTGAGGGAGTCCAACTGCCAACTCGCTCAACCAGAGATGGATTCAGAGCCGGCAGAAGAACAGGCAGTAAGCAGGCCGAACCCTGGCACCGTGTCCACGTCATCCTGCCCTTAATGCAGTCATTATATAGTAATACAGCCTTTTATCTATGACGCAGCTGGAGGACATCTCTAAGTCGGTGGAGATCGTGGTGGAGACGGAGGCAGATGTTGGTGCTAGTGGCTACAGTGTGATGGGTGGAGGAGTGCAGGGCATCTTCGTTAAAGACGTCCTCAAAGACTCTCCAGCTGCTAAACACCTGAGTCTGCAAGAAGGTACCTGACGCTCCTCTGACTCCTTTAGGAAGCCCTTCCAGTTTAACAGTCGTATGCACCAATGATAGTACGAGTTAAAGAAGTACTTTAAAACACACACATTGGTTGATCATGTCCTCTGTCTGAAGGTGACCAGCTGCTCAGTGCCAAAGTCTACTTTGACAATGTGAAGTATGAAGATGCTCTCAGAATCCTCCAGTGTGCAGAACCCTACAAGGTCAGCTTCCAGCTGAAGAGGACCGTCCCCAAAGCCGAGGTCAACGTGAGGCCACGAGTTCCCAGTGGGGAGGTCAAAGGTCCCAAATCAAAGATGGCCAGAATGGTAATCAAACATCTTCTAAACCCATGAAAATAATTCCTCCTACATAAAACTGGATGACTATAATTTATCATGTGACTGATAATAAGAGGTCTAAAGTTTTATTTTGGATAACTACAACCTTACATTGAGTACGTTCTTCAAATGATTTCATATTTTTTGAGTTTCTCTGAAATCCTGATTTACAGCAGGTAAAATCATTATTGGACTAGTCACCAGTTGTCTGGGTCAATATATTTCTGAAGCTGCTGCTGACACCACATCCCGTCCACACATGCAAATCTGGAGAAGCTCTTTGTTTCATCCGTCAAGAGGTGTTTCCACCTTGGTCATGAGTCTTTCTCCAGACCATCAGAGGGACTGAAGCTGGTATTGATCTGAACTAATGACAGGATTGTCTAATGGTTACTGAAAACCAGCCGGTATTTATTTATTTACCTGTGAGGTGGCGGTGGGAGGTCCTATTTTTCAGAGCATCCTTTTCTACAATATCTCACCACGTGGTTAATAGTCAGACTGGTTAAACCGTGAAACCCTCGCTGGAACCATCACTCCTCCTGAACGTTGCTACTCCTGGTTACTATGGTCGTAAAGCAGGAAGTGACATCATCTAGGAGACCTACCCGCTCCTCAGAACTGTTTAGTGTGGTATCTGGCCAGCAGAGGGCAGCAGAGTGGTGGCAAATATGAAAATGGTCAAATTACAACTCAAACATCAATTAGATCAGTTTTAATGCTGTAGCTTAAAGTGTAAAAAACGACTTAATGTTGCTTTAATGTGGACGTACACGTAGATGGTTTGAGTTCTTTTCATGTGTGAATTGGATGGGTGACTGGTTTAATACTTATTTTACCCACTGTGTTTTCTTTATCCACCAACAAACAGCTATTTTCTGCTTTATGAAATAATAATGACTTCAGTAAGGCTGAGAATCTCTCACTCTGTGCATCATTCTCCTGTTCTTAAGATGTTTTATGAAAACTGTGAGACCCTGATGATTTGTGGCAGGTTAAGTTCTGCATTCTCAATGTTGTGTCCATTGGCTGCCCTGAGGCGGTTTGGTTGGTCAGACTGGACCTATTTATCTGTCTGTTATGAGAAGGTTTGGGCATGAAGATATCAGTTCGGTTTAGTTTGAATTGACATGTATGACTTTTCCAAAAAAGGGTTTTAAATAAAGGCAACTGGACTTATTTGGTTCATGTGCTAAATGTATGGTATTGCCATACATATGACTTAGAGTTTAAAGCCAACAAATGTGGCGTGTCCAGGGTGCATCGCGAGGTCTCCAGGCCCAGTGCTGGCTCCATCCATACACCCCCCAACAAATTGTACCCTGTTGGATGGTTTGTTGGTGTATATGTGACTGCAGTAATCGTACTAGAATGTGGAACAAGAGAACCATACTAAGTAGGGATGCACCGAAATTTTGGCCACCAAAGATTTTCGTCCGAAAATTACCCAAAAGTGCCCTTTCGGTTTTCAGCCAAAACGCCCAACACAGAAACAACACAGTCGAAACTGTGATGTCACGAGCAAACAGCGCAGCCAGCACGTGAGAAAAGGTTAAAGGTGATTTTGCATGCAGCGTTCTACGGCACGCCGCTTCAGGAACGGGTCCTGTGAGAGTAGAAGACTCGCCAACACCGTGGCGCATCCAGCACAGTGCTGACGCCAAAACCATGGTGCATCCATGGCGCAGTGCTGACGTCTTCGGTGTGTTTCAGGTTTTACAAGCCAGCACGTCTGTGGTGTGGACTTTTTTCATTATCTATGTTCGTGATTTTGAGCCGGTCTGGACTGAAATGAGTCGTCCTCGCAGCGGCCCGTTCCATTTTGCTGCACCCGCTGCAGAGCACTGGAGCGGGTGTGCTGCTCCGAGTGACAGGTGGCATACGCACGCTGGACACATGGCACAGCTTACAGCCCTCAAGCCCCCCCCCGGACAGAAACCAAACATCACCTGTTAGACCATGCTGGGATGTCACAACGGTTTTCCGTCCCAGTCCAGCTCTGAGTGGACCCGAGTCAGACCAGAACCAGACTGGGTTTTTTTTTTTTTTTTTTCAATTTCGGCCAAGAATTTTCATTTCGGTGCGTCCCTAATACTAAAGTTGGAGGAGGTGGTCTCGGTTCTCCAAAGTCATAATCTGACCTCAATCCGCTACAATGCACATGTAAGCTGCAAGTTTAAGCCATAGCCAGGTTTGCATTGCATTCTGGGATGCAGGAAGGCACACAAACATCAGTAGCTAGTGAGTAGCTCCTAGCTAGTGGTAAATGAAACATGGACCAAGTCTGTTAGCTCGCTGATATTTTAGCAGATGACTAAATTCATCAGCTCTGACTCATGAAAACACTGAAGACTTCAAATTGTCGGTCTGCTCCGAGAGAGGAGTTTAGACCGTGATGTGTGCTAGCTCAGGATCAGAACATAGAACCTTCTTCCTGCTTTTACCTCTGGTAGCCCCACCCACAAATAGGCTTGGGCGATATTATGGTAATACCGTATACATAGTATACTAACCCTATAAGTGTTCATGGTGGGAACCTTGACCGAAAATACCCGGGCAAAATGATGGCCCCAGTCCAACCGGTAACACCGTACACACGCAGGGAAATGTAGAGGAAGTTTGACGGTATAAAAAATTTGGATACCGCCAAAGCCTACCCCCAAACAACCTGACCAATCAACTGACTGAACATTCTCACCTCGTTTGTTGTGATGTGTTTTGATTTGTTTGCAGTTTTCTTTGTGAAATGAAACCAAAACAGGAAAAAGCTACAAATTAATACAACTGTGAACTGATTCGGACTGGTGTGGAAATGCCCTAAGAATATGTTCATGTTCTAGAGTGTGAAAGGCATGAAGCCGTTCAAGACTCAGAAGAAAAGAGGAGGTCGCTTTGGTCTGAAGAGGCTGAAAGAGAAGCGCAGAGAGGAGCTGGTGATTGAGGGAACACCTCCACGGCTGGAGACAGGAGACGTAGACGTGGAGTTTTCACTCCCCAAGTTCAAACAGAAGAAAAGTGCTGATGCAGAAGAAGTCAGAGGAGCAGGGAAGGCAAAGAAGAAGATCAGGTTGGTTTCTGTGTGTTCCGACTTTGTTTCTTTTTAAACTAACAAACAGAAGCACAAACAATACCAGGCATACTATGAAGTTATGAATCTAGAACTATGTTTTTCTTCTAAAGATCATCTCACAACACACAACACTACATACTGCATTACAGTGGTGTTGTTTTTTCTTTCTATATTTTATCTTCTCAGATTTCCTCACATGAAAGCCAAGAAATACACTAGACCAGAGATAGAAGGACAAGAGGAAACAGGACCACTTGAAGGACATGTGAATGTTCATCCATCTGAAATGCCTGAAGCTAAAGTGAAAACTAAAGGAAAAGGACACAAGTTTGGAATCATATTTCCTAAGGCCAAACATGGCAAATCCAGTTCTGCTTTGGAAACTGGATCTGTGGAACTGAAGCCTCCAGAACTTAGCCTCCAACCACCATCAGTGGAGTTCAGTTTGTCTGGCGATAAAGACATAGAGAAGAGGGGGTCAAAGTTTAACCCCCCTGAGGTGGAGTTTGCACTCCCTTCAGGAAAAGCTGGGGGGTCTTTGCCCAGAGTTAAGGGAACCAAAGCTCCCAAAGTTGATTTAAAAGGAAAAGCTGGCACGGCAGAAGGGAAGGGTGATTTAGAGTTTGAAAAGGGGGATGCCAAACTCAGAATGCCAAAACTGAAACTGCCCAAAGTAAGACTCTCACATCATTCAGATGAGACTGACGGTGAAATTAAAGTGAAAGGTGAGGGGATGAAAATACCTCATGTTGACGTAAAATCTCCTAAAGCTGAAATAAAAGGAGAGGGGGAGATTAGTCTTCCTGACGTACACGTCACCCAACCAACGATTGGTATCTCAGGGGAAGCTGGTTCTATTCAGTTTCCCTCAGTTGACATCTCTTCACCAAAGATAAGGTCTGATGATGCTTCCCTCCAACCGTATGAAGGAGGAGTCAAGACAGAAGTCAAAATGCCTTCCACTGATGTATCTGTGCCCAATGTTGGTTTAAAATTTGAAAAAGGGAAAAGAATCCCAGATGAAGTCGAAGGCGCCATTAAGGGGTCCAAAATCTCCATGCCCCAAGTTGACATTTCCTTACCAAAGATTGGATCACCTAATGTGGATTTTGAATGTCCAGTTGTTGGAGGAGAGTTCAGACCACCTTCAATAGACAGCTCTGTCCCAAAGGTGAAATCAGACGGTGTAGATGTGGATATGGACTATTATGTTGGTGGAGACGGAAAGTTCAAAATGCCTGAGTTTGACATAACTCTCCCAAAGAGAACACCACCAGAACATGAGGCAGAGGGGGTTTTCAAGTTGCCCAAAGTAGACTTAACCCTTCCCAAAAGTACGACTGATATCCAAGGAAAAGGGAAAGTTCCGCTTCCAGCACTAGACATCTCGCTTCCTAGAGTCAAGACAGGTGAAGTGGTAGTCGAAATTCCAGGTGGTAAATTAGAAAAGCCAGATATTTCACTGCCTAGGGGCAAAATGGGGGGAGGTGTTGAATTAGAGAGACATGTTGAGAAAGGAGGGAAGTTCAAAATGCCTTCAATTGACATCACACTCCCTAAAATAGAAACTACAGGACCTGATGTTGACATACAAAGGCCAGAGATTCAAGGTGAGAAAATTAAAACACCAGCTATTGACATATCACCCCCTCAAAGGACATTTAGAGGAGATATCACTTTGGACGCTAAAGGAAAAAGAGGTGACTATAATCTGCCATCTATAGATATCAACCTACCTGAAGTTAAATTTCCAGAAAGAGATTTGAATTTCCAAGGTCCAAAAGTCAAAGGTGGGAAGTTTGAAATGGCCAAAGTTGATCTCTCACTCCCTAAGGGAAAAGAACATGGAAATATTGATATTAACTCTGGAAACATTGAAATATCCTCTTATGAAACAGGAGTTCCAAAAGGACACATGGGCTCTGACATCAACATTGAAGGTCCTGATGGTAAAACAAACATATTCAAAATGCCCAAACTTAATGTTTCTCTTCCAAAACTGCCAGAAGGTGATGTCAAGGCCAAAGGACCCGAAGTTAAAGGCAAAATGGAAATGCCAACTGTGGATTTCTCTTCTCCAAAAGGAAAAATAGAGGAGGAGTTTGACATTTGTACAGAGGGGGCCAAATTTCACATGCCTTCACTCAACATTGATATACCTAAGGTGAAATCCAAAGACGCAAGTACTGACATACCATCAATGGATGTCTCAGTACCCAAAATAAAACCTCCACAAGTAAATGTACACATTCAGAGTCCAGAAGTTGACATTTCACTCCCAAAACCAAATAATGTTAACATTAACACTGAAAGTCCAGAGGGTGGAGGAAAAATAAAAGTGCCAAAAAATGACATTTCAATGCCAACTGTAAATGTTCCAGAAAGTGAAATACTGATGAAAGGACCTGAACTTAAAGGCAGGAAAATTGAGATGCCAGATATAGATATTCCACTTCCCAAAGGAAAATCAGGGCTGGACGTGCATGGTAGGAAAGGAGGGAAGTTCCATATTCCTTCTGTTGATTTCTCTCTACCTAAAATAAAAGTTAAAGGACCAAAAACGAACATAGATGGTTCTGAACATGAAGAAAGAAACATTGAAACACTAGATATTGACATTTCACGTCCAAAAGGACAGGCTGAGTTTGACCTCAATACAAAAGGTTCTGATATTAAAGGAGGAAAATTTAAGAAGCCCAAATGTGATGTTACTCTACCAAAGGTGAGTCTCCCAAACGTTGAAGGGGATTTTAAAATGCCAACTGCTGACATTTCATTCCCTAAAGCACGAACAGATGTGGATATTGATGCTGACACTGGGAAAGGCAGCAAGTTTCATCTTCCCTCAGTCGATATCTCTCTTCCTAAAATGAAAGCAAAGGGAGTTGATGTTGATATTCACACACCTAATATCAAAGGCGATGCTTCACTCCCTAAAATCAAGTCTCCAGAGGTTGACATCAACCAAGATTGACTTGCCAGATGTTGACATTTCACTCCCCAAAGCCAATGTTGATGGTGACTTTGAGCTTGAGGGTCCTGAGGTGAAGGGAGGGAAGTTCAAAATGCCAAAGATCGATATGTCCTTACCAAAGATGAATTTGCCAGAAGGTGGACTCAAAATGAAAGGTCCAGACTTCAAACCAGGGAAAATTGAGATGCCAGACATAGACATATCACTTCCTAAAGGAAAACCAAAAGGAAACATTGAAACTGGAGGTCATTCTGGTATCGGAGGCAAGTTCCAAATGCCTTCTGTTGACATAACACTCCCTAAAATAAGGGGTAAAGGAACTGACATCAGTGTTGAGGGTCCAGAGATTCAAGGTGGAAATGTAAACGTGCCCTCTCTTGATGTGTCACTGCCCAAAATGAAGTCACCCACAGTAGACATAAGTCTAGAGGGTCCTGATGTGAAAGGGGAAAAAGTCAAAATCCCAGCTATTGATGTTTCACTTCCCAAAGGAAAAATGGAGGGTGGTGATATCACTGTTGAAGGCCCTGATTTGAAAGGAGGGAAATTCAAGATGCCAACATTTGATGTATCTTTACCAAAGGTGAGTCTCCCAAAAGTTGAAGGGCCAGACATTAAAGGAAAACTTGAAATGCCAAATGCTGACATTTCACTTCCCAAAGCACAAACAGATGTGGATATTGATGTTGACACTGGGAAAGGCAGCAAGTTTCATCTTCCCTCAGTCGATATCTCTCTTCCTAAAATGAAAGCAAAAGGAGTTGATGTTGATATTCACACACCTAAAATCAAAGGCGATGCTTCACTCCCTAAAATCAAGTCTCCAGAGGTTGACATCAACCTGAAGGGCCCCGGCATTGAAGGAGGAAAGATTGACTTGCCAGATGTTGACATTTCACTCCCCAAAGCCAATGTTGATGGTGACTTTGAGCTTGAGGGTCCTGAGGTGAAGGGAGGGAAGTTCAAAATACCAAAGTTAGATGCATCTTTACCAAAGGTGAGTCTCCCAAAAGTTGAAGGACCAGACGTTAAAGGAAAACTTGAAATGCCAACTGCTGACATTTCACTGCCTAAAGGAAATGTTGATGATGACTTTGAGCTTGAGGGTCCTGAGGTGAAGGGAGGGAAGTTCAAAATGCCAAAGATCGATATGTCCTTACCAAAGATGAATTTGCCAGAAAGTGGACTCAAAATGAAAGGTCCAGACTTCAAACCAGGGAAAATTGAGATGCCAGACATAGACATATCACTTCCTAAAGGAAAACCAAAAGGAAACATTGAAACTGGAGGTCATTCTGGTATCGGAGGCAAGTTCCAAATGCCTTCTGTTGACATAACACTCCCTAAAATAAGGGGTAAAGGAACTGACATCAATGTTGAGGGTCCAGAGGTTCAAGGTGGAAATGTAAACATACCCTCTCTTGATGTGTCACTGCCCAAAATGAGGTCACCCACAGTAGACATCAGTCTAGAGGGTCCTGATGTGAAAGGGGAAAAAGTCAAAATCCCAGCTATTGATGTTTCACTTCCCAAAGGAAAAATGGAGGGTGGTGATATCACTGTTGAAGGCCCTGATTTGAAAGGAGGGAAATTCAAGATGCCAAAGTTTGATGTATCTTTACCAAAGGTGAGTCTCCCCAAAGTTGAAGGGCCAGACATTAAAGGAAAACTTGAAATGCCAAATGCTGACATTTCACTTCCTAAAGCACGAACAGATGTGGATATTGATGCTGACACTGGGAAAGGCAGCAAGTTTCATCTTCCCTCAGTCGATATCTCTCTTCCTAAAATGAAAGCAAAGGGAGTTGATGTTGATATTCACACACCTAAAATCAAAGGCGATGCTTCACTCCCTAAAATCAAGTCTCCAGAGGTTGACATCAACCTGAAGGGCCCCGGCATTGAAGGAGGAAAGATTGACTTGCCAGATGTTGACATTTCACTCCCCAAAGCCAATGTTGATAGTGACTTTGAGCTTGAGGGTCCTGAGGTGAAGGGAGGGAAGTTCAAAATGCCAAAGTTTGATGTATCTTTGCCAAAAGTGAGTCTCCCAAAAGTTGAAGGGCCAGACATTAAAGGAAAACTTGAAATGCCAACTGCTGACATTTCACTGCCTAAAGGAAATGTTGATGGTGACTTTGAACTTGAGGGTCCAGAGGTGAAGGGAGGGAAGTTCAAAATGCCAAAGATTGATATGTCCTTACCAAAGATGAATCTGCCAGAAGGTGGACTCAAAATGAAAGGTCCAGACTTCAAACCAGGGAAAATTGAGATGCCAGACATAGACATATCACTTCCCAAAGGAAAAGCAGAAGGAAACATTGAAACTGGAGGTCATTCTGGTATCGGAGGCAAGTTCCAAATGCCTTCTGTTGACATAACACTCCCTAAAATAAGGGGTAAAGGAACTGACATCAATGTTGAGGGTCCAGAGATTCAAGGTGGAAATGTAAACGTGCCCTCTCTTGATGTGTCACTGCCCAAAATGAAGTCACCCACAGTAGACATCAGTCTAGAGGGTCCTGATGTGAAAGGGGAAAAAGTCAAAATCCCAGCTATTGATGTTTCACTTCCCAAAGGAAAAATGGAGGGTGGTGATATCACTGTTGAAGGCCCTGATTTGAAAGGAGGGAAATTCAAGATGCCAAAGTTTGATGTATCTTTACCAAAGGTGAGTCTCCCAAAAGTTGAAGGGCTAGACATTAAAGGAAAACTTGAAATGCCAAATGCTGACATTTCATTCCCTAAAGCACGAACCGATGTGGATATTGATGTTGACACTGGGAAAGGCAGCAAGTTTCATCTTCCCTCAGTCGATATCTCTCTTCCTAAAATGAAAGCAAAGGGAGTTGATGTTGATATTCACACACCTAAAATCAAAGGCGATGCTTCACTCCCTAAAATCAAGTCTCCAGAGGTTGACATCAACCTGAAGGGCCCCGGCATTGAAGGAGGAAAGATTGACTTGCCAGATGTTGACATTTCACTCCCCAAAGCCAATGTTGATAGTGACTTTGAGCTTGAGGGTCCTGAGGTGAAGGGAGGGAAGTTCAAAATGCCAAAGATTGATATGTCCTTACCAAAGATGAATTTGCCAGAAGGTGGACTCAAAATCAAAGGTCCAGACTTCAAACCAGGGAAAATTGAGATGCCAGACATAGACATATCACTTCCCAAAGGAAAAGCAGAAGGAAACATTGAAACTGGAGGTCGTTCTGGTATCGGAGGCAAGTTCCAAATGCCTTCTGTTGACATAACACTCCCTAAAATAAGGGGTAAAGGAACTGACATCAATGTTGAGGGTCCAGAGATTCAAGGTGGAAATGTAAACGTGCCCTCTCTTGATGTGTCACTGCCCAAAATGAAGTCACCCACAGTAGATATCAGTCTAGAGGGTCCTGATGTGAAAGGGGAAAAAGTCAAAATCCCAGCTATTGATGTTTCACTTCCCAAAGGAAAAATGGAGGGTGGTGATATCACTGTTGAAGGCCCTGATTTGAAAGGAGGGAAATTCAAGATGCCAAAGTTTGATGTATCTTTACCAAAGGTGAGTCTCCCCAAAGTTGAAGGGCCAGACATTAAAGGAAAACTTGAAATGCCAAATGCTGACATTTCACTTCCTAAAGCACAAACAGATGTGGATATTGATGCTGACACTGGGAAAGGCAGCAAGTTTCATCTTCCCTCAGTCGATATCTCTCTTCCTAAAATGAAAGCAAAAGGAGTTGATGTTGATATTCACACACCTAAAATCAAAGGCGATGCTTCACTCCCTAAAATCAAGTCTCCAGAGGTTGACATCAACCTGAAGGGCCCCGGCATTGAAGGAGGAAAGATTGACTTGCCAGATGTTGACATTTCACTCCCAAAAGCCAATGTTGATAGTGACTTTGAGCTTGAGGGTCCAGAGGTGAAGGGAGGGAAGTTCAAAATGCCAAAGTTTGATGTATCTTTGCCAAAAGTGAGTCTCCCAAAAGTTGAAGGGCCAGACATTAAAGGAAAACTTGAAATGCCAACTGCTGACATTTCACTGCCTAAAGGAAATGTTGATGGTGACTTTGAACTTGAGGGTCCAGAGGTGAAGGGAGGGAAGTTCAAAATGCCAAAGATCGATATGTCCTTACCAAAGATGAATCTGCCAGAAGGTGGACTCAAAATCAAAGGTCCAGACTTCAAACCAGGGAAAATTGAGATGCCAGACATAGACATATCACTTCCCAAAGGAAAAGCAGAAGGAAACATTGAAACTGGAGGTCGTTCTGGTATCGGAGGCAAGTTCCAAATGCCTTCTGTTGACATAACACTCCCTAAAATAAGGGGTAAAGGAACTGACATCAATGTTGAGGGTCCAGAGATTCAAGGTGGAAATGTAAACGTGCCCTCTCTTGATGTGTCACTGCCCAAAATGAAGTCACCCACAGTAGATATCAGTCTAGAGGGTCCTGATGTGAAAGGGGAAAAAGTCAAAATCCCAGCTATTGATGTTTCACTTCCCAAAGGAAAAATGGAGGGTGGTGATATCACTGTTGAAGGCCCTGATTTGAAAGGAGGGAAATTCAAGATGCCAAAGTTTGATGTATCTTTACCAAAGGTGAGTCTCCCCAAAGTTGAAGGGCCAGACATTAAAGGAAAACTTGAAATGCCAAATGCTGACATTTCACTTCCTAAAGCACAAACAGATGTGGATATTGATGCTGACACTGGGAAAGGCAGCAAGTTTCATCTTCCCTCAGTCGATATCTCTCTTCCTAAAATGAAAGCAAAAGGAGTTGATGTTGATATTCACACACCTAAAATCAAAGGCGATGCTTCACTCCCTAAAATCAAGTCTCCAGAGGTTGACATCAACCTGAAGGGCCCCGGCATTGAAGGAGGAAAGATTGACTTGCCAGATGTTGACATTTCACTCCC
>SSNR01000267.1:867170-878584 GCA_006937965.1 Callopanchax toddi | reverse complement strand
ATAACTAAAATACCCACCTTAGACAGCTCACTGCCCAAAGAAAAGCTTGAAAGTCCCGACCTTGAAATCAAGGGTGATGGAGGAAAGTTCAAAATGCCAAAAGTTGATTTTTCACTTCCTAAAGGTAAAATTAAAGATACCGAAGTGCCCACTATCAAAATGGAAGTCACGGGTCCAGATGTTAAAAAGGGAACAATTTCATTGCAAAAGGAAAAATCACCTGAAGCCAAGATCAACTCACCAGCTGGGAAGGCAGAAGGCAAACTGAAGGTTAGTCTGGACACAGACATTCATCAAGACGCTGAAGTGAACAAGGAGCTTAAACCTAAAATACCAATAGATATTAAAGGTCCACTAGGTGACCTAGAGCTTGATGTAGGACATCACAGAGGGGAGGGCAAGAGGGCCAAAACTAAAGTTGAACTACCGGACTTGGATCTAAGCACAACAGGAACCAATGTCAAAGTGAAGGAGCCCAAAGGCAAAGGGAAAAAATTCAAGATTGGAATTCAAAAGAAGAAAACTGCTGATGTTACAGTGGAAGGAGAACCAAGTGGCAAAGTTCAACACGGTGAGCAGGACAAAGATACCCCAACAGCAGTGGTTACACTGAAACCCGGAGCCCAATCGTCTCACAGTAAGGAAATCAAAGTACCAAGAATACCAGACATAGAGTTTGATATTGGTGAAGAGGATGACAAAACGGAAACAGACAAAAAAATAAAGATTCCTAAATTTGGAGTCCCGTTACCCTCCCTCTCCTCTCCTGACAGGAGGACTAATATTTACGGGCCAGACGTTCAGTACGAAGGTCCCAAAATGCCCAAAGTAAAGAAAGCTGTCTTTGTCCTGGTGAATCCTGATGAAACAGACGAGCCAGCGGCATGCGGAAGTATCCAGAGCGAAGAGAAGATCGCTGGAAATAGGACCGAAGAAATCAAAGGGATGATGCCCAAAATCCAAATGAAAGCAGGTTTCGGGAAGTCCAAAGATAAATCATCTGCAGTTTGTCCAGAAATGTGTTTAGAGGAGGAGGAAAAGTCACATTTAGAGAAAATAAAAATGACCAAAGTTTCATTTTCTTCTGGACAATCAGGATCAGCTGATGTCACTGTGACAGAAGACGGTTCGAGTTCAAGTCTCAGTGGAAGAAATGATGGAACTCCTCACAAGGGCTCCAAGGATGGTGGAGGAGCCGTCAGCGGTAAAATCAAACTTCCAAAGGTGCAGTTCTCTAGTCCGTACAGCAAGATGGCTGCAGGGGGGGAGAAACCCGAAACAAGGAAAGGGGGGAAGGATTCCTCACCAAGAGAAGTGAGGGGAGACGCCAGAGGGCTTCACGTGAAACCTGGAGAATTGTTCTACATGAGTGAGACTTCAGGGTCTCCTAAGTATGTGGTGTCGTCACATGCCAGGACAGAGATGCTGGACAGGGACAGCTCAGAGTCTCCGGTTGGTTTTAGCTCTGAGATCAGCTCATCAGAGATCCAGACGTGGAGTGAGTCAGGCGGCAGAAGCAAGGAGGCTGAAGAAAAGCAGTCTTCTTCCTGGTTCAAGGTCCCGAAGATAACGCTGAAGCCTCACACCTCCGGTAAGGACAAAGACATCTTGAAGTTGTTTTTAGTCTAAATGACAATAAAAATGTAGATCTTAAATTAACATGTTTTCTGTTTTGTCTTCTCTTATTTAAGCCTAAGTTTCTTTTCCATCTCGATCTCCTGACTCATGCTCCCCTCTTTTCCTTGTTTCCTTTCCTTCCCTCCTCTCCTGCTTCCTGCAGGCTTCCTCCAGATAACCCCAGAGGGCTCTCCTCAGGCCCAGCGGAGGGGTGAGGTGGGAGGTGAGGCCGATGTCTCCGGGTCCTTCTGCCTCCACACCACAGGACTCGACTTCTCCACCCAATCCGAGGAACACCAAGTGTCCTCCACAGAGGAGGGAACTGTCACCATGGTAACCAAAACCACTAGAATCACTCGGCACGTGGTCACCAGCGAGACGCAATCCGGTGGTTCTCCGACGACTCGTCAGGCGTCGGACCTGTAAAGCTGCTGTTCTGACCTGAAGGATCTTCTGTTTCTTGTGTTTTTAGTCTGCTGAGGTTGCAGTGTTTTTGTAAACTACGATTAAATAAGTTTATATTTTATATTTTAATGGTTTATGATGCAAAACAAAGACTTTTTATCAGCTGGTGTTACTGTTTCATATTACAGCTATAGAGTAATATATACATATTTCTAGTTTTCTTTGTCCGTTGCTCCTTTTTGTTCGTCTGAATCCAGTTTGTTGTTCTGGTTTTGAGAGTAGGAACCTTCTCTTTGTGTATTCACGCGTTCTGATCAACACAATGGTTTTCTGTCTACAGGACGTCGGAGCAACCTGTATGTACTTAATGTTGGTTTGAAGCAGTTTTCCTTCATCTAAACTGTAATTATTTTCATATTTATTGGAGTTGAGAAAAAGACAATTTTTTTTGTTCTAAAGTTTTATTTTGTGTGAGTTTTTGACATTATAATCTATTGTTATTTTTTTTACTGTAGGTTGGTTTTGAAGGCATTTAGTTGGTGTTTTTTCTCAGAGCTGATGAGTGTGATGCTGTGGGGATTGAACCAGTGACCTCCTGGTGACAGACGGCTCTCGGATATTTAGGCCAAACTGCTGCTAGTCATTTCATTAACTTGTTTTCACCGCTGCCTGACGGGATTCCCCTGTCTGACCTAGAAATGAGGTTTAAACTTTAAGAAAATCCTTGTGCTGGTTTAGTTTGTTTATTTTTACATTTGATCACGTTGAGAGATGGAATCAGAGTGTCTGAAAAACGAAGCCTTCAGTCCAGTAGAGCTGCTGCAATGAGACTTCTTAAGGAGTGGCAGACCTTTAGTTCAAATGCCAAAGTGTCAGAAAATGTTGGTTCTGTGGTCAGAAGAAAAAGGAACATCATCATGAGTTTCTGTTCTATAATCCCACAAACTCTTGTTTTGTCTTTGACTGTTTCTAAGAACAAAGAACTGATTGGACAAAAGTTTAAACTGTTCTGTAATAAACATAAACAGGACTTTGGTTTTGATCCACCCTTAAAGGCAAACTATGCAACTTTTTCCTATTTTAAATCTCCTCCTTGATCCAGTCTGATCTAATCTGATCCAGTCTGAGCTAATCTGATCCAGTCTGAGCTAATCTGATCCAGTCTGATCTAATCTGATCCAGTCTGATCTAATCTGATCCAGTCTGATCTAATCTGGTCCAGTCTGAGCTAATCTGATCCAGTCTGAGCTAATCTGATCCAGTCTGAGCTAATCTGATCCAGTCTGAGCTAATCTGATCCAGTCTGATCTAATCTGATCCAGTCTGATCTAATCTGNAAGGAAACATTGAAACTGGAGGTCATTCTGGTATCGGAGGCAAGTTCCAAATGCCTTCTGTTGACATAACACTCCCTAAAATAAGGGGTAAAGGAACTGACATCAATGTTGAGGGTCCAGAGATTCAAGGTGGAAATGTAAACGTGCCCTCTCTTGATGTGTCACTGCCCAAAATGAAGTCACCCACAGTAGACATAAGTCTAGAGGGTCCTGATGTGAAAGGGGAAAAAGTCAAAATCCCAGCTATTGATGTTTCACTTCCCAAAGGAAAAATGGAGGGTGGTGATATCACTGTTGAAGGCCCTGATTTGAAAGGAGGGAAATTCAAGATGCCAACATTTGATGTATCTTTACCAAAGGTGAGTCTCCCAAAAGTTGAAGGGCCAGACATTAAAGGAAAACTTGAAATGCCAAATGCTGACATTTCACTTCCCAAAGCACAAACAGATGTGGATATTGATGCTGACACTGGGAAAGGCAGCAAGTTTCATCTTCCCTCAGTCGATATCTCTCTTCCTAAAATGAAAGCAAAAGGAGTTGATGTTGATATTCACACACCTAAAATCAAAGGCGATGCTTCACTCCCTAAAATCAAGTCTCCAGAGGTTGACATCAACCTGAAGGGCCCCGGCATTGAAGGAGGAAAGATTGACTTGCCAGATGTTGACATTTCACTCCCCAAAGCCAATGTTGATAGTGACTTTGAGCTTGAGGGTCCTGAGGTGAAGGGAGGGAAGTTCAAAATGCCAAAGTTTGATGTATCTTTGCCAAAAGTGAGTCTCCCAAAAGTTGAAGGGCCAGACATTAAAGGAAAACTTGAAATGCCAACTGCTGACATTTCACTGCCTAAAGGAAATGTTGATGGTGACTTTGAACTTGAGGGTCCAGAGGTGAAGGGAGGGAAGTTCAAAATGCCAAAGATCGATATGTCCTTACCAAAGATGAATCTGCCAGAAGGTGGACTCAAAATGAAAGGTCCAGACTTCAAACCAGGGAAAATTGAGATGCCAGACATAGACATATCACTTCCCAAAGGAAAACCAAAAGGAAACATTGAAACTGGAGGTCATTCTGGTATCGGAGGCAAGTTCCAAATGCCTTCTGTTGACATAACACTCCCTAAAATAAGGGGTAAAGGAACTGACATCAATGTTGAGGGTCCAGAGATTCAAGGTGGAAATGTAAACGTGCCCTCTCTTGATGTGTCACTGCCCAAAATGAAGTCACCCACAGTAGACATCAGTCTAGAGGGTCCTGATGTGAAAGGGGAAAAAGTCAAAATCCCAGCTATTGATGTTTCACTTCCCAAAGGAAAAATGGAGGGTGGTGATATCACTGTTGAAGGCCCTGATTTGAAAGGAGGGAAATTCAAGATGCCAACATTTGATGTATCTTTACCAAAGGTGAGTCTCCCAAAAGTTGAAGGGCCAGACATTAAAGGAAAACTTGAAATGCCAAATGCTGACATTTCACTTCCCAAAGCACAAACAGATGTGGATATTGATGTTGACACTGGGAAAGGCAGCAAGTTTCATCTTCCCTCAGTCGATATCTCTCTTCCTAAAATGAAAGCAAAAGGAGTTGATGTTGATATTCACACACCTAAAATCAAAGGCGATGCTTCACTCCCTAAAATCAAGTCTCCAGAGGTTGACATCAACCTGAAGGGCCCCGGCATTGAAGGAGGAAAGATTGACTTGCCAGATGTTGACATTTCACTCCCCAAAGCCAATGTTGATGGTGACTTTGAGCTTGAGGGTCCTGAGGTGAAGGGAGGGAAGTTCAAAATGCCAAAGTTTGATGTATCTTTGCCAAAAGTGAGTCTCCCAAAAGTTGAAGGGCCAGACATTAAAGGAAAACTTGAAATGCCAACTGCTGACATTTCACTGCCTAAAGGAAATGTTGATGGTGACTTTGAACTTGAGGGTCCAGAGGTGAAGGGAGGGAAGTTCAAAATGCCAAAGATCGATATGTCCTTACCAAAGATGAATCTGCCAGAAGGTGGACTCAAAATGAAAGGTCCAGACTTCAAACCAGGGAAAATTGAGATGCCAGACATAGACATATCACTTCCCAAAGGAAAACCAAAAGGAAACATTGAAACTGGAGGTCATTCTGGTATCGGAGGCAAGTTCCAAATGCCTTCTGTTGACATAACACTCCCTAAAATAAGGGGTAAAGGAACTGACATCAATGTTGAGGGTCCAGAGATTCAAGGTGGAAATGTAAACATACCCTCTCTTGATGTGTCACTGCCCAAAATGAAGTCACCCACAGTAGACATCAGTCTAGAGGGTCCTGATGTGAAAGGGGAAAAAGTCAAAATCCCAGCTATTGATGTTTCACTTCCCAAAGGAAAAATGGAGGGTGGTGATATCACTGTTGAAGGCCCTGATTTGAAAGGAGGGAAATTTAAGATGCCAACGTTTGATGTATCTTTACCAAAGGTGAGTCTCCCCAAAGTTGAAGGGCCAGACATTAAAGGAAAACTTGAAATGCCAACTGCTGACATTTCACTTCCTAAAGCACAAACAGATGTGGATATTGATGTTGACACTGGGAAAGGCAGCAAGTTTCATCTTCCCTCAGTCGATATCTCTCTTCCTAAAATGAAAGCAAAGGGAGTTGATGTTGATATTCACACACCTAAAATCAAAGGCGATGCTTCACTCCCTAAAATCAAGTCTCCAGAGGTTGACATCAACCTGAAGGGCCCTGACATCGAAAGAAGGATCAACATTGAAAGTCCTGATCCTAACCTCGACATAAAGGGTTCACATGTTAAAGGAGGACATTTTCAAATGCCAAAAGTGGCTATTTCTCTTCCAAGGGTCAATTTTCCAGAAGGAGATGCCAAAATGGAATGGCAAATTTTGAAAGAGGGAAATATTGTTCTTCCAGCTGCTGATATATCGTTTCCAGAGGGAAAAATTGAAGGAGATATCATCAATGATGGGCCATCAGGAAAGGCTAATGTTGAAGTGCCTAAAATTGAAGTTGTTAAAAAAGGTGGAAGGTTTCACATGCCAGCTCTTGACATCAATCTACCCAAATTTGATCTAGACCTTCCTTCTGGTTCAAAAGATAAAGGCCTCAAATTACAGGCCAGTGGCACCAATGCTTCTGCAGATTTGGAGATGTCGGGTCTTAAAGGTGACATCAAACCAGCCAAGTTGAAAGTTAAAGGTGAGGTTTTAGACCCAGGTGGTGTTGAAGGTCCAGGAGCATCCCTAAAACTTCCCTCAGTCAAAATACCAACAGTTGACATCTCTGCTCCAAAAGTGGATCTAGACTTTGGCTTCACCAATTCTAAAGGTGATGATGTGGAAGTAGAGCTTTTAAAAGCAGAAGGTGGAAGACCTTCTTCAGGAGGCAGCTTTGATCTACCAGATGTCTCAGCCAAGGTTCCTAGTTTCTCTCTGCCCAGGATTG
The DNA here is from genome assembly GCA_006937965.1 of Callopanchax toddi. NCBI lineage: Eukaryota > Metazoa > Chordata > Actinopteri > Cyprinodontiformes > Nothobranchiidae > Callopanchax > Callopanchax toddi. Next base: position 871,793 of record SSNR01000267.1, on the reverse strand, counting down.
GTGTAAAGTCAAAAAGCCGAGATTTATCGGCATCAGGACCTAAAGGAGACGTTTCTTTTAATCCACCACATGTCCAGGAAGAGATTAGAGCACCATCAGTAGAATTTGCTGTAGATGGAAACGTCAAAGTAAAGAAACCTACTATCAAGATGCCTTCATTTGGAATATCCAGAAAGGACCCAGATGTATCAGTATCTTGTCCTGATGTAGATGTCAAAATGACCAAAGAAGGAACTGGTTTTCCTAATCTGGATTTCAATACTGAGACTTCAGACAACAAGACCAAACATAAAAGGAAGTTTCCGAAGTTCAAACTATCATCATCAAAAGTTCAACTCCCAGAGGAAGAGGTTGATGCTAAAATGGAAGCAGATGTGGAAGGGAAGGGTCGTTTCCATGCCCCTGATGTCACTATTAAATTACCAAAGTTCTCAATGCCTGGATTTGGTTCTAAAGAAAGGGATTTAGGTAAACCAAGTGCTGAACTTGAAGCTCAAGCCAAAGTTAAGATGCCATCTGTCGAGTTGTCATTACCAGCTGCCAAAACACCAGAGAAGGAGGTCCTTCTCCCCAAAACAGAAGTTGATGTTTCAGAAGCAGACATTAAAGGTTATGGAGGAAACCTCAAAATTCCCAAAATGCCTTCAATTGATGTTTCCATTCCCAAGGTTGACTTGGGTCTGCCAAAAGTAACCCCCCCAATGACTGAAGGTCCTGATGTTGAGATGAATGGAGGTGAAGGAAAAATTAAAATGCCTCAAGTAACAATGCCCCATTTCCATGTGCCTTCAATCGACGTGTCACTGCCTAAAGCGACAGTCAAAGCCCCAAAATGTGAAATGGAGGGGATGACTGAGCAAAATGTCAAAATGCCCAATACTGGCATCTCTCTTCCTAAAGCTAAACTCCAAGGCACAGACGCGCTGGACACGCCTCACATAAAAATGCCAAATATTGGTTTCTCTCTTCCCGAAGGAAAGACTGAAGGCCCAGAAGTGGAGCTCAAAGAGGAAGGGGGTAAATTTAGGATGTCAAACATCAGTATGCCTTCTGTCGATATTTCATTACCTAAAGGAAAACATGAAAGTCCAAAGGTTGAAATAAAAGGAGATGCAGAAGGGAAACTAAAAATGCCTCATCTTAAAATGCCAAATGTTGACATCTCCCTGCCTAAAGGAAAAAAAGAAGGAGCTGAGGTTGAAGGAGAGAGAAGCATAACTAAAATACCCACCTTAGACAGCTCACTGCCCAAAGAAAAGCTTGAAAGTCCCGACCTTGAAATCAAGGGTGATGGAGGAAAGTTCAAAATGCCAAAAGTTGATTTTTCACTTCCTAAAGGTAAAATTAAAGATACCGAAGTGCCCACTATCAAAATGGAAGTCACGGGTCCAGATGTTAAAAAGGGAACAATTTCATTGCAAAAGGAAAAATCACCTGAAGCCAAGATCAACTCACCAGCTGGGAAGGCAGAAGGCAAACTGAAGGTTAGTCTGGACACAGACATTCATCAAGACGCTGAAGTGAACAAGGAGCTTAAACCTAAAATACCAATAGATATTAAAGGTCCACTAGGTGACCTAGAGCTTGATGTAGGACATCACAGAGGGGAGGGCAAGAGGGCCAAAACTAAAGTTGAACTACCGGACTTGGATCTAAGCACAACAGGAACCAATGTCAAAGTGAAGGAGCCCAAAGGCAAAGGGAAAAAATTCAAGATTGGAATTCAAAAGAAGAAAACTGCTGATGTTACAGTGGAAGGAGAACCAAGTGGCAAAGTTCAACACGGTGAGCAGGACAAAGATACCCCAACAGCAGTGGTTACACTGAAACCCGGAGCCCAATCGTCTCACAGTAAGGAAATCAAAGTACCAAGAATACCAGACATAGAGTTTGATATTGGTGAAGAGGATGACAAAACGGAAACAGACAAAAAAATAAAGATTCCTAAATTTGGAGTCCCGTTACCCTCCCTCTCCTCTCCTGACAGGAGGACTAATATTTACGGGCCAGACGTTCAGTACGAAGGTCCCAAAATGCCCAAAGTAAAGAAAGCTGTCTTTGTCCTGGTGAATCCTGATGAAACAGACGAGCCAGCGGCATGCGGAAGTATCCAGAGCGAAGAGAAGATCGCTGGAAATAGGACCGAAGAAATCAAAGGGATGATGCCCAAAATCCAAATGAAAGCAGGTTTCGGGAAGTCCAAAGATAAATCATCTGCAGTTTGTCCAGAAATGTGTTTAGAGGAGGAGGAAAAGTCACATTTAGAGAAAATAAAAATGACCAAAGTTTCATTTTCTTCTGGACAATCAGGATCAGCTGATGTCACTGTGACAGAAGACGGTTCGAGTTCAAGTCTCAGTGGAAGAAATGATGGAACTCCTCACAAGGGCTCCAAGGATGGTGGAGGAGCCGTCAGCGGTAAAATCAAACTTCCAAAGGTGCAGTTCTCTAGTCCGTACAGCAAGATGGCTGCAGGGGGGGAGAAACCCGAAACAAGGAAAGGGGGGAAGGATTCCTCACCAAGAGAAGTGAGGGGAGACGCCAGAGGGCTTCACGTGAAACCTGGAGAATTGTTCTACATGAGTGAGACTTCAGGGTCTCCTAAGTATGTGGTGTCGTCACATGCCAGGACAGAGATGCTGGACAGGGACAGCTCAGAGTCTCCGGTTGGTTTTAGCTCTGAGATCAGCTCATCAGAGATCCAGACGTGGAGTGAGTCAGGCGGCAGAAGCAAGGAGGCTGAAGAAAAGCAGTCTTCTTCCTGGTTCAAGGTCCCGAAGATAACGCTGAAGCCTCACACCTCCGGTAAGGACAAAGACATCTTGAAGTTGTTTTTAGTCTAAATGACAATAAAAATGTAGATCTTAAATTAACATGTTTTCTGTTTTGTCTTCTCTTATTTAAGCCTAAGTTTCTTTTCCATCTCGATCTCCTGACTCATGCTCCCCTCTTTTCCTTGTTTCCTTTCCTTCCCTCCTCTCCTGCTTCCTGCAGGCTTCCTCCAGATAACCCCAGAGGGCTCTCCTCAGGCCCAGCGGAGGGGTGAGGTGGGAGGTGAGGCCGATGTCTCCGGGTCCTTCTGCCTCCACACCACAGGACTCGACTTCTCCACCCAATCCGAGGAACACCAAGTGTCCTCCACAGAGGAGGGAACTGTCACCATGGTAACCAAAACCACTAGAATCACTCGGCACGTGGTCACCAGCGAGACGCAATCCGGTGGTTCTCCGACGACTCGTCAGGCGTCGGACCTGTAAAGCTGCTGTTCTGACCTGAAGGATCTTCTGTTTCTTGTGTTTTTAGTCTGCTGAGGTTGCAGTGTTTTTGTAAACTACGATTAAATAAGTTTATATTTTATATTTTAATGGTTTATGATGCAAAACAAAGACTTTTTATCAGCTGGTGTTACTGTTTCATATTACAGCTATAGAGTAATATATACATATTTCTAGTTTTCTTTGTCCGTTGCTCCTTTTTGTTCGTCTGAATCCAGTTTGTTGTTCTGGTTTTGAGAGTAGGAACCTTCTCTTTGTGTATTCACGCGTTCTGATCAACACAATGGTTTTCTGTCTACAGGACGTCGGAGCAACCTGTATGTACTTAATGTTGGTTTGAAGCAGTTTTCCTTCATCTAAACTGTAATTATTTTCATATTTATTGGAGTTGAGAAAAAGACAATTTTTTTTGTTCTAAAGTTTTATTTTGTGTGAGTTTTTGACATTATAATCTATTGTTATTTTTTTTACTGTAGGTTGGTTTTGAAGGCATTTAGTTGGTGTTTTTTCTCAGAGCTGATGAGTGTGATGCTGTGGGGATTGAACCAGTGACCTCCTGGTGACAGACGGCTCTCGGATATTTAGGCCAAACTGCTGCTAGTCATTTCATTAACTTGTTTTCACCGCTGCCTGACGGGATTCCCCTGTCTGACCTAGAAATGAGGTTTAAACTTTAAGAAAATCCTTGTGCTGGTTTAGTTTGTTTATTTTTACATTTGATCACGTTGAGAGATGGAATCAGAGTGTCTGAAAAACGAAGCCTTCAGTCCAGTAGAGCTGCTGCAATGAGACTTCTTAAGGAGTGGCAGACCTTTAGTTCAAATGCCAAAGTGTCAGAAAATGTTGGTTCTGTGGTCAGAAGAAAAAGGAACATCATCATGAGTTTCTGTTCTATAATCCCACAAACTCTTGTTTTGTCTTTGACTGTTTCTAAGAACAAAGAACTGATTGGACAAAAGTTTAAACTGTTCTGTAATAAACATAAACAGGACTTTGGTTTTGATCCACCCTTAAAGGCAAACTATGCAACTTTTTCCTATTTTAAATCTCCTCCTTGATCCAGTCTGATCTAATCTGATCCAGTCTGAGCTAATCTGATCCAGTCTGAGCTAATCTGATCCAGTCTGAGCTAATCTGATCCAGTCTGATCTAATCTGATCCAGTCTGATCTAATCTGATCCAGTCTGAGCTAATCTGATCCAGTCTGAGCTAATCTGATCCAGTCTGATCTAATCTGATCCAGTCTGATCTAATCTGGTCCAGTCTGATCTAATCTGATCCAGTCTGATCTAATCTGATCCAGTCTGAGCTAATCTGATCCAGTCTGATCTAATCTGATCCAGTCTGA
>SSNR01000267.1:835275-865827 GCA_006937965.1 Callopanchax toddi | reverse complement strand
CTAATCTGATCCAGTCTGAGCTAATCTGATCCAGTCTGAGCTAATCTGATCCAGTCTGAGCTAATCTGATCCAGTCTGATCTAATCTGATCCAGTCTAATCTAATCTGATCCAGTCTGATCTAATCTGACCCTTTACAGGTTAATAAAAGTCCCTCAGCTCCATCTGCTGCTTGGATCCAGAATACCACGTTTGTAACTTCTGAGTCTCTGGTCCGGTGTCCTGAAGTCTCACAAAGTCACGTATCTCAGAGGGTTAGGCTAACCCAATGTGGCTAGCTGTTATGCTAACTCCGGAGTGTTTTTAGCTCCTGATTCCTGATTTTTCCCATCTCTCCCTGCTTGAACAGCTGATTTCTTTGACTGAGTGATGAACCGCTCCAGTAGAAAGCAGTGAAGGCTGAGGAGACGTTTAACAGGTAGATTTAGGGCTTTCTGAGCAGAAACTATGCTAACGTTTTTACTGCAGTGATTTAAAATTGACACTAGGGGGAGCTAAAAACAAGCAAAGCTGCATAGTATGCCTTTAAATGGGGTTTATGCACAGTCACTTCCTGGTTACGATAAGCCCGCCCCCTCACTTCCAGCTCAAACCTGTCCTGACACAGACCGGACAAAATGGCGTTATTTACCCGTTTTCTTCTAGACCAGCCGCGCATCACGGTAGTAATGTCCACCGAATTTTTGAAAACCACACAGAGACGTCAGCGATCAAGCGGGTGAAGGACTTTATATAACCAGCTTTATTCACCAATATGTTAGCTTGTAGCTTCCATCAAAAAACAGTGAGACAAGTCTATATAGTCGTGATCGTGGGCTCTAACTGCTTCGCCAGTTTCACCCTTCTCTGGTCTAGCTGTGTTATCAGTCTTCACTCACGGAGAATAGTAGTTCCAGTGACATAAAACGGAACGGCGCTGCTCCAGGCGTTAGCCTCCTCCCTCCTCCTCCGCTCAGCTGTCTGATGTCCTGTCCTGCAAAGTGTCAACAGCAGACACGGTGTGGTTAGAAATGATCCCGTTTTCTCTTCTCAAGTTCACAATCCATCTCTTTTGTAATCCAAAAATCTCTATTTAGCTGATGAGGAACACAAGGGAACATACTATATATATCATTACTATACTGTACTATTATCTCTCGTCTTGATGATAATATCTCTACGGCGCTCTACCCAGGACGCTTCACACTGAGCTGGAAATGGTTGTACTGGCCGATTGGAAACCAGAAGTTCTACTAAGTGCATAAAGCCCGTTAAGGTTTTCAAATATGCTGAATAACATTTATAGAAGTCAGGTTTCAGTTTAATCCAACATTGAAGAGTTTATTTCACCTGGTCAGTGACTGGAGCTATGACCCAGTGTTTAGAATACACTCATAGGTTTGTTTCATTGACATTGTATCTGCCTGTTTTCAAAGTTGAAATGTAAAAGTTAGTGGAAGAAGATGTGAAGTAAGAACACGGAGTGCTAACAGCTTCTTCATGTTTTAGTGAAAACTGTTTTGTCGGAGCTGCATTGGAGGAAACGTTTCACCAATAAAATAATATTCATCTGAGTGTGTTGGACTGGGTTTCCTCTTTAATTTAAAGGGAACGTCCACCCAGACCTTTGTCATGGACAGATCCAGGGGCGGAGCCAGAGGGGAGCCTGACCCTGCTAAAATCTGACGTAGCCTAATAAATGTTTTTTTTTACTTCTATATTTTTCTCTGGGATATGATAATGATGATGATGATGATAATGGGTATTTATGTTCTAAAGGAGAACATCCACTCTGCTGTCTTCACTCGGTTCTTCACCAGGAACAGTTTTGTTCCAGCGATATTAAACTGAGGGTGTTTGTGAAAGGATTAAATATCTTTAAAATCCTTCTTTACTAAATAAAAGGAGCCTCTATAGGAGCAAAGGAATCAGGACTATATTGAAATAAATCATTTTATGAACATTTTTGCTTTTCACTATAGAATACAATTTCAGAGAGAAGTTTTTAAAACGTCTAAAGAAATATTTTAAACGCTGATCAGATTTAGGCGTTAACAGCTGTTTTGAGCCGAGTTACAAAGTCAAAATCCTAAACTACTGAAAATTACTGCAGCAGTTCTGTAGTGTAGATTTCTGAGGTAAGTGTCCGGTTTATTATGGTGGTGATCGCAGAATGTGCATTGGTCAAATGCTGGTATGACCCTCGAGGCCAGGGGCTGATTCTACAGTTCTTTAATAGCAGAATTTGTAGAGTATAAATGTGTGTGTGTGTGTGTGTGTGTGTGTGTGTGTGTGTGTGTGTGTGTGTGTGTGTGTGTGTGTGTTTCTACAAAACAGAACAAATTAAAGAATATAAATCACAATTCAATGCAAACATATTCATATTAGTAGGCTACATAACACATAACTGCTAAATACTAAGCCTAACTACTAGGCCAAAGGCCCTTTATGGACAACCTAAACAATAGTTAGCAATAAAAGAAATAAACAAGTTGTTCATTACTCCAGTCTAGTGTTTCAATAAGTCACAAATAAAGACAGAGAAGGCACCTAAATAAGATAAAATTACCAACTCAAGGTCATGTTTAGCTTAGCCTAGCCATATATGCTACTGATTAAATGAACAAACAGAAAATGTCTAGAGTAATAACTTTAGCAGATTAAACCAAAATATGCTGTAACTCACCAGTCTTATGGACACACACCCTCAAACAGGACAGATAAACCTCTGAACATCGATTCTGCTGAGTCACAACTTCCTGGAACGCCATTGTTCATCTGAGCAGAACATAACTCAAAAAACGGCCGCGCCCCCTAGTGGCCAGACTAGAAACTACAACACAGTCCTGCCTTCAGAACAAGTTCATTTAATATGAACATTTTAACCTTTACAGCACAAATCAGTTTATTTAACACAATCTGGCAGAAACGTTCTGATATTCCAGCTAAAGGGCTGAACTGCTCACGCTGTTGTTTGTGTCCCAAAACCTGGAGCTGACGGTGATGTAACGGGTGTTTCAGAGAAGTAGGAAACACTCCATTCACCTTTTAATGGGGTTTATGCACGGTCACTTCCTGGTTGCGATAGAGGCTGCCGCTCCCTTCCGGTTCAACGCTGTTCCCACACAAACTGGACAAAATTGATTTTTTTACCCGTTTTCTTCAAGACCTGCCGCGCATCACGGTAAACGATGTCCACCGAATTTTTGAAAAACACACAGAGACGTCTGCGAGCAAGGGGGTGAAGGACTTTAAGCTGTATATAACCAGCTTTATTCATGAAATTGAAGGTAAGCTAACAGCGTTAGCTCGTAGCTTCCATCATCAAAAAACAGTGAGACAGATCTATATAGCCGTGATCGTGGGCTCCAACTGCTTCCCAACTTTCAACTTTCTCTGGTCTAGCTGTACGTTATCAAACACCAAGTCTTCATTCACCAAAAGACGAGTTGTTCCAGTGAAATAACACACGAACGGCGCCGCGCCTCCTCCATTAGCCTCGTCCACTCGGCTCTTTGACTACTGTGCTGCAAAGTGTGGACTGCAGACACGGTGTGGTTAGAAATGATCACGTTTTCTCTTCTTAAGTTCACAATCCTTCCTTTTTGTAGTTATTTATTCAGTGGAAATGTGTGGAAACGGACTGATGAATTATATTCAGCTGATGCGGTACACAACGGAACACAGCAGTGTTCAGCTGTCAAGGCTTCCCGTCCGCTGATACTTATATGATGGCTTCATTTCTTAGTGCTATAATATATATATCATTCTGTAGTATACTATACTATTACTCGTTTTGATTATAAACAATATCTTTAGCTGGAAATGCACTCTAACTCTGGAAATCTTCACGTTTCAAATGGAACCGGAAATGGTCCCGCGAGGTAATTTTAAACCGGAAGTTCTACTAAGTACTCTGTGCATAAAGCCTATTGTCAGCTTTGTCTCATTTACAGAGAAAAACTGGTCCGTCCTGTTAATATGACCAGGAGTCCCCTAACAGTAACATCAACTGGAGATTTCTTTTTACTTTTGTGTGTTGGGTCAGGAGGGAGCACCTGTTCTCTAGTGAGGGAAGGAGGGAGACGGACAGGCGGATTGGGACAACGAATACGGTAAAGACTAATTCAGGATGAGTTCAGTGTCAACCACAGCCCCAGTCAATGTGTCTGAAAACACCTGAGTCGTCTTTATGTCAACACCTTGTGATCACCTGTGTGTGTATATATGCACGCTTGTGTATGTAAGGTGTTGCGTAATATAATCTGTTTTTATTGTTATAATACGGACACAAGACGCAAGATCATTGGTTCAGTTTTGTAGGGTTTACACTGAGGGATGCTGAGATACCTTCACTAAACTAATTGTTATGCAGGGATACTTCCCTTCATTCAAAGTGAGGACTTACGTACGTTATACCTGGAAGATCTGAACCGGAGGCAGACTTAGACTACACTTATTTTATTAAGCAAACAGATTGAATGGACAGACAGATATGAGGTAGGCAGTTGCATCTTAAGGAGTTCTTCTGATGTTATTAAGCTGAGGGTTAATGACGAGAGCCCGTGATATAAGATATATCTAGGGAGTTTTGGAACTAGTTATGAGGGGAGTTGGAGACTAAGTTAACGGAGTGTTACTTATCAAGAGCCTCAGTTTACCAGATCGGAGTTGGTACCTGCTGAGACCGCTCCGTGGGTCAGTTCGGCGTGGTCAGGAGGGTTGTCTGTGGATCGGGTGCCCAGGACGATCCTCGGATCCCCGAGGCGGCTGGTGAGGTCGCCCCAAGGCACAGAAAAGCCCGATGAGTCGGTCAGCAGCCCCATCTCTGGCTGAGGAAAGAGGCTTGCAAGTTCTTCCCCATGGCAGGTGAACGAAGCAGACGGATGGTGTCTAGCTTAGAGCCGGGGAAATAGCATCAACTTGTGGGGCTGTAACCCACAGGGAAGTTGACACCGGAGCGTACCGTGTAGGTATAACGTACGTAAATCTTCACTTTGAATAAAGGGAATCTAAAGTATCCCTGCATAACAATAACAACGCTACAAAGGTTTCTCTATAGAAACATTCAATAATAAGTTAGAGGAGCCACAGACCCGCCCCCAAGGCCCACGGAGGACGCAGAGGAGGTCCAGGCCCCAGACGTCCAGAGGCCACCCAGGGCACGGACACCTCAGGGAGACCACCGCCAGGGCAGTCTCAAACTCCCCCCTAGAGAGCGCAGAGGCTCACCCCACGTGGGCCACCTGGCAGTCACCGCGCTAGAGCTCACGGGGGTCACAGCGAGGGGCTCACAGGCACCGCCCGCAGCCACCCATCCAGGGCAGATCCAGCCGGAACCAGAGACCCAGGGGCGAACCGGCCCCAGCAGAGGCCCAACCGCACCTGGGGGCCTAGATCCCACCAGGCAGCCACAGGGGGGAGGAGCAGGCAGACGCCCCCAGCACCCAGACCCTGAGACACCCCAATACGCCGGCGGAAAAAGGCACCACCCAATGCCGAGGCGCAGCCAGGGAGGATAGTCTCTACAGAAGAGGGCCTAGCATGTCTCAGACGGGGGGGTTTTGGAAGACCCCAAGTCTCCCCCCGCCTGCTCCAATGTGGTGTTGATGCGTGTTGTAGTAAAATGCTTTTAAAATAAGGCGGGGGGCGGCACGCCATCCCCCGCCCTGGACCCTAAATGTCTAAATACAACGTGGAGGTGGATAATGACACCGGAGGAGAGGTTAGCCGGCTAGACCCCCCTCCCCCCAGATATCACTGGGTGCACTCACTCCAAAGACCCTAGATGTGTATTGTGAGATCGTCTGGGGTGGAAGTGTTTAAATTGTTTATTAAAATTGGGCCACAGGACTGCAGAGATGGTGTTCCACACCGTGACGTACCTGTAACCCAAAGCCCTGTGTGTGTGGTGGCGTGACGGAGCAGAGGGAGGGAAAAGCCCGGGGATGGGGAGCAGCTTTTGTTGCTTGTAAAGTGTTTTACAAATGATGCCTCTTTTTGGACTTTCTTCCTATTTTTCTGTGCTTCTGTTTGTTTTCATTTGTCTGTTTTTTGCTGCTGATGTAGAGAAACGTCTCCAGTGATGAAGAATTCACATCTCTAACATGATGCTGAACGACAAACTGACACAACACGTATGTGTTCAAATTCCAGGACAGAAGAACTTTAGAACAACAAATCTTAAATTGGACACGCAGGTGCATGGATTTCCAGTGTGTGTGTGTGTGTGTGTGTGTGTGTGTGTGTGTGTTTTACTCAGCCGCTGGGATGACGCAGTGAAAACGTAAATGCTGCGTTTGAGAGCAGCTGAATCCTGGTGTATGGGGGGCAAATGGTGCCACAGACGGAGGGATTTGACTCAGCAGAGGAAACAAGCGTCTCGGCCGTTACAGGAGATCGGACTCTTTGCTGAGTCAGTTTTCTCCTTTTCCCTCAGTGTTGCATTAATAAACCCAAACGCTTCCTCTATGTCCACTGAGTGTAAAATAAACCAATCACAGCGCCCCTGAGACCACAGTGTGAGACATCTACTGTTTTTGAGACTGCGCCCTCTAACTGCTGGGTTTCACATGATGCAGCGTTGACGTCACCCAGTGCAGATGGGGTCAGGAAGTAACCGTCGCTGCACAGAACCCTATTTTCGCTGTTGACTCGGCTTCAAAATGCCCAAATTCTGTGCGGTCTACGGTTGTTGCAACCACTAATCGGGAGAAAGACAAACTTTTTTTTCATGTCCCGAAAGTCGTGTGCCACAAAGGACTTCATTTAAAAAACGCACCGAAAGAAGACGGCAGAAGTGGATCAGTATCTCCGGTAAAGACAAGCGGAGCAGAAACGGACACTTTAGAGTTTGCAGCGATCACTTCCTAACAGCTAAGGGTTTACTAAACGTTATTTTCTAGGATTTTATTGAACATTAACTGAGAAACATGTCTATAAAAATGGCACCCTGCTGAAAAAACCAGCATAGACCAGCATAGCTGGTTTCCAGCATATGTTGTGTTTTGGTGCTGGTCCATAGTGATCCATTAGTTCAACCAGCATATAAATCAAGATCATCATGATTTGTTCCTACAGGCTGGATGTGCCCCTTTCTATTCTGTATTTCAAACAAAAACGATAACTGCATTTTAAACTTTACGTGGCTGCATGGTGGTGCAGTTGGTAGCGCTGTTGCCTCACAGCAAGAAGGTCACAGGTTCAAATCCCAGCTTCAGCCTTTCTGCGTGAAGCTGCATGTTCTTCTCCCCTTGGGTTTCCTCCAGTTTCCCCACCAGTGTTGCCACAGTTACTTTGAAAAAGTAATCCGACTACTGATTACTCCCTTAAAAAGTAACTTAGTTACTTTACTGACTACTTGACTTTAAAAGTAACTAAGTTAGATAACTAGTTACTTTTTAAGTTACTTTATTAGTGCCATTCAGCTGCCGATGACTCCTCCTCCTGCCTCAACATTAAAATAACCTCCAGTTTGACTAAAACTCTTTATTAGAAGTCAATTTTAACAGGAAGTCAACAAAATGGATCTCCTGACTTTAAAGTTGAACTAAAAACTATTCCCTGAAAAAAATTCTTGTTTTTTATGAAATATAAATAAAAGACAGTCTTTCTTGACCTGACATTTAACACTTTTATGGCAAAACTACCTTTTATAAAATAACTTGTTTATTACTGTAACCATTAAATTACTTTTAACATGTTTTATTAACATCAGAACATTTGAATGAACATTAGAACAAACCTTAATGTTATCATCTTTATCTGACACTAACTCTAAATCCTGACTGATTTATTCCAGATAGAAAACGATCATCTCTCTCCTCCATAGTTGTTTGTGTTGCTGCAGCTGGTTTTTACAGGATTTACCTGAAATCCAGGTCAGCCCTAACCCCACCTGACCCTCTTTTCTAAATATACTTTTTGGAAAAAGTTTTGTTTGACAACTAAATCTCATCTTTTAGAAAGATTTATTTATTCATTTATTTTAAAAAAAAATCTAAAACATTTTTTTGAATTTAAAGTAAAGTAAAATGCACAACTCTGACTAAAATGAATAATCTAGCTCCTGTCATCACTCAGCACCGCGGTGAAGCTTTGAAGCGGAGGCTTTTATCAGCTGTGTTTCTGCTGCTGCTTTGTTTACGGACTGCTGTGTTTGTCTGAAGGACGCTCCATCAAAACGTCTCTTTAGTTGCTGGTGAAGGTTCTCAGTCATCCAGGTCATGATGATAATCCAACAAAGGGCTGGCGCTGCTTCATTCCAGCTGTTTGGAGCTACGGCTGCATCAGGCTGCTAGTGCCAGTCTGTCAGACAGACAGTCAGCTGTTCCTGCTCGGGTCGCTCTCCGTTTGTTCTCAGAGCCTTTAAAAGTACTCACATTCAGTACTCAAGTAGAAGTAGAGATACTAGGCTTTAAAATGACTGTTGTAGAAGTAGGAGTATCAACTGAAGCATTTTACTCAAGTAAAAGTACAAAAGTACCCGTTTCAAAACTACTTGAAGTATAAAAGTAGAAGTATACTGTAAGATGACATAAGTTTAGGACCCACCACAGGGCCTACACTTTATACTTTAGCCCTTGTTCATTGAATTATTTTACTTGGTTAGATTTTTTTAATTCACAGGAAAATGTTTTTATTTATATTAAACGAACCACCTCAGCAGTTTTTAAATGTCAACAATCTTGGTTTGACGTTACTATCTTGTAGTATTCCCTCCTGTCTTTGTTTTGTAAATATACCAATTCCTTTGGAACACTGACACATTCATTTAGGAAATCCATGAGCTTCTCTATGGAGCCCAAGTCTCTGGGTGGAACATAAAAACTTTTCCAGTTTTGTTCTTTTGGGGGGGGGGGGGGGTCTGGTTTTTGAGTTTTTTCAATGCATAGAGATTCTAAAGCCTTGAGCCGTTAGTCTGAGTCTCAATGTAAATGTGCCAGTGTGTAACTGGTGTGTTTGCTAAACAAAGGTAGGGTCAGCTCACACCTAAAGGTAAAGGCAGGTCAAGGGATTTTCAGAAAAAAACCCCGAAAGGAAACCAACAGGGTGTCAGAATGGTAGGTCTCATCCAATCACAATCAAGCCTTTGTTTTTAACCGATGAGAACCTGGAATAAAAACAAGCCGAGATAAAATAGGAGTAACAAGGCTATTCTGAAAAAGTAGAAAGTACAGATATTTGTGTGAAAATGTACTGAGTAGAAGTAAAAAGTCATCTGAAAAAAAAAGACTCCAGTGAAGTATAAATAACCACAATAGCTACTTGAGTAAGGTAGTGAAGTATTTGTACTTCACTATTAGAAGGCTCTGCTTTTCACCAGAAGAAGGAAACCGGCACCAATAACTGTACATGTTAATGTATCGGTGTGATACTAATGACCATACGAACTAATGAAATATACATACCGCTCTGTGAAGGCAACAGGGTGCTCCTTTATAAAACCTGCTTACGCACAAAATGGACCAAAAAGTTGCGTAAGTCACTTTTTACGCAAAATTAGGGATTTATAAAAGAAAACGTAACGAAAAAATGTGGCAACTCTAAGCAAACTTTAGACCTTGTGTAAGCACATGTTGGAGAGGTGAGACCTGTCAGAGCAGCTGGTGAGATGAAACATGGTGAGTTTATGACACAATGAAAGACTGTAGATCCTCACACACACAGAACCAACAATCCGTCTCTAAAAATAATAAAAATTAAAATCTGAATGAAAATATGTCTCATTTTATAATAATATCCATTCTGTTCATCCAGTCGTCTTCAGATTATAGAACAGCTGCTCTGATTGGAGCATTAATTGTGATTTCTGAGACTTAGGAATCCTGCAGTGACACTTGTGCGTAATGCGCTGGATGAGCTGCAGCTCAGCCAGCAGGCAGACTCCGGATGAATGGGAGAGAGTTTTTAGAGATTTCTAGATAATGACTGGACCATCGATCAGCTGATAGATTCATTAGAGCATCCTATGGATCAACTGGGTCCAGTATTAGATCAACAGAACCATCAGAACCAGTAAAACCCGGTGTCACCGGCCGTTCTCAGGTTTCAAACAGCGATTGATCCAGCAGGTTGACTGTTTGATAGGATGAACAACATGACGTGTCTTCTCCTTTGGATTCCATTAAATGTTGTCATTAAACGTTTCTCTGAGATCTCAGATCTACACCATCTCTCTGTCAGTCTGACAGTCAGACTGACTCTCTGCACTTCGTGTCTCTGACCCGTCAACATTTCACCTCCTAATCAAACATTTTCCCGTCCATCCACCACAAGCACCTGGAGTTTCAGCCTCTGTAAAATCACGTTTTCTAAACCTCTCTGATGTCACGATTTACTGTTAAAAGCCAGAAACCCACCGGCTTATGCAGATGTAATTATTCATGAGGTCATTGACCGTATATGTCAGAATGTGGTGTGTAGGAGGAGGGTTCTGACCCAAACACAGCTGAGACCAGTTCTAGGTCTGAGAGCCATTTATAAAGCAGAATAGTGGATCTGAGCATCTGCAGGTTTTAGAAATCAGAAATGGAATTTGCGTACCTGAACATTCTTTGCTGAGCTTAAAGCAAGTTTTAGTCAGGATTCTAAAATGAGCTCCCTGGTCATTTACGTTCAGCTTACGTCATCTCGTTCACCCTCTGTATGGCACTAACAATCCTCCATACGTTTTGCTGACGTCACTGCTTTCCGCATTGGTACGGCACTAATAACCCTCCATACTTTCCGCTTGCGTCATCTATTTCCACCTCTATGTGGCACTAACAGTCCTCTATACCTCTGCCTACGTCACTCCTTTCCGCCTCGGTGTGGCACGAGCCGCCCCTCCCACCGCTGAGTGGGCTGCAGGTCTCCGTCATCCTGCTCGCTGCGCACACCGGAGGCGACCGGCCGACTGCGGTAAAAGATGACGCCGAGCCGCGGAGGAAGAGGAGTGATGAAGATGATGCATTCGGTGTCCCGGGACCGGATCCTGGTTCGGGTGGTTCGTAGGGTCCCCGCAGGCCGACTGTGACGAGGCTGGTCCCGGATCAGGATCTTCCAGGCTGGAGACAATAACCAGGCGGGATCCGGATCAAGGAGGCTTCAGATCAGGTGAGGAATAAAAAGCTGGGATCCGAACCCGCGACCTGCTCCTGGATTCACGGTGCGTTTAGTTGCTGCCGGTGAGGCCAACACCTGGTCGGGTTTAGACCAGGTGGATGCTGGATCAGAGAACCTGGTTGGTCCGGATCAGCTGCTCGTTAAATGTTCAAATCTGGTTTTGAGTCTTTGGGAGGTTTTAGATCTGGAGCGACCAGCTGGTGATCGGAATCTGTTCAGGCGGGCCTGGAACTCAACTGTCCGTTGTTTTTAGGGGGTTCATGAACTCACCATGTCGACTGGATCAGACTAAATCTGCATCATCAGGTTACGATGATCAAAAATACCTCCAACATCAGCTGATCTCTGCACCAGAACCGTCATCCTGAGCCTCCAGCTGGGTCTAAACCAGCACCAGGACCTGGACTCTCAGAAACCAGAACCTCCAGCTGGGTCTAAACCAGCACCAGGACCTGGACTCTCAGAAACCAGAACCTCCAGCTGGGTCTAAACCAGCACCAGGACCTGGACTCTCAGAAACCAGAACCTCCAGCTGGGTCTAAACCAGCACCAGGACCTGGACTCTCAGAAACCAGCAGGACTCAAATCCGTCCTTTTACAATAAGCTGGAAGCTAAATGGAACTCTGAGCTGGTGATTTGTTTACATCGTGTTTGTTGCTGACTGTTTGTCCTCGTCTCCTCTGCAGGTTGTTTGCTGGTCGTCCTCGGTGACGCCGACCAGCTGACAGGAAACAGAATCCTGGTCCGCTTCGCTCTCATCAGCAGGACGTCGACCCGGCTCGGTCAGGGAGCAGGAAATGGAAACACCTCTGACTTCCTGTCAGAGAAACAGCTGATTTTCTCCCATTCTTGACTTGTTGAGGCGTTAACGGGAGACCGGTGTGAGGTCTCTGTGTCGTTGGCTTCATCGGTGTCAGGAACCACCAGAGACCCTCCTCATCCTCTGAATACTGAGTGGAACCTGCTCCGTGCTCTGAATCCGGGTCTTGGTGGTGTCTGGGTTTTGCTCACTAATGAGGATCCAGCTGGACTCGAGGCGCTGCGTTTTAATAAAGGATAAGCAAAGAAAAGGCCATAAAACATAGATGAGGCTGACAGGCAGCGCGATGCTCCAGCAGAACAACAACAACAACCACCTCAACATGTCCGACTCCACCCAGGAGGGGCTCCAGAGATGCTCCAGGACCGCCCTGACCTTCCCCAGCCGACTGGACTTGGGGGAACTGCCTCTGATCCGCGGCCTCCGGGCCTGGGCTCTGTGTTCCAGGACTCGTAGGAAGGCCGGAGGTCTGCTGTGGGGAGGGAAGTCCCCCGCGGCTCCCCCGCTGGGCCTCAGGCCGGCTGACGTGCACCTGAGCCGGGAGCTGGGGCTGCCTCGAAGTCTGGACTCCAGGCGGACCGGGATCGGGGCTCTGGTCACCGTAGCCACCTTGAAGACCTCAGAGGGCAGCGGGAAGACCCAGACCCGGTGTCTGCTCCTCCGGACTCAGACAGGAAGCTGTTTATACTCGACACCCAGTTCCGGTGGTCCACTTGGAGATCCGCTGAAGGGGAAACGAGGAGGAGGAGCAGACGCTCCTCAGACCGGGGCAAACCGGGTCAGACTGAGGTCAGGCCGGAGGTGGAGGAGGTCCGTCGGTGGAGACCAGCAGCAGAGGAGCTGGGAGGATCCGTCTGGACTTCGACTGGAGGAAGATCAGCAGAAAGACCTGGACTGTAAACGGTTCTGCAGCCCGAGGCGGGACAGCAGAACCAGCTGCTGTCACAACGGTTCTCCTCAAACCTGCAGCCAGTGTGGAGACAGACCACGAAGACGGGAGAGCTGGGGTGAGGAGGAGGGAGGAGGGAGTCCNTGGAAGAGGAGTTTCTGACAGTGAAGAGAAGGGGATGAGGAGGGAGAGGCAGAGGGAGGAGGAGGAGGTGGTACCAAACCCTGACCCAGAATCTGACGGCGCTCACAGAGACTCCCACGGTGAAGAACGAAGACGATCTCCCAACCGGGACGACGTCACGGAGGAGACGAGGAGTCAACCCTGTGGGTCAGCAGCTGGTCTCAGAGCAGGACCTGATCCCGGATCGGAGTCCAGCTCCATCAGATCTTCAGTCTCACTCAGACCTAAGGAGTCCTCCTCTCCCGTAGGGGGCAGCGTTCTGGATCCTGATCACCAGAGAACTGATGAAGAACTGGATCTCAGCAGCGTTCAGTCCCAGGAACGGAACCGTGGAGCTGATCAGAGCCAGCCGGAGGAGGGAGGAGCTCCTCCTCCTCCTCCTCCTCCCCAGCAGAGGCTCTCCTCCGTCTCTGAGACGAGCAAACGGGAGGATGAGTGCACCTGCAGCAAGGTGCATGATGGGAAAGCTGACACCTTAAAGGAGGATCACGATGAAGGAGAAAAGAGGAGTTTACAGACCGAGGAGTCCTGGATTAACGGGGAGACCGCCCCCCCCTCCTCTGTAGAACTCACTAATCCTGCCCCCCTGGAGTCCACAGGGCCTCCGGGTCTAGAGGAGGAGAAACACGAGGACGGAGAGGTGCTGGAGAGGGAGGAGGAGGAGTTTGGAGTGTTCATGCAGGCGGAGGGAGCGGCGGCCTGGAGCGGGGGGGTCACCATGTCCTCCTCAGAGCCTTGTGGGAGCAGAGGGAGTTCTGGTGAGTTCCAGGGTTCAGGTCTCATCGTTTATGGGGTTTTGTTTCTATGAAGTCGAAACAGGAGATGTTTTGGTCTGACAGGTGAAGACGTCAGCCCTCGGTCCTGCTCTGATGGAGTTAACAGGGCGGCAGCTGAACGTCACGACCTTTGACCTTTTCCTCTCTTTCAGGAATGCATCTACGTAGCGTTCAGGTTCCTCCTCTGAACCTCAGGGTCGTTCTGAAGTGGCTTCACTCAGTTATTATATCTACAGTCAGGACCACACCCACTGGTGACGTCACGCAGAGTGGGCGGAGCCTCTAGAAACAGGAAGTAGTTCCCTGAGCAGAGCCATACTCATAGGTAGCCAGATCAGGAGAGACGCTGCAGCAGATCGGTGAGAAACTCAACTCTTGTTCTGGTTTTGGACCCTTTGATGCATCCGAGCACATGTTTGTGTTTTTGTATTTTTATCATATTCTATCAGTTTGTCAGGCCTTTGTTGATTAAGGTTGGGCGTTTTTGAGTGTTCTCAATTTTTTGTTTCTTTAAATAGTTTTAGCTTCTTGTGACAAATGTGATGTAAAATACTGACTTTAAGGTCCCTAAACACTGAAACGTGCCCATAGAAACCCAAAGAAACCCACAGAAACCCACAGAAACCCAAAGAAACCCACAGAAACCCACAGAAACCCATAGAAACCCATAGAAACACAAAGAAACCCAAAGAAACCCACAGAAACCCATAGAAACCCACAGAAACACAAAGAAACCCACAGAAACCCATAGAAACCCACATAAACCCATAGAAACCCAAAGAAACCCACAGAAACCCAAAGAAACCCAAAGAAACCCACAGAAACCCATAGAAACCCACAGAAACCCAAAGAAACCCACAGAAACCCACAGAAACCCAAAGATACCCACAGAAACCCATAGAAACCCAAAGAAACCCACAGAAACCCAAAGAAACCCACAGAAACCCATAGAAACCCATAGAAACACAAAGAAACCCAAAGAAACCCACAGAAACCCATAGAAACCCACAGAAACACAAAGAAACCCACAGAAACCCATAGAAACCCACATAAACCCATAGAAACCCAAAGAAACCCACAGAAACCCAAAGAAACCCAAAGAAACCCACAGAAACCCATAGAAACCCACAGAAACCCAAAGAAACCCACAGAAACCCACAGAAACCCAAAGATACCCACAGAAACCCATAGAAACCCAAAGAAACCCACAGAAACCCAAAGAAACCCACAGAAACCCATAGAAACCCATAGAAACACAAAGAAACCCAAAGAAACCCACAGAAACCCATAGAAACCCACAGAAACACAAAGAAACCCACAGAAACCCATAGAAACCCACATAAACCCATAGAAACCCAAAGAAACCCACAGAAACCCAAAGAAACCCAAAGAAACCCACAGAAACCCATAGAAACCCACAGAAACCCAAAGAAACCCACAGAAACCCACAGAAACCCAAAGATACCCACAGAAACCCATAGAAACCCAAAGAAACCCACAGAAACCCAAAGAAACCCACAGAAACCCATAGAAACCCATAGAAACACAAAGAAACCCAAAGAAACCCACAGAAACCCATAGAAACCCACAGAAACACAAAGAAACCCACAGAAACCCATAGAAACCCACATAAACCCATAGAAACCCAAAGAAACCCACAGAAACCCAAAGAAACCCAAAGAAACCCACAGAAACCCATAGAAACCCACAGAAACCCAAAGAAACCCACAGAAACCCACAGAAACCCAAAGATACCCACAGAAACCCATAGAAACCCAAAGAAACCCACAGAAACCCAAAGAAACCCACAGAAACCCATAGAAACCCATAGAAACACAAAGAAACCCAAAGAAACCCACAGAAACCCATAGAAACCCACAGAAACACAAAGAAACCCACAGAAACCCATAGAAACCCACATAAACCCATAGAAACCCAAAGAAACCCACAGAAACCCAAAGAAACCCAAAGAAACCCACAGAAACCCAAAGAAACCCACAGAAACCCAAAGAAACCCACAGAAACCCACAGAAACCCAAAGATACCCACAGAAACCCATAGAAACCCAAAGAAACCCACAGAAACCCAAAGAAACCCACAGAAACCCATAGAAACCCATAGAAACACAAAGAAACCCAAAGAAACCCACAGAAACCCATAGAAACCCACAGAAACACAAAGAAAGCCACAGAAACCCATAGAAACCCACAGAAACCCATAGAAACCCACAGAAACCCAAAGAAACCCACAGAAACCCATAGAAACCCAAAGAAACCCACAGAAACCCAAAGAAACCCAAAGAAACCCACAGAAACCCACAGAAACCCAAAGAAACCCAAAGAAACCCACAGAAACCCACAGAAACCCATAGAAACCCAAAGAAACCCATAGAAACCCATAGAAACCCAAAGAAACCCAAAGAAACCCACAGAAACCCAAAGAAACCCACAGAAACCCAAAGAAACCCAAAGAAATCCATAGAAACCCACAGAAATAGAAACCCATAAATCTCGTTTCCATGGCAGGGTTTGGTACGGTTCGGGGTGGGTCTTCGTAGTCCTGTACGGGTCCACGATTTCATGAGAGCGTTTCCATCAGCTGTCGGACCCTCACTCGGCAGGCGGGGTTAAACATAAATGCGTATCGTGGCGTCATACCAGCGCTGTCCTCATGTGGGGCCTGGCCCGACACTGTTCTGCCGTCCGCTCGAATCCTTCAGCTGCATCCTGTGAAACTTCTTTATAAACTCTTTCATTTCTGAGCGATCCATCTAGCTCGTCCTGAACGCGGCTGATCGCTGAACGTTTGGAGCTCTGAAAGTGATCCAACCTGGAGCTCCATGCTGGTATTTTATCACATCCGTGTACAACAACGGTCGGATCTCTGCCGACAGACCAGAGGAGGTGGGTCTGCGGCGGAAACCCACAGAACCTATTTAAGTCACAGTCTCTTTGAGTGATGTCATCAGTGGGCGTGGTCTTTACCGTAGATAAATAACTGATAGAAGCTGCTTCAGTTCATTCCATTAATTTGCTGTCTTCTCGTTTATTTCTGTGTTTTTAGGGGAATGGATTTAGGAAGTAACCAAAATAAAAATCCATTCATTTATTTCATTTTAAAAATGAGGTTCTTGAAGCAGCTGAATATGAGATAAAAACAACCAGTGAGTCAAAACTCAACCATCCCAGTCGTTCCAGGGCCGTTTTAGTTCATTTCATCAATATTCAAAGATAAAATCAAACCATGTTTGCTTCCAGGTGAGAGCAGACAGAGACCTGTCCTACCAGGCCAGTGGGCGGAGCCTGCTGGCTCCTCTGAGTTCTCCTGCCCTACCGTCTCATTCTGCTCTGTTTAGCTAATCTCTTCATTCCATTCAGCTTGTTTCCAGTTTGGGGTCAAATGAGGTGAAATCATGTATTATTTAGCTGCTCGCCTTTCAGACGGACCCTGATGACTAACGCTGTCGACGTGCTGTTTAGATTTATTGTGAACTGACGTTGATTAAAGGAACATTTTGGTGTTTTTGTTCCCTCACCAGTTTTATTCTGACATCAGAGACGAGGAGCTGAGTCAGGAGCTGGAGTCACACGTAAAGCTGCCGTTAGTAGTATTTATGTATCAAAGAGTTCTAAATGATAGTTCAGGTCTAAACTATGACCTATGAGTAGAGTTCCACAACATGTCATTCTGATGAAGACCCTCCTTCCTCCTAGAGACCCCTTTGAACTCTCACTTTTTCAGCCAATAGATTTTGAGTTTCCACATTGTCGGCTGTCGTTCAACGTGCGTGCGCATCGTGCAAACCTGAAGAGGTGGGGCCGTGTTCAGGACGCCCCGTGTCTTCCTAATTGTCGCCAGACTGGAAGAGAGCGATCGTGGATCTGCTACAACGTGAGCCATTCCCGGCTACCGAGGCTACGACAACTTCAGGATACAAACTAAGACAAGTCCGGCGACTGAACGCATCAGAGAGCAGAGTGACGCCGTGCACTATTATAGAGGTGGAGTTCATGTTTATATTAGACGCTTTTATCCAAAGCAACATACACACTTAACAATCAACCAGGCATGTTGTGATCTGTGGGAAAAACCGGAGAACCCGGAGGAAACCCACGCATGCATGGAGAACATGCTAACTCCACACAGAAAGGCCGCAGCCGGGATTTGAACTTCCAACCTTCTTGCTGCGAGGCAACAGTGCTAACCACTGCTCCACCATGCAGCCTGATAAAACAAATCAGTTTTTATTGTAACAAACATCAGTGGTTTAATGCTTTGAAGAGAACACTGACACTTCAGAACCAGAGAGACTTTCTTGTAGGATCTCATGGTTTTTGGTCCTGGTCTGATGATATGGGGCTTTGTGGAGCTAGAACTTTGGTACGTTGGATTAAAAACGTTTTCTCTCGGTCAGATACTCCGGACAACGGCTTTAAGTCGCAAAAACGACGACTTGTGACTTGATATGGACTCAACATGTAACGAGTCTCAAGTAGAGTAACTACCTCCATGGAGCAGCCATGTTTCAAATCTCAGAGAGAAAAAATAACTCCTTTAAGTTTATATGGAAAGTTAAGTTCTTCTGTAGGATCTCCTGTAGTGGTCTGTGATGGACTGAAGGACCTTCTAGTGGTCTGTGATGGACTGAAGGATCTTCTAGTGGTCTGTGATGGACTGAAGGATCTTCTAGTGGTCTGTGATGGACTGAAGGATCTTCTAGTGGTCTGTGATGGACTGAAGGACCTTCTAGTGGTCTGTGATGGACAGGAAGGATCTTCTAGTGGTCTGTGATGGACAAGAAGGATCTTCTAGTGGTCTGTGATGGACTGAAGGATCTTCTAGTGGTCTGTGATGGACAGGAAGATCTCAGTTCAGTATCTGGTCTTTAGAGATGACCTTCCTGGATTAGACCCTCTGTTGTTGACCAGCTGTTAGTCCACCTCCTTTATCGTTTTTGGTTTCGTCCTCATGTCGGCAGACAGACGTTGGACTGAATCAGTTCTCTTTGTAACCTGATATTATTGAGATTTGATCCATTTTTGAAAACCATCCCATAATTTGTATTTTTCAGCTCTAGAATGAATCAAACTGAACAGATCTCAGCTTTTGAACTTTTATTTTTTTATTATTTAACCCTCACGCTGTCTTAGAGGGTCAGACTGACCCCAAAAGGAAGGACAGTGCAATGGTTAGGTTTATTTTATTCATCTAATTTATTTTTGAAGTTTTTTTACTTTTTAACTTTTAAAATTTCCTTTTTTTGGTCTACGTTTTAAAAGGTTTTGGTCAAAGTTTGAGGTCTGTGCTGCTCACCATGAAGGGTTAACCGTCACGTGGTCGGAGCAGGATGAGAGGAAACGCCTCAGAGCTGTTGGTAAAGTTACTGTCAGTGTGATCGGTCACTGTTCTTCCATAAACGAGTACTTTACAGGTATTTTCTGATTGTTTGAATTTTTGTCTCTTTGATTATTTCAGCTACATTTAAAGGTTGTCACTATCTCTGGCTCCGAGTCCAAAAAACGTCATTTACCTTAAACGTAAAGCGCTTGTCACCAAAATCAAGTTTTTAAAAATCATTTTATGATGAATATAAGAAACACTGCTTTGTTGTTTGTAAGTAGACTCTAGTCTGTCCAGACCTGGACTCCCGGCCCACTGAACCGCTCCGAGTCGGGCTCACAGCTCCGTTAGCCTCCGGTTAGGAGACGTCTCAGAGAGTCAACGTCTGAGTCTCAGAGGGGGGTTCAGAGGAAGTGACCTCATTAAATTCAAACATATAAAAAATATACAGCAGAACAATGAGCCAATCAGGTAGTTAATACAGTTTAATTATAATCTACAGTACAGTTCAGAGTTTTTATGTTTATTCTGGTCAAAACAAAAGAGATTGGTGGATAAAATATTTGTAATGACCTTTATGGTTTATGTTTGTAACCAGTATTTGAAAACCACACCGTCACTGGGGAGTCGACGCGCTGCTCGGACTGGACGGATGGCTCGTTCCACCAATCAGACGACACCTGGACCGCCTTTGCTCCGGACGCAGGTCCAGGTCCAGACGCTGTGGAGCAGTGGTGGCCGGCCAGCGCCGTGGAGGCAGGAAGAGAGGGAGCTTCGACCAATCACAGCCTGGTAGGTTTCGACCAATCCCAGCCTGGGAAACCTCCCTGCTGGTAAATCGTTCTTATTAAACCTTTATTTGCTCGTTAACTTTAGTTTATTGGACTCATTTTGTCTGGTTTGGGTTTTAATGATGAACTCCGTGAACCGCCACCTTAAGGTGGGGGAGGAGTCTGAGTTGTCTAAGGATCCTAGGAGCTACGTGGTCTGGGACTCTTGTGTCCCTGGTAGGGTCTCCGTGGCAGATTGGTCCTAGGTCCAGAGGATTACCGGAGTCCCATCCTGGAGCCAGGCCTGGAGTTGGGGCCCGTTAGTGAGCGCCTGGTTTCACCCATGGGGCCCAGACCGAACCGGGTACATGGGCTCGTCCACCTGTGGACCCACCACCTGCAGGAGGATCACAAAGGGTCCGGTGCATTGTGACTCAGGTGCAGACCGAGGCGGGAGCTCCCCCCCGACTCCTCCTATCCAGGCTGGATTTGATCAGTGTTCTGTTCGGTCGAACAGCTCACAGTGAGGCAACCACTGCAGAGAGGAACTCAGTGGACCGGAACCAAACCAACGGTTCAGACGATGGATGAGACCTGATCAGGGCTTAGATTCTGAATGAGGCGTAGGAAGAGAAATAAACCCAGTCAGTTTTGTGTCTCTGTCTCTCTCCAGGCCGCCGTCTTCTCCGAAGCCTTCCCCTCACCGGCCGGTTCGTCCTCAGCTGACCCCTGTGACCCCGACGCTTGTCCCACTCTGACGCAGCTCCTCAGGGGCCGAGCAGACCAGGACCGGGCGTGAGTCCGCCTCCTTTCCTCCAAACTGTAACAGGAGCTGCAAAATAAATAAGAAGTGACAGAGTTCTAATGTCAGACGGCGCAGCCTGTTCCTCACAGTTAGACCCAAACTGGAAGGACTCGTCTGTCTGACCTCTCAGCTCGTCCTGTTAGGAGGTGGAGGACGAGTTTAGAGAAAGACTTTTGTCCAAACGTCCGCTAAATAAAGACATGAGGACAGGTCCAAGCCTCAGCCCCTCCTGATGAATGAACAACCATCTCTGCTGGAGGGAAGAGCCCGTTTTACTGGTTTACTGGTACATATTCAAATTAATCAGATGATTCTACTTTAACCTTCAGAAGTCTGTAGGATAAATGTCTGTCTGACTTCATATCTTTGAGTAGTTGTTAAAAGCGCTATATTAAACTTATACATTGTTATTATAAAAACATTCATATCAAAATGTGCAGAATAATCTGAGCTATCTGTAAGTAAAGCAGCGAATCGCTGAATAGAAAACTGACAAAAAACAGTTCAGGACTGAAGTGAAATACCTTCTACAAACTCACCTTTACTGTGAGGGAACTCAAAGAGTTCTACAAACTGATACCTGGATCTGAGTACTACTAGTACCAAGTACTGATACTTCTACCACACAAAAAATACAATGAATTAGAAGACAGGTTTTATTTTCTTCTGCTTGTTTCAGCAAAGGAGGTGAATTAGATCAAAATAAAATGATCACAAAAATAAAATATTTAGTGAAAAAGCAACATTTTCTGTGAAATTATTGCTCAGTTTTCCTCTGCTAACCACACTGTTCAGCTCAACAGTGCCCCCTAGCCACCAATCTAGACAACTACAACAGACCTGACCAGTCAGAGCTACTGTATGGAAGATAATCAGTCTCACCAGAATTTGAATTTTTATATGACATTGAATTTTAAACACCAAAATTTTATGCAGTGAATTTAAAACATCAAATTGTTATGCTGTGAAATAAAATTCAAACATTACTTTTGCCAGTAAAATTTTCAGTGTATTATTTTTCAGTGTTAAAAACAATTTCAATGTAATATTTTTCAGTATTAAAATAAATTCAAAGTATTATTTTTCAGTGTTAAAAAATTTCAATGTAATATTTTTCAGTGTTAAATATTCAAAGTCAAAATGCGATGTGTTAAAAATTTGATTAAAAAAATTCAATGTGCTTATTTGTGATTGGTTTATTTCGGATCCCTAAATTCTTACCGACGAGCTATAAACACGGTGTCACATGACTACAGGAGCAGGATTTGATTGGCTGAATGACGCTCGACTTCGTCCGAAGTCGATTGCTTATCCTTGCTCCAGGCACTTACACTGAAATACAGCAAACACTGAATTTAGGGATCCGAAATAAACCAATCACAAATAAGCACATTTAATTTTTTAAATCGAATTTTTAACACATCGCATTTTGACTTTGAATATTTAACACTGAAAAATATTACATTGAAATTGTTTTTAACACTGAAAAATAATACACTGAAAATTTTACTGGCAAAAGTAATGTTTGAATTTTATTTCACAGCATAACAATTTGATGTTTTAAATTCACTGCATAAAATTTTGGTGTTTAAAATTCAATGTCATATAAAAATTCAAATTCTGGTGAGACTGATTATCTTCCATACTACTGCACTGGTACCAGTTAGCTTTAACCAGTAGAGGACATCAAATCGTATCGGTGCATACTTGTTAGTATGTGTTAGTACATTGTAGTACATGTTAGTACGTGTTAGAACAATACAATACTTTACCATATTCAACCTGTCCACAATATTCTAATTTTCTGAGACCTGGAGATATCTGGCTCTGCGTGGAATGAGTCGCTCTCAGAACCTGCACTCTAAAAAGTAAAACCACCATTTACTTCCATTCTATGGTGTAACATTTTTACACTCAAGAGTGTTGAGTAGATTGGAGACAATTATATTGATAAAGTTGCTTTTACTTAATATAATTGTCTCCAATCTACTCAACACTCTTGAGTGTAAAATGTTACACCAAAGAATGGAAGTAAATGATGGTTTTACTTTTTAGAGTGTGGATTCATCTTTAGGTTGAATTAATGAAACGAATGAACTTTTGCACCATATTCTCATTTTTCGAGTTTCACCTGTAAAAACTATTTTTTAATTTCCTGATTCGTTTATAAAAATCCTTCTGAGACTCAGACGTTGTTTTTTCTGTAGGCTCTCACCAACATATTAAATAAATACATACATAAACAAACAAGCAGTTTTTTAAAAGATTTAGTATTTCAAAATGAAACATTTAAATTTGAAATTTTACTTAATTTAATTGATTTTATTTTTAATTTATAAAATTTATTTCATTTTTCATAAAATAAACATGATGTTATCAAACAAATACAACTTAAATGAAAAGGAGCAGAAAGAAGAAAATCTTCTATATGTTCTGCCCCGTTTACACAGCAAATCAATCAATAAAAATAAAATGTTCACTAATAAAAATGACTGACAGACAGCTGACAACCATTTGCAAACAAAAACTTCAGATCCTGATTCGATCTATTAACTACAATTATTTACCGAGCGATACAGGGAAAGACAAATGAAGAAAGTACGATCAGGATTATTGCATATAATGTTTTAACATATATTTTTTAACATTCTTTTTAAACATTTTCATTGATTTGACCTCTTTCCTTTCATATTCCAGATTGTTCCATAACCCGACTCCATTAATGCCACTGATGTTGAATGATTTGCCCTAAAATCAATCAAATAAATAAGTAAAAATAAAATAACAATTAAAAATCAAATTTAGTTGTCTTAAATAATAAAAACGGCTCTAATTTGAACAGAATAATTTATTACAGTGCAGGAAGTAAATGCTGAATTCAGCTGGCTAAAGGAACCAAGGTCGCCACCCAGTGGTGTGTTTGATGAACTGCATGGACTTTAAAGTCCAGCAGAGTCAGGTGAATAAACGCCGTCAGGTGTGAGTCGGACTGTTTGGATCTTTGCTTTGGAAGAGCCTTGAAGCTGGTGGTGAAATTGTAAACAGTCTGAATTCGTCGTGAGGCGTTTCTCTTCCTCTTTATTCCTCTGCTCGCTCTCCCTCTCTCCAGGCTCCTGGACGATTTTCACGATTTGAACAAAATGATCGGACAGAACTACAAGAGAGTCAGCAGCACGTCTCGGGACCTCCTGCTGAGCGTTTTACATCTTCAGCCGCCGCTCGCCGTGAGTCAGACCTGCTGACCGACCCGGGGACAGAACCCGGGGGGGGGGCAGCTTTTAGCTCTGCTGTTTTTATTTGATTCCTGATTTCGTTGGTTTTCTAGAACGTTGTCTGGTTTTTACAGGAGAGCAGACCTGCTTCGTGGACGACCAGCCGCCGTCTGTCCCCTGGCCTCCCTTCAGCCAATCAGCACGCTCAGCATGCCGCCGCCAAGCGACGGCTGTCGTACGACTTCAACCGAAGCATGGTGGAGTGAGCCTCCGCCGGCTCAGAGCTCCGTTTCTACTTTTTGCACTCGCTGGTTGGGAGGAGCTTCTGTGTTCCAGCAGCTCCGCCCTCGTGGACCCAACACGCCGTCAGGTGGTTCTGAGCCTGACGACTCGTAGCTCCAAGGTACTCGCCACCGCCGCCGCGCCGTGGGAGCAACCTGATGTTTAACTTCCTGTTTTTATTCAGAGCCGTAAATCTTCACTTCACCGAGTTTCAGACATTTTATCACTTCGATTCAACTCAACGGATTTCGATGAACTAGAGGGTTTTTTCTGGTTTTGCTTTCAATCCTGTGATTTTCAAATCCTCTAAACTTTTATTTGAAAACGTCACAAAGAGAAGAAGTCAACCAGTGAGACTCGTCTTGGTTGGATGGTCAAACGTTTTGCTCCCTGGTGTTCTCTGGATCTGGTCTGGAGGCGGGTCAGAGACCTGCTGTTGGTGGGTTCAGGGTTAGTCCGGGGACAACGGCCGGGCCGGACTGCAGAACGTTCCTCCTGAAGACGTTTGATTTGGTCACCAGGATGTTGGAGGAACCACAGCGCCACCTGCTGATCAGAATCAACATCCACTCTTTAGTCAGTGAACACACCGTTTTTAACACAGAGACAAAAATCCTACCTTTTTCCTCGTCTGTGAACGCATCACTAAATCCACCTTAAATAAGAGATCGTCCATCTGGAGGTTTTTACTTCCAAAATGTTTTAACCTCCACATCAAGGACAAAGCTATGAGCACACATGTATTATTATTATTATTATTATTAATATTATTAATATTTAGGGCAATAAGAGTTCTAACTAATGATGATATGGAAATATAATATTAGGGTAATAATAATCATG
This sequence comes from Callopanchax toddi, assembly GCA_006937965.1. Classification (NCBI taxonomy): domain Eukaryota; kingdom Metazoa; phylum Chordata; class Actinopteri; order Cyprinodontiformes; family Nothobranchiidae; genus Callopanchax; species Callopanchax toddi. The sequence continues at coordinate 840,822 of SSNR01000267.1, read as the reverse complement.
ATGATCCTTTTATTCAAACGTAGATTTTTGTTGTGTTTTTATTAGGTTTTGTAGATGTTTCAACAGGATAAAGAGACTAAAGCGTTCTCTCCCAGGTTCCTGACCTGGAGTCTGTATCATCAGAACCAGAACCGGAACCAGAACCGGAGAAAAGCTCCAGCGTTTAGCTGGCGTCTCAGGTTTTAGTCTGATCCGGTTTAAACCGTGGAGACGATCCTGGGTCTGAATCCTGTAAACATCCACAGCAGGACGTTTTATGATGTCATGTAGAGTGATGTAATAATATAATGAGGTAATCAAACATGTCTGTTTTCTGTTTATACTCGTTTTGTTTCTCAGTTCGTTTCCGATCAGATCTCATTAGAGGAACTCTAAAGGGTCCATCAGTGACTCTTAAGCTCTGAGACGTCGTGTCAAACCTTCACTAACTCCCCGTTTCCATCGAATCACCGATCAGTCGTTACAGGACGAGGAGCTGAGCGTCTGATCATCTCCCCGCTGGACAAAAAATACAAAACAACTCCTTTTGATGGTATTCTTTTCTTGGAGTGGAGGTTAAAACCTGAGTCCGGCTCGGCCCGACTCTCGTCTCTGATTATTAATCCAGGATGTTTTATCACAGCTGTTCCAGGTCAGACTAGACAGCGATGGACGCTGGTTGTTCAGGTCGGTCTCTTCATGGTGGCAGCTGGTAATATTTATGCAAACACTCTGCGTCCCTCCAACCCGTTGATGCACCAGGGCACATTTCTCTCTTAATTTTCTCATAATTTATCCACTTTCATGCATATTGTTGATTCTTTATGCAAAGTTGTGCTTTTTATGTTTCCTGTTGTAAACAATGTGGCCTAAAATACTGACGTCCCAAACGTGTCCTTCTGAAATGAAAACAATAAAACCTGCTTCCCAAGAGGGACTTCTTCCTGATGATGTCATCTTACCTTATATGGCAAATGGAGAAAATACCAGCTTTTTGTGACTCAGGTGCCGTTTTAAAATGTAAAAAATCAAATGAAGTCATTAATATAAATGTGTCCCAGAGCCTGGAACCTGAGATATGACCCCGCCCCAAAGTGGTCTCCTCCTGGTTTATTGGACGTTTTTCATCTAGGACGTTGCTGGGTTCCTTGGCGTTCGTGACCTCCTAACTCTGCACCAGGAGGGCCTGGGTGGTGGTGATGTCACTAACTTGACGTATTCCCACCTCTGGCTCTAGTCTCATCGGACTAGTCACTGGAGGAGGGAATCCCAGGTACGTCGTCCTGGTTCGTTATCCAATGAGCTGGTTTCCTGACCCCGATGGACTCCCTGATCCAGGAGGAAAACCTCAAACCGTTCATCTCAGGTCTCTGCTAACAGATTTGTCTCATCGTGGACAGGTAACACGGAAAACCGATTCAGTCAGAGAATAACAGATGTAAACGCTGCAGCCGGTGGTCAGAACGCGTCACGAAGAAGAAGAAGATTAGGAGAACCCTAACCATTAAACATAGAACTCCATGTCTGTGAGCAGGGTAGCATCACTGCAGCTGGTTTAGCCTCTCCTCCATAAAAATACAAAGACCAAAAAACAAAATCCACCAGTCAGAATTTGATTCAAAGTCTTAAAAGAAGCCAAGTGTTTCAAACCCTGTTGATGTTTCAGATCTAGAGAAATCTCTTTAATTCAAAAGTCGAACTGTGTGTTTAGAGTTGAGCAGGAAAAAGCTGCATTTTGATAATTCTGGTGTGTTTTTAAGCCCAAATTCCTACAAGAACCACGAGTTTCTCCCATCCTCCTCATCTGCTGACATTACTGGACAGGAAGAGAAACAGGAAACACCACGAAGACATGTGGGATTAAAACCTGCAGAGAGAAACACTGAATTATAAACATTTTGAACACGAAGTCAGAACATGTGCTGAACTGATCAGATTCATGAGCCTTAAATCATTATTGTTGATGATTATTGTTTGAAACAAGGGAGCTACATTTCATCTGGATGCTGTTCTTAGATCTGTTTTATAAAAAGACCGAGAGCTTCAGTTTGTCCCAACGCTGATCCTTTAAACGCTTTTCTGTGGGAAAAACATCTGAAAACTTCAGATAAAACTGGAGGAACCATTAAATCTGTAAACAGATAAAAATAGTTCCTGAATCGTCACAAGCTCACATTCTTATCTGGAGGCTAACCGCCATCTAGCAGCTGGAGGAGCAGTGTGACATTTAACTGGGTCATCCTGACTAACATGTTCAGTCCAGCAGACGTCAACAGGCTGATTTCACTCCAACAAACAGATGTCTGCTTCCTGTGGACTACTTTAAAACATCTATGTGTTCTAGCTCTAGAATGGCGCTGCACAGAGCAGCTGGTTTCTGTAGCTCTGGGTTTTTGTTTTGTTGCTTTTTGCACATTTTTGTTGTTCTGGTCTGAATCCTGTGCTGCTTGGAGGATTTTGGATCTACTGCTCTATTTTTGGTCACTTGTTTTGATGCGTAACCATAGCAACGACAGATTTAATTAGAAAAGCATTGAACTAAAGTAAAAGAACAACTATACTGTATTGAACTAATGCTTGCTGTAAAAGCAGAGGGTGTTGGAATAGAGGTAAATAGTTGATTATAATATTCACCTGTTCCTGATCCTCACAGGATCAGATTTTAGGTTAAAATGTTTTTAAATGATCTGTTTTGGTTTCAAGCCCTTTTTCAAAACCTTAAATCACCAAACGGAGGATTTTAAACCGACTGACATAAAGCAGCTGATCTGTTAAAGGGCCTGTAACCTGTTACTGCTGTGATCAATGAGGCTCTTTGTGCTCCACATGCAGTGAGAACTTTATTTGTTCCTGCCAGTAGAGCAGCTTCTTCCTGCTGATAACAGAGCTCTGTAGCAGGACCAGAAGACTGACCTGACCTCACCACGAGTCAGACGGCTTTCACTGAAACAGCAAAGAAAACAGAGAATGCTTCCAGGAGGAGCTAGCAGAGCGTGCTAACGGTGTTTGGTCTCACCTAGCAACCTCAGTGTGAGGAAACAAGCGCCGGGCCTGGAGGCGTCAGCAGAGCTCCTGATGATCGGGAAGAGCTTCAGGAAGACGTCCTGGTAAACATCCTCCACGTGAAGAAGACCTTCATCTGACCTGAAGGTCAGACAGCCAGTAAAAACACACCGGTCACTTTATTAGGTACAGTGTATATAGCTCAGGACTTTGTATATACCTCTGTTGGAAGTCGCAACAGAAGGAGGAACACTCAGGTAGGCTGTGAGACCTCTAGATCAAGTGCCTCTAGTGCTGGATCTGGGGCCAGGGACGGAGCTGACGCCAGGACCAGAACCAGGGCCAGGGACGGAGCTGAGGCCAGGACCAGGACCAGAACCAGGGCCAGGGACGGAGCTGAGGCCAGGACCAGAACCAGGGCCAGGGACGGAGCTGAGGCCAGGGCCGGGACCAGGGATGGAGCTGAGGCCAGGACCAGAACCAGGGCCAGGGACGGAGCTGAGGCCAGGACCAGAACCAGGGCCAGGGACGGAGCTGAGGCCAGGACCAGGACCAGGACCAGGGACGGAGCTGAGGCCAGGACCAGGACCAGGGCCAGGGACGGAGCTGAGGCCAGGACCAGGGCTGAGGCCGGCTGCACTTCTGATAAAAAACTTGTTCCATCAACGAGCTTCACCTTTACCTAGCTATTTCAGCTGCATCTCCATATAAACTGCTCTCTGGATTATTTCATCAAGAGAGCAGTTTTTGAACCCAAAGTCCCACAGCTCCTCCCAAAACACCTCGACACACATGTGTGAGCACGACGCATTACTTTGGTCTGTAAGCTGGGCACAAACTGTGCCACTCCTGCTCAAACTATGATTGCATTGTAGGGTTTAACCACTCACAGTTCACACATCACATTCCCACACTCCTCCAGGCTCTGATGAGTCCTCTCTGGCCTGCTGCTGCTGATCCTTAGCTCTGTAGCAGAGAGCTGCTGCTGGACTCTGTAGCAGAACACAGAAATGACTCGGTCCTGAATGAACTTCTTGACCAAAACAAACGCGTATCCTTGTCAAGCCTTGCCATTCTGTGAGGTGAAAGGTTTAAAAATAAAAATAAATCCGTCATTAGCTGGGGAATGGATAGGTTTTTAGTAGAAATGAGCTGAGTCCTCAGTGAACGGCTGAGAGGTAAACAGAGAAACACACAGAGCGTCCTGTATGAGAGCGCCCCCTACTGGTACAGGTTTGCTCAAAGCGCGTGCACGTTGACAGAAAGCCGACAATGCAGAAATTTGAATTTTATTGGCTGAAAAAGTTCGCCGGTCAGAAAGCAAAGGGTCTACAGGAGGAAGGAGGGTCTTCATCAGAATGACATGTTGTGGAACTCTACCATAGATCATAGTTTAGACTTGAAATATCATTTAGAACATTTAGAACTCTTTGAGACAGAGAAAAAGACTCATCCTAGGGGCTTTAATGGATGAAATTCAGCTAAAAGACTGAAACAGCACTAACTCCCCAAACTAAACCAAACTAAACTAAACTAAACCAAACCAAACCAAACTAAACTAAACTAAACTAAACTAACCCTAACCAAACCAAACCAAACCAAACCAAATTAAACTAAACTAAACTAAACTAAACTAAACCAAACCAAACTAAACTAAACCAAATTAAACTAAACCAAACTAAACCAAACTAAACTAAACCAAATTAAACTAAACCAAACTAAACCAAACCAAACCAAATTAAATTAAACTAAACTAAACTAAACTAAACTAAACTAAACTAAACCAAACCAAACCAAACTAAACTAAACTAAACCAAATTAAACCAAACCAAACCAAACCAAACTAAACTAAACTAAACTAAACTAAACTAAACTAAACTAAACTAAACCAAACCAAACCAAACCAAACCAAACCAAACCAAACTAAACTAAACTAAACTAAACTAAACTAAACTAAACTAAACCAAACCAAACCAAACCAAACCAAACCAAACCAAACTAAACTAAACTAAACTAAACTAAACTAAACTAAACTAAACTAAACTAAACTAAACTAAACTAAACCAAACCAAACTAAACCAAACCAAATTAAACCAAACCAAATTAAACCAAACCAAACTAAACTAAACTAAACTAAACTAAACCAAATTAAACCAAACCAAACTAAACTAAACCAAACTAAACTAAACCAAATTAAACCAAACCAAACCAAACCAAACTAAACTAAACTAAACTAAACCAAACCAAACCAAACCAAACCAAACCAAATTAAACCAAACCAAACCAAACCCAACCCAACCCAACCCAACTCAACTCAACTCAACTCAACTCAACTCAACTCAACTAAACTAAACTAAACTAAACTAAACCAAACCAAATTAAACCAAACCAAATTAAACCAAACCAAACCAAACTAAACCAAACTAAACTAAACTAAACCAAATTAAACCAAACCAAACCAAACTAAACTAAACCAAACTAAACTAAACCAAATTAAACCAAACCAAACCAAACTAAACTAAACCAAACCAAACCAAACCAAACCAAACCAAACTAAACTAAACT
>SSNR01000267.1:817899-834555 GCA_006937965.1 Callopanchax toddi | reverse complement strand
TAAACTAAACTAAACCAAACTAAACCTTACCAAACTAAACTAAACCAAACTAAACTAAACTAAACAAAACCTTACCAAACTAAACTAAACTAAACCTTACCAAACTAAACCTTACCAAACTAAACTAAACTAAACTAAACTAAACCTTACCAAACTAAACTAAACCAAACTAAACTAAACCTTACCAAACTAAACTAAACTAAACTAAACTAAACTAAACTAAACCAAACCAAACCAAACCAAACCAAACCAAACTAAACTAAACTAAACTAAACTAAACCTTACCAAACTAAACTAAACTAAACTAAACCAAACTAAACTAAACTAAACTAAACTAAACTAAACTAAACTAAACTAAACTAAACTAAACTAAACTAAACCAAATTAAACTAAACTAAACCAAACTAAACTAAACCTTACCAAACTAAACCTTACCAAACTAAACTAAACTAAATTAAACTAAACCAAACTAAACTAAACTAAACTAAACTAAACTAAACTAAACTAAACTAAACTAAACTAAAATAAACTAAACTAAATTAAACTAAACTAAACTAAACTAAATTAAACTAAACCAAACTAAACCAAATTAAACCAAACCAAACTAAACTAAACCAAACCAAACTAAACTAAACCAAACCAAACCAAACCAAACCAAACTAAACTAAACTAAACTAAACTAAACCTTACCAAGCCAAACCAAACTAAACTAAACTAAACTAAACTAAACTAAACTAAACCAAACCAAACCAAACTAAACTAAACTAAACTAAACTAAACTAAACCTTACCAAGCCAAACTAAACTAAACTAAACTAAACTAAACCTTACCAAGCCAAACTAAACCAAACCAATCTCCAACAACAAATCTGTAAAAAGACACAAAGATCTGAGCTCGATGCGAACCAAACAGACCTCCTCCTTCATGTAAACCCAGCAAGATGGAAGACCAGCACCAACATCCAGAATCAGCCAGAACCGCATCCTACCACCTGGTTCTGGTACCTCTGGTTCTCAGATAGATCATCTATCTATGATAGATATATCTATCATAGATATATCTATCTAGTAAAGAAAACAGCTGTTAGTCTGGTGAACACATTCACCATTTCAACTCTTAGAAAGTAGAACTCAACTTGTTTCCTTTTGTTTCATTTTCTAATATTAACTTTTATAAAGTGAAGTTGTTTGTTTGTTTGTTTGTTTGTTTGTTTGTTTGTTTGTTTGTTTGTTTGTTTGTTTGTTTGTTTGAATAAAGAAGACGCAAACAAGGAGGAGCATTATGGAGCACGCGCTGCAGTGACGTCAGAGTCCGCTGATCACCTACCTGGTTCGTCCTACACCCTGGGGAAACGAGTCACGTGGTTTATGACAAGCCCACACCTTGTCTTCAGGACACGCCCCCTGTATGTGGGAGGAGGAGGTGCTGTGGAGCTGAGACAGTTCCTCCAGAGAGAGGAGCGGGACGCCTTCCTCCTCCTCCTCCTCCTCCTCAGAGACATGCAGGCTGCCGGGAGGTCGTGGCTGCTGCTCAGCGGCTTCGTGCTCTTCTACGTCATCTACCTGCTGCTCGGAGCTCTGGTCTTCTCCAGCATCGAGCGGCCGCTGGAGGACAAACTGCGCCTGGACATGGAGACTCTGAAAGAGGAGTTCCTGAACCAGAGCTGCGTCAGCGCCGCGTCCCTGGAGCGCTTCCTCAGCTCCGTGCTGGCGGCCAACAGGCACGGAGTGTCCGTCCTCAGGAACTCCTCCTGGACCTCCAGCTGGGACCTGGCCTCCTCCATGTTCTTCGCCAACACGCTGGTCACCACAGTGGGTGAGTGAGTCCACCTGGAGACACCTGGAGACACCTGGAGACGGACCAGAACCTGACAGAGTTCAGTCCTGGTGACGTAATCAGTAACAGCTGTGAGTTCCATCGCTTTACCAGATTCACTTCTGACCTCAGATCAGATCCTCCACAGTCCAAGAACTACAGAGGGTCTGGTTCTCCATGGTTCTCTGTGGTTCTCATGGTTCTGGTTCTCTGTGGTTCTCCATTGTTCTGGTTCTCTGTGGTTCTCCATTGTTCTGGTTCTCTGTGGTTCTCCATGGTTCTCATGGTTCTCTGTGGTTCTCATGGTTCTGGTTCTCTGTGGTTCTCCATTGTTCTGGTTCTCTGTGGTTCTCCATGGTTCTCATGGTTCTCTGTGGTTCTCATGGTTCTGGTTCTCTGTGGTTCTGGTTCTCTGTGGTTCTCCATGGTTCTGGTTCTCTGTGGTTCTCCATGGTTCTCATGGTTCTGGTTCTCTGTGGTTCTCATGGTTCTGGTTCTCTTTAGTTCTCTGTGGTTCTCCATTGTTATCTGTGGTTCTCTGTGGTTCTGGTTCTCTGTGGTTCTCCATTGTTCTTTTTGGTTCTCCATGGTTCTCATGGTTCTGGTTCTCTGTGGTTCTCATGGTTCTGGTTCTCTTTAGTTCTCTGTGGTTCTCCATTGTTCTCTGTGGTTCTCTGTGGTTCTGGTTCTCTGTGGTTCTGGTTCTCTGTGGTTCTCCATGGTTCTGCATGTTCTCATGGTTCTGGTTCTCTGTGGTTTTCATGGTTCTGGTTCTCTGTGGTTTTCATGGTTCTGGTTCTCTGTGGTTCTCATGGTTCTGGTTCTCTTTAGTTCTCTGTGGTTCTCGTGGTTCTCCATTGTTCTTTTTGGTTCTCCATGGTTCTCATGGTTCTGGTTCTCTGTGGTTCTCATGGTTCTGGTTCTCTTTAGTTCTCTGTGGTTCTCCATTGTTCTCTGTGGTTCTCTGTGGTTCTGGTTCTCTGTGGTTCTGGTTCTCTGTGGTTCTCCATGGTTCTCTTTGGTTCTCCATGTTCTCATGGTTCTGGTTCTCTGTGGTTTTCATGGTTCTGGTTCTCTGTGGTTTTCATGGTTCTGGTTCTCTGTGGTTCTCATGGTTCTGGTTCTCTTTAGTTCTCTGTGGTTCTCGTGGTTCTCCATTGTTCTTTTTGGTTTTCCATGGTTCTCATGGTTCCGGTTCTCTGTGGTTCTTCATCCATGGTTCTCCGTGGTTCTCCTCCTCCTCCTGAGGAGCAGCAGCAGCTGGTTTACTGGTTTAATGACCATTAAAACTTCAAGCCATCAAAACTCAGGGAGGTCAGAACCTTATTGGTTAATGATGACATCATAGAACCTTATTGGTTAATGATGACGTCATTCGGTGTGAACCAGGAAGTCACCTGCTGGTTTTGGTCCTGGTCTCTCCAGGTGGGTCTAGATCAGAGGCATCCAAACTTCTCAAGACAAGGGGCCAACATGGCCAGGTGGGAGATCCTGGTGGGCCACAAAAATGAGATGTTTTTATTTAAAATGATCTCAAATCTTTTTTGAAATGTAAAATTGGTTCTGCTCCAAAATCCAATAAATGGAACAATTTAACAAGCAGAACAACGTCAGTAAAAAGGGTCTGGTGTGTTTGACTTAACGACAGGAAATCTTCAGACGTCCTGGATCTGATGGGTCAGTTCGTCCTCTGAAAACAAGTTTTCATCCATTACGAGTCGTCAGTGCTGCTGCTGGGCTTTAGGGACAGAGCTCAGAACGCCAGTGAGGGTTTGTGGCGGTGTGTTTTTGTTGACGACGTTAACGAGACGCCGACGAGCTAAACGCAGCTCTTTGACTAAAATGAGACGAGGTGACTGAGTGACGAGACGAAGACGTTAGAGTGGATCTGTGGGACCGTATTTGGGTGACCTCGGTTTTTCTGCTGTTGGTCATGTGAACTGGGTCTCCGAGCGAGCATCGTTTTATTGTGGCGGGGTGAACTTTACTTTTGGTGCTGATTGATTCCATATCGCATCCTGATTTAATCCACTCCTCTGTGAGTCGTTTGTTTCTTTGTTTTACTAAAAATGTGGAGTTAAATTCAGCCATTCAACCCACTGATGAGCTAATGCTAAGCTAATGTGCTTTATATCCTGATTAGAGATTTTATTTATTAAACAGCGACATGTCTTTGTTATCGTTATGGCCGAACACTAGACCAATACTTCTAGTGTTGGTTGAATACTTTGGTTATTGTAGTTTCATCCATTTTGAATGTTTTTGTTACTTTTCCTGTTTAATGTCAAATTTCCTATGGTACTTTTGAACTGATTGATGTGATTAACTTACTGACGCAAATCCTACTTTTTGGACCAAAACTGACTAAAACTGTCACATGTAGACATGACTAGAACGGGACTAAAACTGTCACGTGTAGACATGACTAGAAGGGGACTAAAACTGTCACGTGTAGACATGACTAGAACGGGACTAAAACTGTCACGTGTAGACATGACTAGAACGGGACTAAAACTGTCACGTGTAGACATGACTAGAACGGGACTAAAACTGTCACGTGTAGACATGACTAGAACGGGACTAAAACTGTCACGTGTAGACATGACTAGAACGGGACTAAAAGTGTCACGTGTAGACATGACTAGAACGGGACTAAAACTGTCACGTGTAGACATGACTAGAACGGGACTAAAAGTGTCACGTGTAGACATGACTAGAACGGGACTAAAACTGTCACGTGTAGACATGACTAGAACGGGACTAAAACTGTCACGTGTATACATGATCAGAACGGGACTAAAACTGTCACGTGTAGACATGACTAGAACGGGACTAAAAGTGTCACGTGTAGACATGACTAGAACGGGACTAAAACTGTCACGTGTAGACATGACTAGAACGGGACTAAAACTGTCACGTGTAGACATGACTAGAACGGGACTAAAACTGTCACGTGTAGACATGACTAGAACGGGACTAAAACTGTCACGTGTAGACATGACTAGAACGGGACTAAAACTGTCACGTGTAGACATGACTAGAACGGGACTAAAACTAATCAGCGTTTTAGTCCAAAAGACTGAGACTAAAACCAAGATGGCTGCCACAAACGACGCTGGGTGAACGGTCTGTCTGGTTGATGTGAAATCCCGGAGCCAAACCAGTGACGGGACAGGACTGGAGCAGCTTTTTAACGTCACATGAAACATCAAGCAGGAGGCGGGTCTTCTCCGTTCACCTCTCACCACTAACCAGTGGTGGTTTCACCAGTTCATCGTCCAGTTGGACGCTTGAGCTGAAATCAACCAACCAGAGCAGAAAGTCCAGGATGTGAAGAGGACCGTCCGTTTGGTGAAGCAGCTTTTCGATATTCTCAAACATCCTTTCTTTTCTCAGACTTGGATGTTTGAACATTCCAGTTGTTTCCTCTACCTGGTAAACAGACTCCTCTGGTCTGTCCTCTCATCCTGTGTGTTTTCTGCTAATTTATCTATTTATTTATGTTTCTCCTGATTTTAAAGCACTTCCTGTTTAAACAGGAAGTTTACAGTGGGCTTGCTGACGTGTCCATCAGCATCAGAAAGGGGACGGTTCCTTTTTGTCTGGTTCCAACTTTTCTAAAGTTCTAGTTTCAGCCACGGTACCCACTTCTGTTCTGAGAGTGATCAGTGCTCCCCTGGATGGAGCTTTGTGTCAACATGGAATGTTTTAGATCTCATCTCACTCTCATTTGTTAAAAAATCCTAAACACACCTCATAGTTCCTCTGAACAGTGGCAGCGGGGGAAATGCTGTGTAGATGTTTAAACTTCCTAATATGATTTTAGAGTTGATGTTTGGTTGAAAAGGGTTAAATGTTTCTGCCAACACTTGATTTTGTGTACGTATTTTTTGCAAAGTGACTCTAAAAGGCAACAACAGAATCGGCAGCAGGAAGCTTCAGTTCAGACCTGATGTCTCCAGACGTTCTAATGAGAACCTGTTGCTACACTACTGAGAGGTTTTATGTTTTTATAGACTTAACTCCTCTCTTTTTGCAATGAGTGTTTATCTTTTCCACCAACTGACATGAGAAACCACATTCAGTCATGCTGGAAAAATGCAAATTCATGCATGAAGCAGAAGAGAAAGGCGTGTGTTCAGCAGCACTTGTGTTCTATATGGGGAGCTTTTCTGAAGTACTGCTGTTGAAGAGATCTGTATCATTTGTTTTCACGGTACTACGTAGAATACTGGCAGTCAGATGACTCGGCTGGCAGTAAACAAACCCTCAGCTGGAAGCTGGAAGGAAACAAGTCAAGCATTTTCTTTATTTCTTTACAACAGAGGAACATCATAGTATGAATACCCTGATAAGGAAAACAGCATCGGATATCAGTCTGATCTCATTGTTGGTACTCCAGTACCATGGAACCGATACTACTTTATTGATATTTGTGTAGCAGTATTCCTGCTGTGTAGGTCCTCGTGTTTGGTTCAGGTGAAGAACATCAGTCTGCTGGTCGCAGCTGATCGACGCTCCCAAACCGTTAGCTTTAAATGGATGTTTGGGTCAATTGAAGTGGCGGTCTGTCACTTATTTACCTAAAGTAATGGCCACACCCCAAGTGACATCACTCAAAGTGGGAGGAGTCTCTACAGTTGGAACTCTATATCCATGACGTTCACACACGTCAGGGAGGTGTGTGTGGGGGGGGGGGGGGGCATTGCATTAAAGGGATATTTGGGTTCTATCAGTTATCTACACTAAGGACCACACCCACTGATGACATCACTCAAAGTAGGCGGAGTCTCAATAAACAGGAAGCAGTCCTCTAACTGGAGCTGCTGGAGAGACGCTGCTGCAGATCAGTGACAAACTATCGGCTCATTTCCTGTTATTAGTGAGTGAATGAGTGATGTCGTTTGGGGGGTGTAGAACTCTAGAAGGTTCTATAGAGATTCAGGAGGCTTACTGGTTAATTCAAACGGCTCTGGCTCTAAGACCCGCCCCTCTCCTCGGGTCCATCAGAAGGCTGCTGAGACGCCGTTGAAGCAACATTCTGCACTTGGAAGAGAGATTGTTTGTTTGAGTGATGGGAGCCATTTACATGCATGTGACTGCAGAAGGTCACGACCTTCAGACAAACTGCTAGGTTTGATCTTCTAACCCTGTGACCTCTACAGTAGACGATGACATCATCGTTCACACCTGATGACAACAGTCACTGGGGAGGAAAGTCACCTGTGGGTGACGACGACCTCAGCCAACTGGGGGGGAATAATAAATGTTTAAGTTTAATGATTATTTAGGTTTAATGGTTATAAACACTTTGAACTCGTAAGGAGAGCTCAGCAGAGGAAGGTCCTCCTCAGAGAGATCAGGAGGAAAAACGCAGACAGGAAGCAGCTGGTGGCGTTCAACCATCAACCATGGAGCCTCCTCCAGTTAACGCCCCTGAGCTCAAAATCGTTTCCATAGTAACCAATAGAAAGTCATTCAAATCACACTTACTGATCCTTCTGAAATGAAGAGTTTAAACCAGCGTCTCACTGAGACCCGAGCCCTTCAGGTGGAGCTCTGAGGGAGTTATTGATGATGTCATTTTTACCATATGGAGAAAATACCTGCTTTTGTCAACAGGGGGCCCTTTTCTGAACCACGAGTGTTTTTATATGAACACATAAATGAGCTGAAGGGCCCTTAATGTGAGTGTTTAATGAAACTTGCAAAAAAAAGAATCAACACAAAAAAATTCTTATAACTAGCCCATGTACCAGGCTGCAGGATTAAACCTTAAGAATCCACTCTTCATGAAGTAGACGACGTATCAAACGTTGACCACAAACTGGAGCTGCATCAGGACAAAACCTTGTGGGTTACAGTTCCGAAACTTCCTTCTTCTTTGAGGTTTGATCAGGACTGAGGCTGTTTAAAAGATGAAACATTTCTAACATTGTTAAAGTTTGATGTTTGAGGAGCTCAGAAACGGTTTTAATGCTGGTGTTTTAAAGGTGCATCACCCTTAAAATCCTGAAAAATGAAAAAAAATGTTAAATCTTGTTCTGAACAGTTTATTAATATTAATATTAGAACTAGCTAACCAGTTTAATGTATTAGGTAGTTAACACGGAGTAATAAGTAAATAAAGTAGGCCCTTTCCACCTGTAGACCCCCCAGCAGGGGGCAGCAGAGGACTGGATGGGGCAGGTTGTTGATGAAGGTACTAGTCCTGATGCTCATCAGGTGGAGTTTGATTAGACTTTGTGACGTGAGTCCAGGAGGAGTTGGGATTAAAACGGCTGCATTGAAGAACCTGAAGCTGAACTCGTCTCTTTTGTTTTGTGTTCAGGCTACGGTCACCCCGCTCCTCTGTCTGACGCTGGGAAAGTTTTCTCCATCATCTACGCCCTGATAGGCGTCCCCTTCACCATGCTGGTGCTCACCGCCTGCGTGCAGAGGATCATCCACCCTCTGGTCCTCGCTCCCGTCGGCCTCCTGCAGCGCTCGGGCTTGAAGCCTCGATCGGCCACCGTAGTGCACTTCCTGCTGCTGCTGGTAGCGGTGGTGCTCTGCTTCTTCTTGGCGCCGGCGGCTGTGTTCAACGTGGTGGAGGCGTCCTGGACCTTCTTAGACGGCTTCTACTTCTGTTTCATCTCTCTGTGCACCATCGGACTGGGGGACTTTGTTCCTGCTAATCAGCCTGGGCAGAAGTACAGAGCGCTGTATCAGGTGGCAGTAATGGGTGAGTGTGACCATAAATCACTCATACAATGATGGGGGGGGGTTATCACGATAAACTAACAATGCCCCAATACCAGCTGATATTAGTCCGATACGGTCATTATGTACTGATTACTCATAAAAGTACTCTGATACTAACAGATACCAGTTGTGTAATCAGCTCTTAGTTGAGTTACAGCGGGAGACGATAACGGCTAACTCTACAGGATCCTGATCTCTGAGGGCCAGAATCCAGATCCATGTTTTAGTTTTTTCCTTGCTTCAACACACCTGATTTAAACGTTAAATTAGCTCCTCAGTGGCCTTCAAGGCCATAGATATATATCTAGATCTATATAAAGACTAGATGGATCATCTGGGGTTCAACAGCGTAGCTACACAGCGGCCATCTTACCACAGACAGCTGACGTTCTGCTCTCTATGGCAGCAGATGGAAGGTGAGCATCAACTTAACTAAAAACACTCAGAACTCGATGAAAAATGAACAGATTTACAAACGGTTACTTTCTTATAAACCTTAGTATGTATAGACTTGAGATTTGATACTTTTACAATTTATGAATTTCCCATTCACAGCCACGTCTCTGACGTTTATAAAAATGCAAACTGTTTGAAAATCGGTAAAAGTTGAGCAAGTTAGAGGTAGAAGTTTGATGTACATTTTACTTTTACATGTACTTTTAGTACATGCTCCATTGACACCAATGTTAAGAAAGGGGGCAGTTCTCTGTCAGAAGATGGCCGTCAGCGTAGCTACATCAGGGTCCATTGACAAACAGCACGGGTAAGGAATCTAGTGATATATATGATATCTATGTTCAAGGCCAGCAGAAGCCTCTTAATCAGCCACTAACTTAGATCAGGTGTGTTGAAGCAACGAAACCTCTAAAACATGCTGGATACCGGCCCCCGAGGACCAGCACTGCATACCTCTGGTCTAAGAAGAAGCAGCAGCGGCAGTAGTAGTAGCAGTATTATTATTAGTAGTAGTATTAATAGTAGTAGTAGTACATGTATTCATGCTGTTTGAATACCTCGCGGCTCCAGCGTTTGGCTCTTGTAAAGTACACGATGATTCCATTAATCAAGGCTGATCGATGTCCCCAAAGCGTTAGCCACATTCTGTTAGCCACATCCTGTTAGCCACATTCTGTTAGCCACATTCTGTTAGCCACATTCTGTTAGCCACATCCTGTTAGCCACATCCTGTTAGCCACATCCTGTTAGCCACATCCTGTTAGCCACATCCTGTTAGCCACATCCTGTTAGCCACATACTGTTAGCCACATTCTGTTAGCCACATTCTGTTAGCCACATTCTGTTAGCCACATCCTGTTAGCCACATTCTGTTTGCCACATTCTGTTAGCCACATCCTGTTAGCCACATCCTGTTAGCCACATCCTGTTAGCCACATCCTGTTAGCCACATCCTGTTAGCCACATCCTGTTAGCCACATCCTGTTAGCCACATCCTGTTAGCCACATCCTGTTAGCCACATTCTGTTAGCCACATTTTGTTAGCCACATTCTGTTAGCCACGTACTGTTAGCCACATTTTGTTAGCCACATTCTGTTAGCCACATTCTGTTAGCCACATTCTGTTAGCCACATCCTGTTAGCCACATCCTGTTAGCCACATCCTGTTAGCCACATCCTGTTAGCCACATCCTGTTAGCCACATCCTGTTAGCCACATCCTGTTAGCCACATCCTGTTAGCCACATCCTGTTAGCCACATTCTGTTAGCCACATTCTGTTAGCCACATCCTGTTAGCCACATCCTGTTAGCCACATCCTGTTAGCCACATCCTGTTAGCCACAATCCTGTTAGCCACATTCTGTTAGCCACGTCCTGTTAGCCACGTCCTGTTAGCCACATTTTGTTAGCCACATTTTGTTAGCCACATTTTGTTAGCCACATCCTGTTAGCCACATTCTGTTAGCCACATTCTGTTAGCCACATCCTGTTAGCCACATCCTGTTAGCCACATCCTGTTAGCCACATCCTGTTAGCCACAATCTGTTAGCCACAATCTGTTAGCCACAATCTGTTAGCCACAATCTGTTAGCCACATCCTGTTAGCTACATTTTGTTAGCCACATCCTGTTAGCCACATCCTGTTAGCCACATCCTGTTAGCCACGTCCTGTTAGCCACGTCCTGTTAGCCACGTCCTGTTAGCCACGTCCTGTTAGCCACGTCCTGTTAGCCACGTCCTGTTAGCCACATCCTGTTAGCCACATTCTGTTAGCCACGTTGTGCTACCGCTGACAGAAGGAAAGCAGTGGAGCTGTTCCAGCTCTCTAAATCAGACAGCAGGACGTTCTGCTTCAGAATAAAAGAATCTGAACGATCAACAGTTTGGTTCTGGTCAGCTGAGGGAAGGTTCACTGCTGAAGGTATGGAAAGCTTCTATAAAATCAAACACTTTGAAGGTGCTATGGCAGGTCATTTGTGCATTTATTGGTTGATCAGTCACTTTCCCCACACTAACTGAGGAGTTTCACGCTGTATTTAGTTTTTCATCAGGAGAGGATTATAATGTATCCTGTGTTTTTGTAGATGGGAGATGAATAATACATGTTTGATGAAAAGGCGTCGCCTCGTCTAGAAACAGGATGCTGATGTTAGTCGGTGTTTACTGAGCTCGTTCATCAAACAAGCTTTACTGTCATTTACTGTTTCTTTAACCAGACGAGTTCTTGATGTTGTGAACTCCTGTCAGGATGTGAGACGGTTCCATAACTTTTAGTGTGTCTTCCTGGAGGGATCAAACCGATTAACCCTGAGTCTAACGGACCAGAGGAGCTGAGGAGTGCAGCTTTCATTTGACCCCAGATGTGAGAAGTAGCAGCTCGCTGCTTTGTTTGTAGTCAGCAGCCCGCTGGGGTCAAGGGTCAAATTAAATTATCTCCCTTCATTTAGGAGCTCTCTGGAAGCTGAAACTCATTTAAATTCACTCATCATCTCATTACTTTTCATTAAAAGCTGATTTTGAACAAAAAACACTTTTATTAATATAATAATCACATCTGTATTCATGAGTTTAAATCATTTCAGACACGTTTGGTTTTTCCTTCTCGTTCCAGGACTGGATGATTTTACTCAGGAAAATCAAAGTATTTAGTTTAAAGCATCAGTTTTTCCTCCTGACGGCTTCGAGTCTTGTTAAATAGTTTTCGTGTTTTGCTGTGGCCTCAGACTTTAGAAGGTATTGATGGCGTCACAGACTCTAAACTGCTGGCGCGGTGTTTCTCTGCAGGCTGCAGACTCACTCGTTGCTGAAGAGTAAATATTTTAGGAAGGTGTTCGGAGTTTTTCATGAGAGCTCACAGATAAGAGGACAAAAAAACAGATTTCAACCTATTCAGACTTTGACCTTAATGGTTGCGTTCAGGAAACCAGTTTTACTTTTTCACCTCCTGCTGTGTTAAAACACCTCGGTGGTTATGAAGGTCACTCTATGGACGCACGGTCTCTGCATCGATTAAAGCTCTGATCATATATCAGTTTGTCTCGTCCGTGGCGGTTTTGAGATTTCCTGAGCTGATCATCGGTCAGTGAAGGCAGCGGTTTTCTGTGTCCGGTGTAAATGGTTCTCCGTTCTGACTGTAGCTGAGGTTCTTCTGTCCGTTTGATCATGCAGCACATGAAGAATCGGGTTCTATAAACCTTTAAAAGTGATTCCATGACTTGGGGGGGTTATGTAAACATCAGGGTTTGAACATGTCTCAACCTGTGTCTCCTCCAGTCTACCTGTTCATGGGCCTGATGATGATGTACCTCCTGCTGCGCTCCTTCCATAAGATGGCCGACCTGCATGGCCTGACCACCTTCCTGCAGCTGCCGCGCTGTGAGGACTCTGTGCTGGAGGAGGACAGGGAGACCATCGTGGGGTCCAACCAGGCGTCCCCTCATCTCGGCGATAAAGCTGCGAGCAAACGTCTGGATCTGGGATCCCAGCCGACGTACAACTCCATCAACAAAGGCTGAGCTGAGACTGAGGATCTACCTCGAACAGCTGGGCTGAACCTGATCTCGTCTCATTTCTATAAAACGGACGAGTCCAACGTTCAGCCTCTGTAACAGGATGTAACGTATCAAACACACAGGGTGTTTTTATTTAAACTAGGAACCGGTCTGCACCAGGAGTTTGGGTCAACTTTAGAAGTTACATTTTTTGGTATCACTGGTTTTGGTTTGTGGTTTTTTCATGTTTTGTGTCATGAGTTTAGTTTGTAGTTCAAATCTAACAAGAGTTTTAAGTTCAGATAGTTTTAGGTGAGTGCTTAGTTCACTTCATCCCAGGTCATTCAGTCACGCTCATCACCAGCTCAGCCTGTTCACCTGCCTGAGGGTTCAGTCTGAACTCAGAGCCTGGTCCCAGTGCTGCCCTCTGGTGTCCTCCTCCATGTATTACAGCAACCTGCTGGACTTCAGTCATTTAAATCAAAACAACTCAAATGCACTTTAATGCTGAAACCTAATTAATGTCAAAGTGAATCAAAACATTTTATTTAAAGTAAAATAAAAACTTTTGTAACAATAATTAATGTGTGCTGACAATCTTATCTATTGTATCGAGTTTGGTCTAATTTTATCTACAAATAAAGTAAAAATACTAATAATACTAATAATAATACTAATAATAATACTAATAATACACCATGTAGCTTCTCTCAGCCCGACAGGTTTTTAATGTGAAGAATCTCATAAATCCACCTGTTGAACTCGACCAATAGGAGGCAGCGGTTCGTTCTGATGATTGAAGTCGACCAATAGGAGGCGGCGGTTCGTTCTGATGATTGAAGTCGACCAATAGGAGGCGGCGGTTCGTTCTGATGATCGAAGTCGACCAATAGGAGGCGGCGGTTCGTTCTGATGTGCTTTCAGCTCATCGTGAACCAGAATAATTAAGAATATAACTTTGACTAATTGTCTGACTTTAGTTTTAGCGCTGACCAGTCCGACGTGTCGCTCTCTGAGTGATTTTGTTTGACCCTGAATTTCCAGACTGGTAGATTTGAGTCCATCAGTTATGGATGCAGAGAGAAACTCTCAGATTTCTCCCAACACAACTTCTTTAGCCCCACATCCTGTCACTGAAGTTATTTCCAGGTCTTTTACTTTTACTAAATGACTGTTAAACTGCTGCTTTCCTCTTTAAATAAATGACATTTCTCTGAGGTAGAGCCTGTAAATATCCTGTCTGATCCAGTAGCAGTAAAACATCTGATTCACGTCAAACACTTAAACATTCGTTTTTATTAAAAACATCCAAACATTAACAATCATTCTTTATAAAAATAAATGTGTTCTGAAGATTCTGCTCTCTGTTTTAACATGACAATAGATCATCTGCAGAGAAAACGAGTAGATAAACGACCTGCCATGAAAGCCCTCCTGCATTAGGAGGGTTCCATGCTCAGAGGACAGCAAACACACAACCGCTTCATGGTCCAACCAACATCTTCCTAAGACGTCGCTGTTGAACAGGAACAGAGAAACGTCTCCATGTGACCCAATGCATATTGTTAGCAAAAGTGCAATCATTCAAAAGTAAAAAATACTCTGAACATGAAAAGGAAACCGTTTCAGGATGACGTCGGCTCCACGTTCAACAGAAAACGACTAAAATGTGTCAAACGGAGCTGCTGCAGTGAATCTGCTCCGTCTCACCATTAAATAACAGAACTGGAACGGATCTGGTTAAAAACATCGAGGAGAACAAAACGCTGACAGGAAACTCCTCACGCCGCACACATTTAGTCTCTTACCAACAGGATTTATAGAATCAGGTGTTTTTACACGGCTCGTTGAGCACGTTTCCTTCAGACCAACATTTAAAAACCATTTTAACGCCTCGACCCGATCACTTCCTCTCCTCAGAAGATCTGAGCTGGAAGGTTTAGTGTTTCAGCTGCTGGTCCTCCATCACATCTACAGCTGGCGCCACCTGCTGGCTCAGTGCTAGTACTGCTGAACAGTTGGTCACATCACCAGGAAGAGTTCCAGAGAGCTGAATCGCCCTTTGACCTGGGATAAATAACATGATTCACCGGCTCTCTGCTCTGCATCTCAAAAAACCTTAACTAGCTAACCACAGTTTTAACCGTGTCTGGACTTAGAATAGTTTCCTACTTCACTTGTAACTATACCCAGAGTTCAACTTTGAGAGAAAATAAAAACATTTTTAATCCTAGTTTTTCCCGCCAACCAGTTTTAACTGTCTGGATTTTTTACCAGAAGCTGCCAGATCAGGTTTTCTTCTTGCTCCCTAACCAGATCCCATCCGTCTTAAACTTCAACCTTTATTATTGTTTACATTAGGAACATTCTACTTTCTAAATGCCATAATACTACCGTAGTAATATAAAAACCAAACCACTGACTCAGTGGACCGTTACTTCACGGAGAAAGAGGAGTTTGTTGATTTATTTGCTACAGCTGAGGGAATCAGGACTCCACTAAGATCTCCATCAGTTGTTCCAACTCGAACCCTTCCTTCACTGGAGTCTGCCCTGAGAAGGAAGGCGACGCTGGTGAGGAAGAGGAAGATAAAGGATTGAAGGAGGAGAACGAAGGCAGACACTTCAGGGTTGAGTTGAGTGAAGGGGAGGGATAGAGAGGCGGCAGGTATCGAATGATGTCATCTCCAGCTGAGCATCCATTGCTCCGAAGCCCCATGTCCCTCTCCAGCTGGGACGCGTCTATATCCTGGAACAGATCTTCCATGGTGACATCATTGACGTAGCTGTTCCTTACATTGACCTCCCGCTCCCAGCTGTTGCTGTAATCTCTGCTTCCCGGTCTCACTGACGCTAGGCCTCCTTCAGAGGACTCCGATAGGTTCTCTAAGGACCTGAGAGGTGCCCGTGGAGCTGCCTGAGGGCTGCCATCAATGGTGGAGTCCAGAGCAGTGAGAATGGAGGAGATGGCAGCTGAAAGGGAGAAATCTGAATCTGTGGACATCAGTCCCCAGTCCTCGTCCTCATCTACAGCCACAGGGACATTCGACTCACTCAAACGGCAGTTTGTTAAAGATCTGCTCACAGTGTTATGTGGAACGTAATTTAAAGACACCATGCTGCAGCGAGTGGGAGCTACACAGTCTTCATCATCAGCCAAAACCGCAGAGTGAGGTTTCACTCCAATCAAAATACTTCCTCGATCTTTTTCTTGAAGCGAAAACGAAGAGCTACAAAGCGGTTCTGACACCTCCTGCTCTGGAGAGGGCGATGTGCAGCTGTCCAGGCTGATCTGTCGCAGCGTGTTGGCGATCAGAACAGACCGCCTCAGGCTGGGCTCCGGCAGCTCCTGGCTACGCTGATACTTGTTCAGGGAAACCGAGAAAACAAACTGCCGCTGGCTCTCCCAAAGGGGACTGCTCAGGTCTGAAACCTGCACATCCTCTGAGGGGAGTTTACGTTTCTGCCCCTTCAGGATCATCTTCAATCTGTGGAGGAAGGAAACAATGTTAGGTTGTGTTATTTAAAAATATATCCAACTTTAGTATTCATAAAACATCAGGTTTACTTTGGTGTTCATGACATAAAACTTATAATAGGTTAAAAATGAAAACCAACCTGCTGATGTAGACAACATGATGGGTCAAGTCAAATTAAAAGGTCGATATCACCTGCTGTCTTTCATGGCAGAGTTTTAAATTAAGATCATCTAAATCAAGTTCAAGCACTACCAGTACCTGTTAGCTAACCTCTACAGTTAGAACTCTATATTACCTGTTAGCTAACCTCTACAGTTAGAACACTATATTACCTGTTAGCTAACCTCTACAGTTAGAACACTATATTACCTGTTAGTTAACCTCTACAGTTAGAACTCTATATTACCTGTTAGCTAACCTCTACAGTTAGAACTCTATATTACCTGTTAGCTAACCTCTACAGTTAGAACACTATATTACCTGTTAGCTAACCTCTACAGTTAGAACACTATATTACCTGTTAGTTAACCTCTACAGTTAGAACTCTATATTACCTGTTAGCTAACCTCTACAGTTAGAACTCTATATTACCTGTTAGCTAACCTCTACAGTTAGAACACTATATTACCTGTTAGCTAACTTCTACAGTTAGAACACTATATTACCTGTTAG